>CM017195.1:13017577-13470077 GCA_004837865.1 Musa balbisiana | reverse complement strand
CGAATAAAGGATAGGATAAGATTCGAACTCTCTTTACCGAACTCAGTTTAAGCTGACCACCAAGCCTAAAGAAATCACATCAAGGAGAGAGCTCTGACCAATCACACCAAGCCCGAAGAGATGACTTCCAAGAGAGGAGAGGCTCTATGACCAATCTCAACTATTCACGCATGAGGGTGGACTTCCTTAGATGAAAGAAGGAGACTTGATTGGTTGGATCTCACGCGGAGTGATATTTTCGGTACCACAAAACCATGGACGCATCAATGGTGGAAATTATGGCTATACACCTTGAAAGGGATGTCATACAGTAGTTTGACTAGTTTGAACACACTCATGGAGTCCTCTCATGGCGATAATTCAAAGAAGAACTGCTAATCCGCTTCGGACTAACCGATTACAAGAACATTGATGGACAACTAGCAAAGATCCGACAAACCTCCACCATTCAGGAGAACCAAACTAGATTTGAAAGGTAATCTAATCAAACTCATGATTGGTCTGAAAAATAGCTATTGGGGACCTTCATTGAGGGCTTGAAGCCGGAGATCCGGGAGAAGTTAAAGCGCGATAACCATACACGCTTATGGCAGCCATCTCTTTCACACGACTTCAAGATGAGCGACTGAACCATGAAGCCTAGAGGACTAGGGTCACTCCCTAACTAGCAATATTGAAGCCCTCAGCCCCCCTACTCTCAACCGAGTCCCTTCACTTAAAAGGTTGATAAGAGAAGAGCTTCGGGAGTGATCTGCGAAGGGGTTATGTTGGCACTGCGACGAGCCGTGGAGCCACAAGCATCGCTGTAGAAAACAGAGACTTCTTATGATTGAACCAATAGAAGAAGAGGTCATTGAATATCTAGAAGAGAGCCTTGATCATGAAGAAGAAGATGTGAAAGAAGAACCACAACGACCGACATTACGGTACATGCACTAGCCGACTACTCAAACCTACAAACGATGAAAGTTGGAGGCCTTCTCAAACAACAACCGATCATTGTTCTCATCGACATGGGTAGCACTAATAACTTCCTAAATAGTAAGGTTGTTGTTTGGATGACGCTCCATATTGAAGGTTGCAGGAAGTTCGACGTAAAGGTTACCGACGGAAGAATCCTAAAGTGTGACCAAAGATGTTAGCATGTGAAACTATTACTGCAAGACCAAGAGATAATTACATATTTCTTCATCCTCTCTCTTGTTGATCATGATGTCATACTCAGAATTGAATGGTTGACGACATTAGGTGATGTTTCCTGGAATTTTATGAAACTAATTATGAAATTTTACAGTAAGGGGAAACAGGTGATACTGCACGGGAAACGTGGGGGCGATATAACGACGATTTGCACACAACAAATGGAGAAGGTTTTACATAAAGATTGCAGTGGCTTTTTGGTACAACTTGAGTAGCAAACTAAGGAAGAGCTGATAGAATTTGAAGATCCAAGCCTACTTCCTTTGCTTGCTAAAATTTTAGATATATTCGACAAATCGCACAACCTACCTCTTACCCATCGGCATGATCATTGGATAACGATCTTCCAAGCAAACCTCCAACAAATACTCGGTCATATTAGTATCCACATCTCCAGAAGGATGAAATAGAAATGATTATAAAAGATATGCTCAAAATAGGAGTTATTTGGCCAAGTTGCAACACTTATTCTTCACCAGTGCTTTTCGTACAAAAGAAGGACGGAACATGGCGAATGTGCGTTGATTACCGAGCTCTCAACTGCATAACTGTCAAAGACGAATACCCTATTTCAGTAGTAGATGAATTGCTAGATGAAAGGGAGTATAAATCTTCATAAATCTAGACCTTTGATCCAAGTATCATCAAATACGAGTGTGCGAAGAAGACATACTAAAAACTACCTTTCGAACACACAAGGACCACTATGAATTTTTTCTTTCTTCAACGAAAGGTGGAATATCTTAGGCATATCATATCAGAGGAAGGTGTGGTAGTGGACCCCTCCAAAATTGAAGCAATGCAGAACTGGCTGACCCCGAGGAACATAAAATTGTTACGTGGCTTTCTCGATTTAATTGGCTACTACCGCAAGTTCATGAAAAACTATGGAAAGATCAATGCACCACTTACTTCCTTGCTGAAAAAAGATGCTTTCTAATGGTTGGACAAAGCCACCACTGCCTTCGACAAACTTAAAGTCGTAATGACGACAATGCCCGTACTAGCGCTACTCGACTTCGGCAAGACCTTCGTTATTGAAGTCGATGCCTTCGGAGTCAGAATTGGTGTTGTACTAATGTAAGATGGCCGCCCCCTCACTTATACCAATAAGGCATTATCTTCTTCCCATCTCAAAATTACTATTTATGAAAGGAGATACTCGTGATTGTGCATGCGATGGCCAAATGGAGATCGTACTTAATCCGACAACACTTTCAAATTAAAATCGATCATAAAAGCCTAAAATATTTCTTGGAGCAAAAGATATCTTCTCTTGAATAGCAAAAATGGGTAACAAAGCTTCTTAGATATGATTAAGAAATAACTTACAAAGACGGGAAAGAGACTGTTATTCCAATGCGCTTTCACGGCTACCCAAGCAAGCTGAATTTTCGGCCATTTGACTTTTGACCTTGAGGATATTAAGAAGGATTGGCAAGAAGATCCAGAGACCAGTAAGATCATAAAAAAATTGGAGGAAGCGTCAAGCTCCATGGCTCATTATAATTGGGACTCAAAAGAATTGCGCTATAAAGGACGCATTGTGCTTGTGTCAAATTTTACTTGCATCTTCACGAGCAGATTTTGGACAGAGTTATTCCAAATGTGGGGCACTAAATTAAAAAGGAGTACAATATATCACCCACAAATCGATGGCCAGACTGAAATGGTGAATAGGTGCTTGGAGACATACCTCAAATGCTTCACCAACGACCGGCCAAAAGAGTGGACAAAGTGGCTTCCCTGAGGCAAATGGTGGTATAATACAACTTATCATTCATCCACAAAATGTACTCCCTATGAGGCTTTATATGGTCGACCTCCCTACGTGATCCCAAAATATGTGTTGGGTATCTCTAAAGCGAAACAAGTAGATAGGGAACTACAAGACAGATAAAATACTAAAGTTTCTAAAAGATAATCTTATTGTAGCTCAAGCAAGGATGAAACAACAATATGATCAACACAAAGGTGAAAGAGAATTTTCAGTAGGAGATTGGGTCTTCCTACAGCTCTAGCCATACATGCAAATATCAATTCAGACTAGAGTATCTATGAAGCTTTCACCTTGGTTCTATAGACCCTTCCAAATTTTAGAGCACATCAGAGTTGTAGTATACAAAATGGACTTACCCGCTAGCCCCCCGAATCCATCCAGTCTTCCATGTGTCATGTTTAAAGCTCAAGCTAGGACAAAACGAGATAGCCCAAAGCCATCCACCAAATATGACTACCCAAGGAGAACTCTAGACCCAACCAAGTGCTATTATTGATTGACGGATCGTGATTCGACGACGACGACCTATTACTGAAGTACTAATACAGTGGGCAAACTTACCAGCAAAAGGTGCCACTTAGGAGAACAATGATGACTTGAAGATCAAATTCCCAGAATTCTTGGATCATTAGCCTCGAGGACAAGGCTGATTTGAAGAGGGCGGGTCTTTTAGGACTCTAGTTAGGAGAGTCCTAATTGAGAGCGGCATTCATATAAAACCTATCTAGCCGACTCCTATTAAATAGGTGAAGAGGCTGACTAGGGTTAGGAGGTTATTTTTTAGAGAAACATTAGGAGTTGTAAAGGAATATGAATCTTGAGTAGGAGTCCTATTAGGAGTTGGGGTTTAGGAGCCCTATAAATAGCCATATATTCATCCTCTTTTCTAAAGCAATAGATAAATCTTTTCTACAACCTTTGAGTAGCAATTTAGAGGAAGGAAGCCCTATAGAGTTCCAATGAGGTCGATCCCCCAAAGAGATCAACCCCAAGCTTAGAATCTGCAAGGGTTCTACCAATTGGGAATGGTCCCTACCTATAACGATGGAAGGCCACGTGGGTCAATCTAATTGCCTCACGTTTACTAACTTAATATTATTGAGAGAGGGGTTTTTAAGATTTGGTCTTCTAATATGACATGTCACACATATACATATTTAATATATATCTACATCGCATGCAAATATATATACATATCTAGTAGGTGTATAAGCAATTACACCATATGAGCAATTACACCAAATGATCATGGACCACAGCCTAATGTGATTAAGCCTGAGCCAGTGGGCCTAATCACTCACATCAATATCTATTTGTACAGCGGTGCATCTCCATGCCCTGTGATCGTTTATCTCGTCCTCGTCAGTTCCGTCGGCATCTCGACGCATCTCCAAGCATCACGATCGTCCGTCTTGTGGGTCCTGCTATCGCATCCATGCTCCCATTGTACCTCCTCATGTAATTACAATTTAATCATAGGCACGTAGGCTCGACAATAAACGAGAAATAAAATGAAGGCTCGTAGACCCCAATAATAATTATCACAAATACACACATCACACGGTCTATGATCATCCGTCCACATATCAACATCACATTATAAATCATCATCATGTAGAGCTACTAGATAATAATAAAATAATAATCAATTAAACCTTTTAATTAATTAATATTTTCTGAAATCAGGGACATGTAAGAAATTTTTTAAATTCTGAGGGGTATTTTCATAATTTGGATAAAGAGGATAGAATGAGATTTTTTTAAATTCATAGGGGCAAAACTATCTTTTTGCCCACAAACCCTAATGCCCTACTCCCTCTCCCCTACTGCAGTCGTCGCCACCCTTCCGACGGCGGCTTGTGCGGTGGGGGGCGAGGGCGTTGCCCTTGCTTGCGAGCGGCTCACCCGCAGGCAGCGCCCCCACTTGTGGGCGGCCCTGCGGGTGGCGCTGCCCCGCGCAGCACCCGTAAGCGGCTTGCCCGCGAGCGACACCCCTCTTTTGGGTGACCGTCACTACGGGCGCGCCCGCAGGCAGCCCGCATGCGTCGCCTTCCCTTGCGGGCATTGCAGTCGCAGGTAAGACCCATGGGTGGGGCACCCACTAGCTGCCAGACCCGTCGACCGCAAGCCTGCTGCATGCAGGCCACCGACCGGCTATTGTAGGCACAGCGACTGCACTGTGCTGCCTACCTACGGATGCACACACGTAGATCGAGGGTAGTAAGGGCAGCAACTATTATTGCCTTTTCTCACTTTTGCATCAACGATTTTGACGTTAAAAGTTTCTCTGAAACAAAATACACATAGTTCAAAACCAATCTATCACACGAACAACTGGCTTTGATACCACTATTGGGAAATCTGGGGAGTGACATCATATGCATAGCGAAAAAATAGAAAAACAAAATCCCTAATTCTCTAAAGATTTGTTCGTCATCGTGCAAAGATTGGTGCGTAAAAATTCGTGAAACTTAAAACTACGTATAGAGTATATTGTGTTACCTTGGGAGATCATATATCCTTGAATCCTTGCAGATCTCTAAGAGAGGGCAAAGGAGGTCAAATAACCTCCTCTCTAGTAGTGATCTACACAGCAGGGCAACGACAACGCTTCTCAAAACTCCAGGCCTGCTCTAAGGTGGAGAGGGGGAGGAGAATAGGAGAGGCAAGCAAAAGCTCTAGCCTATAAACAACTAAATCCCTTCTATTTATAGAGGTCCCCTATCAAACTCTAATGGACCCTCCCCTATTGGGTATTGGATCTGCATCTAATTATCCAAGCCTATTAAATTAGTGGATCTCTATCTAATAATCTATCATGGGCTTTATTGGATCTCATTCATAGGATCCAATAATTCAAGGGCTTATTGGATCTCCAATAAGATAGGGGCTCCGGCGGATATCTTATATCCGAACCTCTACTCATTGCAATGCTTACCATATGTGTGTGACCCTCTAGGCCCAATATCGACCTGGCTATGAGTTATACCTGTCAGAACTCCTTCTGGCTTAGTGAATTATTATCTCTATAATAATTCACTTGACTCATCTACTACGGACATACTAGGCTATTACGTCGTAGTTCCCAGACGATACAAAGGAATCTAATCCATTGGACCTATTTGTCCTCAGTTACCATATACCTATAGTCTCTTATCCATCTAATATCCCAAAGACTGTATTAGGCATGATGATGTTAGACCCATATGGTTTCTACTCGAGTCTCATTCTAATCGAATTCTCTAGGAGAACTCTTTCTCTCTCAATCCGAATGACCATGGCAAGGGATTTATCTTAGCAAGAACACATGGGACATTCCTCTTATGACACCAAGAGTGGATGATCCTCTATCGACACTCAATAGCCCTCGTAAGGTTAACTACCACGCCCAATGATCGGTTGTGCTAGATTTAGGACATCCAAACCTATAAGTCCGGTATCAAAGAGTGGAGCACTCATACAGGACAATCTTGGTGTCTCAAGTCTAAGGACCAGATACACCACTGGGAATACGGAATCATTATTTGACAATAAGGCATCATCAACTATCCAACATTCCGTAAGTGGATCAATCAGTGAACTTATTCTCCAATAAGCACTTGTATTATATCCCTAGTGTCCCCACACGAGCAACTATGAGACCAGTTGCATCCATCATTTGGATTGCTATACAACACACCAGTCTGTCTGGTTATCTTAATATTCCTCTCAAGTAACCTATGACCAGGATTATTTAGAATTTGTGTTTAAAGGCGAATTGGTCTCATTATCGTGATCTCATCACGATCCGATTCTCATTACACAGATCCAAGGATATCACAATATATATATATATATATATATATATATATATATATATATATATATATATATATATATATATGTACAATAAGCAATATAAAGTGATAAATGCCAAAATATAATAAGCAAAAAGACTTTGTCAAGTCACTCGTGCCATCACTCACATGATTGGCTTATAGGGCACATATGACTAGCACTATGTTCACTCCTGATTCCTCCTCCATCAAGGTCACCGGGGTCCACTGATGGTCTTTATTCAATAGACGAAGACCAACCACCTCTTTATAGTGCTTTCTCCTTTTCACGGGTTTAGGAGACAATCCTTACAAGCCTCACACTATTGGGAAATCTAGGAGCGACATCATATGCACAACGGAAGAACATAAAACAAAAAATTTCAAATTTCCCAATATGTGTTCATCGTCGTGCGAAGATTGGTGCATAAAATCTATGACACAGAAAACCACGTGTGAGATAGTTGTGTTACCTAGAAAGATCATATATCCCTGTAGATCTATAGTAGTGGATGAAGGAGGTTAAGCGTCCTCTCTAGTGGTGATCCACACAGTAGGGTTGCGACGACACTCCTCAAATCTCCAAGCATGCTATCTGAGGAGGAGAAAAAGATAAGAGAATAGGAGGTGGCAACTAAGAAGCCCTAAACTATGGGCCTTTAGTTCCCTCCTATTTATAAAGGCCCCAAATTAACCCTAATAGATCCTACCCTATTGGGTATTGGATCTTCATCCAATTACTCAAGCCTCTTAGATTAGTAGATCTCTACTCAATAATCTCTTATTAGCTCTTATTAATCTCATCCATAGGATCCAATAATTCAAGGGCTTATTGGATATCCAATAAGATAGGGGCTCCAGCGGATATCTCATATTCGAACCTTTACTAATCGCAACACCTATCATATATATGTGACCCTCTAGGCCTAATATCAAGCTACTCGTGAGTCATACCTATCAAAACTCCTTTTGGCTCAGTGAATTATAATCTCCATAATAATTCACTCGACTCATCAACTACGGACGTACTAGACCACTACGCTATAGTCCCCAAACAATACAAGGGAATCCAATCCTTTAGACTTATCTGTCCTTAGTTATCATGTACCTATAGTCCCTTAACCATTTAATATTCTAAACCATATATCGAGCATGGTACTATCAGACCCATACAATTTCTCCTCGAGTCTCTCTCTAATCGGATTCTCCTAGAGAACTCTTTCTCTCTTAATCCAAATGATTTTGATCAAGGATTTGTTTAAGCAAGAACACATATGATATTTCTCTTATGATACTAAGAGCATATGTCCTCTATCGACACTCACTAGCCCATGTAAGATTGG
This sequence comes from Musa balbisiana, assembly GCA_004837865.1. Lineage (NCBI taxonomy): Eukaryota > Viridiplantae > Streptophyta > Magnoliopsida > Zingiberales > Musaceae > Musa > Musa balbisiana. The sequence goes on along the minus strand of CM017195.1, from coordinate 13,461,939 downwards.
CTGTCACTCCCGATAATCAGTTGTACTAGATCTTGAACTTGTAAACCTATAAGTCCGGTATCAAAGAGTGGAGTACTCATATAGGACATCCTTAATGTCTCAAGTCTAAGGACCAGATACACTACTAAGACTACAGAATCGTTGTTTGACAAAAAGGCATCATCAACCATCTAGTACTCCGTGCGTAGATCAATCAGTGAACTCATTCTCCAATGAGCACCTACATTGTATCCTTAGTGTCCCCACATGAGCAGCTATGAGACCAACTACCTCCATTATATGGATGGGTATATAGCATATCAATCTATCCAGTTATCTCAATGTCCCTTTCGAGTAACCTATGATTATGATTATTTATGGTATGTGTTTAAAAGTGAATCAATCTCATTATCGTGATCTCATCACAATCTGATTCTCATTGCATAAATCCATGGACAGCACTATATATATATATATATATATATATATTAGATATATATATATAGATGTATGTATGTATATATATATATATATATATATATGTATATAGATATGATATATATGTATATATATATATGTAGTGATATATAGATGTATATATATATGTATATGTATATATATATGTATATATATATATATTGTATATATATATGTATAGATATATATATGTATATATATTAAGGATATATGTATATTATATATATTACATATATATATATACATATATATTTGTATATATATATATATGTATATATATACATATATATGCATGTATATATGTATATATACATATACATATATACATACATATATACATATACATATATATATATACAACAAGTAATATAAAGTGATAAAATGTCAAAATAAAAAAATAAAAAAGAATGCGTATCATGTCACACGTGCCATCACTCATGTGATTAGCTTATAGGGCTTCAATGACTAGCAATCTCCCACTTGACCTAAAGTCAATCAGCTATGTGTCTAATCCCCATTAGATCCTTGTGATACTCAAAGATAATTTGGGACAACAGCTTTGTTAGTGGATCTGTGATGTCATCTTCGGATGGAACTCTTTCCACTGCTACATCTTCTCGGGCGACAATCTCTTTGATTAGGTGAAACCTCTTTAAAACACTTCTGATGAGACCTAAGTTCTCTTATTTGAGTAATCTCCCCATAGTTGTCGGAATATAAGGGAATCGGCTCCTCGTTGTCCAGCATGACTCCTAAAATCTATGATGAACTTCTTTATCGAAACTTCCTCCTTTACTGCATCTACTATAACAATATACTCCGCTTCTATGGTCGAGTCAGCAATAGTATTTTGCTTAGAACACTTCCAACATACTGCTCCTCCATTCAGGGTGAACACATACCCTGAATTAGACTTGTTATTATCGATATCAGACTAGAAACTCAAGTCAGTGTAGCCTTCAACCCTAAGGCTACTACCTCCATATACTAGTAAAAGATCCTTAGTCCTTCTTAAGTACTTAAGGATACACTTTACTATTTTCTAGTGCTCTAAGCCTGGATCCTCCTTATACTTACTCGTGACACTCATAACATGTGCTATATCAGGCCTAGTACATAGCATAACATGTATGATAGACCCTATCGCTGAGGCATTGGGTATCCTATCCATGTTTACCCTCTTTTCAGAAGTCTTTGTAGACATAGTCCTAGAAAGTGATATCTCATGTCTCATTAGTATGAGACATCTCTTAGAATTTTTCATGTCAAACCTTTTGACAATGGCGTCTATGTACTTAGACTAGGACAAGCCAAATATCATCTTAGATCTATCTTTATAGATCTGAATCTCCAATATGTAGGATGCTTCCCCTGAGTCCTTCATAGAGAAGTGTCCAAATAGCCAAGTATTTACTGTGGAGAGCATTCCTACATCATTCCCAATGATCAGGATATCATCCACATATAACACCAAGAAGGTGATAGTGCTCTCACTTACCTTCCTATATACACAAGGCTCATCTTCGTTCTTAACGAAGTTATAAGATCTAATCACCCTATCAAATCTTATGTTCTAACTTTGGGAAGCTTGCTTCAATTTATAAATGGACCTAAGCAACCTACATACTTTATCTGGATAATCTTTGGACACGAATCCATCGGGCTGTATCATATACACCTCCTCCTCGAGATTGCCATTAAGAAACACAATTTTTACGTCCATATGTCAGATCTCATAATTATTGTGTGCTGCAATAGCCAATAGAATTCAGATGGATTTTAGCATTGATACAGGTGAGAAGGTTTCATCATAGTCAACACCTTGCCTTTGACTATACCCCTTACCTACTACCTTTCCATCTACTCCGATCTTATTCTTGAAGATCCACTTGCAACTAATGGGTACAATACCCTCGGGTGTATCAACTAGGTTTCAAACCTTATTAGAGTACATGGAATCCATCTCATAATTCATAGCTTCTTGCCACTTCCCAGAGTCTATACTCGTAATAGCCTTCTCGTAGGTTTGAGGATCAATATCATCAGCATCCGCTCCTCTAATATGTCCCACATATCTCTCAAGAGGATGAGATACTCTTTTAGACCTATGTAAAGTCGAAACTTATGTGCTAGGTACCTAAATAGACTCGGGCTGCGGAATGGTACTTGAGCTAGGTTCTCCAACCTTGCTCAACTCTATCATACTCTCATTATCTCCACCAAGAATATGTTCCTTCTCAAGGAGCACCGCTCTCTTACCTACAAAGACCTTTTGGTCCTCGGGATCATAGAAATAATACCCATTAGTTTCCTTGGGGTATCCCATGAATATGCACCATTCTATCCTGGATTCCAATTTGTTGGGGTTGTGTCTTTTGATATGGGAATGGCAGCCCCAAATCTTAACAACCTTTATCGGGCTTCTTCCCTTTTCATATCTTATATGGAGTATATACCACCGACTTAGTTGAAATTCTATTCAGAAGGTAAGCTGCGGTCTCTAGGGCATATCCCCAAAATGAGATGGGGAGGTCAGTAAAACTCATCATGAATTACACTATGTCTAACAATGTGTGATTCCTCCTTTCGGATACATCATTAAGCTGGGGTGTATACTAAGGTGTCCATTGAGACATAATCCCATGGTCCTTGAGGAATTGGGTGAACTTTGTACTCAAGTACTCACCTCCTCGATCTGATCAAAGAGTCTTGATACTCTTTTTAGTCTGATTCTCCACTTCATTCTTATACTCCTTGAATTTCTCAAATGTCTTAAACTTGTACTTTAGCAAGTACAAATGTCCATATCTGAGAAATCATCAATAAAAGTAATGAAGTAGGAGTAATCACTTATGGCATGAGTTAACATGGGACCACATACATCACTATGTATGAGTTCCAACAACTCAGTGGCTCTATCTCTAGTTCTACCAAATGGAGAGTTGGTCATCTTTCCACGAAGGCAAGGCTCATAAGTTGTATATGACTCATAGTCGAATGGATCTAAATATTCATCCTTTGACAACTTTTGAATTCTTCCCTCGTGGATATGACCTAGCCTACAATGTCATAAGTATGCATTGTTCACCTCATCTCATTTCCTCTTGGACACACTTACATTCATGATATGTGGAGCAGTGTCTAGCATAAACAAACCATTATGCAAAGATTATTATGCCAATCTCCTAAGCTTTGCTAAAATCTACAATAAATTATAGATGTGATAAGCACTACTGGTATCTAATACCATGCACTATCACAAAAATCTGACAATTAGAGATTGATTATGAATGTACCTAAAGCTTCTCCAAGCTTTTATTTGGCCCTCTCTGTAAAGTACTTTTATAGTTCCTCTTCTCGTGCCCCTCTTTGCCGTAGTAGAAGTACTAGTCTTTGTCCTTTGTTGGGTCTTTCTTAGCAACCTTTGCTTTACCCGATCTACCCTTGCCCTTGCCCTTCTTAAGGGACTTTTCTGCCTTCCTTTTCTTTCTAGTCTCACTAGCATAGAGAATTGGCTTCTCTTTCTTAATAGTGCTCTCTGCCTCCCTCAACATATTGAGGAGTTCAAGGAGAGTCATCTCAAGCTTGTTTATATTAAAATTCATTATGAAGTGAGAAAAGGAATCCGGTAGGAACTGAAGTACAAGGTCTCCACATAGGTCATCCTCTAGGACTATTTCTAGACTTGTGAGTTTCTTGATCCACTCAATCATCTTAAGGATATGGTTCAAAACTGATGTCCCCTCAATTATCTTAGCATGAAAGAGACTCTTGAATATCTCATATCGCTGAGTCCTTCCCTATTCCTCAAACAATTTTCGGAGATATAGGATAATAGATCTCGCATCCATCTTTTCATGCTGTCTTTGTAACTCAGGAGTCATGGAGCCTAACATGTAACATTGAGCAAGAGTGGAGTCATATATGTACTTCACATAGCGAGCGATCTCATACTCGCTTGCTCCTTTCTCGGGTGTAGGCATCACTATATCAAGGACATACACGATTTTCTCCACCGTGAGAACGATTCTCGGGTTGTGGAGCCAATCGGTGTAATTTGGACCAGTGAGACGGTTGACATCAATTATGTCATACAAAGGATTTGAATGTGATATATTTCTAAAAATAAAGATGTAGTAGAAATAAATAACGTGCAGATTTTGTAAAAAAAAATAATTAAGATAAGGACTTCTATCTTAATCTACTCCCACTATTTTCTCGCGAATCACACAACTCCCTCCGGTATGTGAATTGGAGACCCCTGGTAGATCTCTAGTGGGGATCGGGATCCAATCGGTGTCTTAACGTAACCTCGAGTAACTCGACCAATTACACTAAGCCCGTAAAGGTAAGCAACTCTTACCAATCATAACTCCTTGTGATTCCTGTCCCATTCAGCCTCTGAACCTCCATGGCCTTGAGTGACTCGACCAACCATGGTGTTCGGTTAAGTCATCTCCATCGTTACAAGATGAGTCTAATTTGACAATATACCCTCGAGTAACTCGACCAAGTATACCATATCCTCAGTTCACCGATGACATTTCTATGTCATATGCAAGATACCAAATCATGAAATAGGTGAGTCTCGAGTGACTCGACCAACTCAACCTACGTCGGGAATCAGTCCCTACCTATAATGATGGAAAGCCATGTGGGTCAATCTAATTGCTTCACATTTACCGACTTAATATTATAAAGAAAAGGGATTTTTTATTTGGTCTTATAATATGATGTGCCACACATATACATATTTAATATATATCTCAAATTTGAATCATGCATGATATGATGCACTTTGATTATGTATGCAATACTCATGATAATGATGTACCTCTCGATGTAATGTGTTTTTCAATGATGCACTTCTTGATGATGGTATAATGTATGCAACACTCTAAGAATTAGGCTTGATAAATCTTTTGAATGCATAAATTCCTTGATACATTTTTTGAACTTCTTGATTTTTTGTAACTTGAGTTTTCTTTTAAAATCAAGATTGTTTTTTCTTTCTCGTGATATTTATAAAAGAAAAGATTCCACTTTTGGTATTTACAACTTGTCGTCTTATTTTCATGTGATGATCATGAGTCCTTCCTCCTATTTGCAAAGGAAGAGCCATGATTTATGGATTGTTGGATTAATGACTTGATCTTTTATCAATTCTTATGAATCCTTCTTCCTTCTATTTACAAGAAAAAGTATTTGAATTATTCATAGATTTTTTATCCTTCATTTGATGATCCTCTCCCATGAATTCTTCCTCACTCTTCTCACAAAAGAAGACATTTTATTCATGGACTTTAATATGTGATGATCATTTGCAAGAATAGGAATTTGATTTTTTGGTATGGACATCTTGATCCTTTATAATGAATCCTCTCTCTTTGTTACAGTAGAAGCTTGATTTAATGAAACTTAACTTTCATTAATTTGGTTCTTGATGGAGAATAAATTCCTCCCTTACTCTTCTTCCTCTTCTTCTTATTTTTATGACAAAGGAAGAAAGAAACTTGCATATCTCAAGAAGAACCAAAAAAGCTTTTGCACATGTAAAGCAAAAATGCTAGCTTGTCCATTTCAGTTTGAGAGAAATAAAGTGTAGATTCTTGTTCCTAGACCTAATGACAATTTAGAAATTGGTACTAAATGGGTCTTTGGAAACAAGGCTAGATCAGTAGCCAAAGGTTTCAACTAAGAAGAAAGTATCGATTATGAAGAAACCTTTGCTCTTGTGGCTAGACTTAAAGTCATAAGAATTCTCCTTGCCTATACTTGTTGTAATAATTTTAAGTTATTTCAAATGGATGTTAAAGTACTTTTCTAAATAATTTTATTTCTAAAGAAGTTTATGTTGAATAACCACCTAGATTTGAAAATGCTCTTTTTCCTAACCATGTGTTTAAGTTATCTAAGGCTCTATATGGATTGAAACTAGTCCCAAGGGCTTGATATGAGAGGCTTAGTTATTTTCTTATTCAAAATAATTTCTTAAAAGGCAAGGTCGATACTATATTATTTATTAAAAATTTTAAAAATAATCTTCTTATTGTTTAAATTTATATTGATGATATTGTTTTTAGTTCTACGAATGAGTCTTTATATGAATTTTTTGCCAAAAGTATAAGCTAAGAATTTGAAATGAGTATAATGGTGAATTAACTTTCTTCTTAGGATTACAAATTAAGCAACTAAATGATGAAATTTTTGTTAGTCAAACTAAATATGCTTTAGATCTATTAAAATAGTTAAACATGGATAGTTCTAAGGCTATTAACTAATAGAACCCTTGCATATTCTAAGCTTGGGGTTGATCTCCTTAGGGGATCGGCTTCCTTGGAACTCTATAGGGGTTTCTTTCTCCAAGTTGCTGCTCAAAGGCTGTAGAAAAGATTCATCTATTACTTATCAAAAGAGGATAAATACATGACTATTTATAGGATTTCTAAACCCTAACTCCTAATAGGACTCCTACTCAATTAAGACTCATAATAGGACTCATACTCAAGACTCATATTCCTTTATAACTCCTAATTCTTCTCTAAGAAATATCCTCCAAACCCTAGCCAGCCTCTTCACATCTTTAATAGGGTCGAATTATGTAGGTTTTACATGAATGCCCCTCTCAATTAGGACTCTCCTAGATAGAGTCCTAACATTAACATACCAATGAGCACCTCCACAAAGTTAAATATGAATGATAATAGAGAAAACTTTGATCAAAAAATCTATAGGGATATGATAGGTAGTTTACTATACCTTACCGCAATTAGACTGGACATTATATTTAGTATTGGACTTTGTGCTAGATTTCAATCTAATCCCAAGCTATCTCACTTTAAAGCTATTAAAAGGATCTTTAGATACCTAAAGAGAACTCCTAATATAAGATTATGGTATCTAAAATCCAACAACTTTGAATTAATTGCTTATGTCGATATAGATTTTGCTGGATATAGAATAGATAGAAAAAACACGTCAAAAACATGTCAACTCTTAGGTCATACACTTGTCTCTTGATTTTTCAAGAAACAAAAACTCGGTTGCATTATCTACGGCCAAAGCTGAGTATATAACAACAAGTGCATATTATGCACAAGTTATATGGATAAAAAACACTTTAGAAGATTATGAAATTTACTTAAAAAATATCCTTATAAAATACGGTAATACTAATACGTTATGTTTAACAAAAAATCTCATTCAATACTCTAGAACTAAACATATTGATATTAGGCATCATTTTATTAATGTTAATAACCATGATATATCTTTAGAATTTATTAATAAAAAATATCAATTAGCTAATATTTTTACAAAACCATTGAATGAGGAATAATTTGATTTTATTAAAAGAGAATTAGGTATGTTAAATCTTCCTAATGCATGAATTCCTCTTATGCATTTTTTGGATTTCTCAGTTTTTCGTAACTTGAGTTTTTCTTTTAAATCAAGATCGTTTCCTTCATTCTTTCTTCTTGTAATCCACAAAAGAAGAGATTTGATTCATGGATTTTTAGCATAATTAATCTTTTATGTGATGATTATATGAATCCTTCTTCTTTCTATTCACAAAAGAACTTTTATAGACTTTTGGTACTTATGACTTAATGAATGAATTCCTCCCTTCTTCTTCTTATTCTTATTTTTTTATCACAAAGGGGAGAAAGAAACTTGTTAGCATCTCAAGAAATGCAAAATGCTAGCTTGCATATCTCAAGAAAAACCAAAAGTGCTTGCACATCTAAAGACAAATGCTAGTTTGCTCAACTTCACTTGCTAGCTTGCATGTTCTAAAGTGATGTAAAACTTTCGTACATAGTCCAATATTTGTTGAACATTTCTCTTTTTTGTTAATGACAAAAGGAAAAAAATGATAAATATTTGGTATCATAAAATGATGAATGGTATCATGCCTAAAATAATATTAATTTTGTTATCATGCATGAAGTGATAAATGGTTAAATTTTTAATATTTTAGTATCATATATGTTATGCCCAAAATAATATTAATTTTGAATGCTTTAGTATCATGTATGTTATGCCCAAACTGATGTTGATTTATTTTTGGTATCATGCATGATAAATTATAATGTTTTAAAATTGTGCATGTTATATTTTGATAATTTAAAACTATAATGATACACGATATGAAAAATTGATTTTGATTACTATGATCGAAATTATTTCACTTGAATTCAAAGGTTATGATTCTTTTTGAATTCAAGTTTGTCTTATCTCAATATGACATATAGATAGGGGGAGTTAAGGTTAATTTCATCATCAATTGGTTGTCATCATAAAAAATAGGAAGATTGTTGAATCTTAGATTTTGATGATGAAATTAATTGATGAATTAATGATCTAATCTATATGTTGAGATTAGTGATGCAGGACTAACTACAATCGTGAAAAAGGCAAAACAATTAAAAAAGATTCGAATGTTGGACCAGAGTCAATGATCGGGCATTAGGCTAGATGAATCAGGGGATACACCGAAGGATTGGATGATGCAGTGAAAGCTCACCGAAAGTTTCACTAGGAGTTCACCGAAAGCTCGCTAGAAGTTTGCCAGGAGTTCATCAAAAGCTCGTCAAAAGTTCGCTGGGAGCTTGTCGAAAGCTCGTTGGTAGATCATTGGGAGTCGGTCGAAAGTTCACCGAGAGTTTGGTTGAACAATTGACATGCTGGACAACTTAGATTAATTGTATCATAATTGTTTTAGTCTTAACTATCGTAGTTAGAACTTTAATTTGAGTTAATTTTGGGAGAAATCCTACTAACTTAATTATGGGCCAATTGGGCCCAAAACAGGGTTGATTTAAGCCAGTTGGATGGCCTATTCAATCACTTAGAGCCATGTCAAGTGGTGGTATCGCCTAGACTCGACGGTGGAACCACTTGAGGCTCAACCTCCTAGGTGGTATGGGTAGTGGTACCACCCTCTCAAGTGGTGGTGTCGCTAAAGCCCAATCTCTGATGCTCTATCAAGCGAGCGTACCGCCCAGTCTCAATCTACAGGTGATGGTACCACCCAGTACTACCGGTGATACCGTCAATACCCCGAAAACCCATGATTAGACATTTTTTGGCTCTATTTTTGAACTCATTGGGGCCTATAAATACCCTACTCTTTCCTACATGAAAAGACAATGAAAGTGTGAATAAAAGTCTTGATATTTTGGATTGTAAAGATGTTGAAAAAATGCTAAGTATCCTCCTACTCCTTTAACTTTGTAATCATTCTAAGATATGTATGAGGTTTTTAAAGGTTGTCTCCTAAACATGTGAAAAGGAGAAAGAGTTGTAAGAGGGTAGTTGATCTTCGCCCATTGAAGGAAGATTATTAGTGGACATCGGTAGCCTCAATGGAGGAGGAATCGGGAGTGGACATAGGTCACAACAATTGAACCACTATAAAATTGGTATACCTTATATTCTTTGCTATGTACTTACTTTGCAACTACTTTATATCTTCATCACTCTCCTATGAACATCTTTTAGCTTAAATGTCTTTCTGATATGGTTTAATCGTATGAATTTTCATGATCGACGTAGTTCTCCAAAAGCACTAATTCACCCTCCCTCTTAGTGTCGACTTGATCCTAACACTAATCAACGTTTGAGTGACACAGAACTAACTTCGATCATGAAAAGATAAATCGATTAAAGTAGGAGAATCAAACATTGGGTCAGAGAGCATCATGTCAAAAGATTGGATGTCGAGCTAGAGGATTAGTTAACATGCCAGAAGATAGACTTTGTGCCATGAGTTCAAGCATCAAACTAGAATGATTGAACATTGTGCTAAGAAGATCGAATATTATGGGAGGTCAACATACCGATGGATCAAGCATATGTCAGATGAGATGACGATATGTCGAAGGATTGGATAAAGTACAAAATGAACCAATGAAATGTCGAACAATATAGGATTCATGCTTATAATCGTGTGTGTCTTGATCATCGTACTTTAGGTTTAATTTGATTTAGTTTTAGGTATAACCATATTTACTCAATTAGAGATCCATTGGGTCTAATCTAGAGCTGAGTTGGGCCCATTGGGAGGTCCATTTAGTGACCCATAGTTAGGTCAGGTGGTGGCACCACCAAACCAGGCAGTAGAATCACATGAGTTGGAACGTACAAAGTGTACGTTTTCCGGAAGATCCAACGATGGTACTGCCAGTGTCAAGTGGTGATACCACTAAGACTAGTAGTGGTACTACCCAGATTAACTGTAGTACCACCAATACATAATTTCCCTATGTTAGGTGGTGGTACCGCTAGTGCACAAGGTGATAGGCAATGGTATCGCCAGTACCCCGAAAGTCTGAAGATTTAAATTTTGGCTTCAATTTTTGAAGTCATTTGGGGTCTATAAATACCCCACTAATTCCTGCTTAATATAGCAGAAAAAGAGTAGAAAGGGAAAATAATATTTGAGAAAAAAATATTGTAAACTCTCTTAAAGTATAGAGTCTCTTCCTCCTATAATTAGAAGTCTTCTAAAGGGAGGAGTGAGACCTTTTGCAAAAGAGATGTGTGAAAATTCTCTCCTAAACCTATGAAAAAGAGAAATAGTTATAAAGAGGTCAGTTGATCTTCGCTGATTAAAAAAAAATTGTTAGTGAACACCGGTAGTCACGATAGAAGAGGAATCAGAAGTGGACGTAGGTCGCGATAACCGAACCACTATAAATTTGGTATGCATTTTCTTCATGCTTTTCATTGTCATTACTTATTGATTTAATTGTCTACTACTCTCACTTGCTCTCTAAGTTTAAATGCATTTCCGATTCGATTTCATTGTATGAAATTTTCAAAATTGTAATTTTATGAAAGTACTAAGTCACCCCTTCCCCCCCCTCTTAGTGTTGTTTCGATCCTAACAGCACACACGAGGTTAGGTTGTCTTAGAACATGTTGTTTCATCCAAAGACTATATTTCATTCAAACGATTGCTTAAGCTATTGATGATCGATGCGAATCTAAATCTGGTTGCTCGTGAGCCACCAAACATGGGTGCATATGATGATCAGCTTTTCTTTACCGACACATGGATGTGAGACCTAGCGCTCTAAGTTTAAATGCATTGCCAATACAGTTTCATCGTACGAAATTTTAAAATTGTAAATTTTACGAATATATTTCATTCAAACGATTGCTTAAGCTATTGATGATCGATGCGAATCTAAATCTGGTTGCTCGTGAGCCACCAAACATGGGTGCATATGATGATCAGCTTTTCTTTACCGACACATGGATGTGAGACCTAGCGCTCTAAGTTTAAATGCATTGCCAATACAGTTTCATCGTACGAAATTTTAAAATTGTAAATTTTACGAAAGCACTAATTCACCCCCCTCCTCCCCCCCCCCCCCCCTCTTCTTGGTGTCGTTTCGATAGTATACACTAGGTTGAGGTTAGGTTGTCTTAATACGACTCTCACTTGCTCTATAAGTTTAAACGCATTTTCGATACGATTTCATCATACAAAATTTTCAAAATCGTAATTTTACGAAAGCACTAATTCACACCCTCCCCTCTTAGTGTCATTTCGATCCTAACAACACGCACGAGGTTAGGTTATCTCAGTACATGTTGTTTCATCCAAAGACTATATTTCAATCAAACGATTGCTTAAGCTACTGACGGTCGACGCGAATCTAAATCTGGTTGCTCGTGAGCCATAAACACAGGTGCACATGACGATTAGCTTATCTTTACTAGCTCATGGACGTGGGACCTAGCGCTCACATGTCCCCGGATAAAGGCCCATCTCAAGATCTCCATCGAACGTCCACAGCAACAACAACAAGCCACTAACTAACGACATTTCACGGGCAAAGGATAGAGATAGGACTCGATCTATCCGATGTTCCAAAACAGATAATCATTCATTGAATCAAGTACAGACTTTATCACCTTGATACCACGCCTCTTCTACAAAAACCCAACTCTTGTTATCTTTTTTTTTGGAGTAAGAAAATCAAGTTTATATTATATATATATATGCTAAATTTAGATTTGAATGTTAAAATCATTAAATTTAAAGTAATACATGAGACGGAGGGAGGAACGAGAGCAGGAGTGGTCCGTCCGTGCCTGGCACGCAGTTTAACTCAACCTCAAAATCGCACCCTTCAGTCACGCTTCCAGGATCACCCACATCCCTCTCTCTACCACTACATTATAGTCCCACTCTCTCCCGGGCCCCGCAGCAGATGACTGAGTTTTGTGACGCGGACCCTTGCGCTGAGGTCCACGTTATCGGTGCGGTCGGGCGCCAACATGGCAAATTCATCCACGATAATTGATATAATAATAATAATAATAATAATCCTCATAATATATAAAATTATGCCCATTTGGGCTCGAAAGCTACCGACGTGGGAGACGAGAGAAAAGTAATTTCGTTTTATCTTATTTTAAGAGGAAAAAAAAGAAAAAGAAAGAAAGAAAAAATATTTACCAAATTCAGTCGTGTTTCATCCCTCGGAGGATTTGGACTTCTCTCTTCACTTCCTCCCCTCCCATCCCCTCCCCTCGCATGTCCCATCCCGTTGCTATTCGCCACCCCTCTCCTATCTTTTAATTATCATCGTCATAGCAATCTTAACACTCGCCAATTCCGCCTCTCTACGACCTTCTCTTCCTCCTTGTTCTTAACTCAGGCTCCGCTCCGAAAAAATTCTGCTCGCCTTTGAACTCCCGATCCGGTCATTGGCGGCGTCTCCTCCCCCGTCTCGATGCTTCGTCGGAATTGAGATGATGGGGCCGGAATCATACGGAGGGATTCGCCGCCCGGTGATCTCGACTTGCGGAATAGCTGACCTGATCCAAGTTCTCGGCGGCGCTTCCGCTTGGTAAATTTAGGCCGGTGGTCCCGCTGATGGTGGTGGTGTGGTGGGGCTGATCGGTCGGGGGCTATGGCGGACGTTGATGCCAGCAATGTTGTGGTGGATGGATCTCGTGATGAGCTTCCCGTTTCTACCTCGTCATGGAATCCCCTAGGAAGAGCTTTCCGGCCATATGTTTCTTTTTCGCCTTCCACGGTCAACGCACCAGAATCCAGCAGCACCATCGCTACCCTTCGGGTGATCGTCAAGAAACCTGTACTTCCCATTCGTCATAACCCTTTTTAATTTTACCACGACCCCTAAAACATCTAAAGTGTTTTTTTTCATTTGTTTAACTAAAAATACCAAATGAAGCTTTCTTTCAGTATTGGTAATTTGCATCTGATAAAGAAAAGGAGGATGAAAGATTTCTCCTATATGAAAACAGAGCTGAAGTCGATGTCTTAATATTTGATATAAGGGCTAGATATTCTACGTCATTGAGAAATGATTCAGCTTGATGTTGTGCCTTTCACTGAATAATCAATGAAATGGTTTGTTAGCACAATTTAGATTGGTCCTTGAAGTTCTTATTTCTCGATGAATAATGTCAAGTTTCGCAAAATAAATGCATATAATGGTTACATCAACTGACAAGATATATGTCTCAAAAGATTGGGCATGGAAAGAGACTAACTAATGTTACACTATGTGGGAGAAATCTGAAATGTATCTACATTTGTTGGAAGAATCTTTGAAAAATTTCTGTGCCATAAAGCACGAACTCTGTACTTTAGGCATAGTGATTTACGTATTTGCAGCATAATCAAGTCAAGTTTTATTGTTATTCTAACTAATATATGGCTTTGAAGCCTTTAATTGTTATGATCCTACCATTTCTCCAGTACAACAATGGTGTCATGATCATATCAAATTATGCTGAACAAGATGCTGTTGTTAACATGCCATGCTGAATGTTAGCACATGGCAAGCATGATCTGCGACAAAGGAAAAACTGGACGGACCCAAGGAATGCCAATATAAATACGATTTCTTGTTTCTTTGTAATCATAACTCTTATTTCTTCAATCTTTATAGTAAGTCTTCCATGCTGGAAGCTTTCTGACATTTTCATACATGTGCCATTGCTAGTTTAGTAAGATTTAACTATCTATTGTCAAATACTAACCTTATTAATTATCTATCTTTTGTTATGGCATGTAACAGCCACGTTTTGGAAGAAATCTTTAACGTAATCTAATGCATATTTATGTTGGGCCTCTCAGGTTGTGGTAAGTGATGCCTTTAAGTTTCTCTTTAGTTCAAAAGAGACTCTAAGAGAGGTATATCTTTCCCATGGTGCAAAGTGCAAACAAACATGACTGCCTTGATGATTGTATTGAACTTAGGCATCCAGTTAAGGACCCCAAAGTGCTTTGTAAAGAGATCCTAGAATAGCGCAGTCTTATCTTTGTAGAGGCACCAATATTTTAGCTAATCAATTTGTGAATAGGAACAATTAAGGGACAGATCAGTATTTTAAGAAACAGAAAAATGAAACCTTAATAGAAAGGAACAAAAAGAGGCAGGCAACGAAGGGAAATAAGGAATGAAGAGAAAAGAGGCAGAGAAAGGAAGAAGGGGGGTGGATAACGTACCTTAATTTTTGTTTGCTGGTCGCTGGCTGTTCGACACCTGCCTCAAGATTTTGGTTATGAACATAGATTTGGCTGTCGGCAGCCAGCAGTTTAGGGCTAGTCAATGAACTAGACCATGCCTTCCACCTAGATAGGAGTCTATGCATTTTGGTGAAGAGATTGCGAGTGAATCTCATAGCAACTTGACTTATTTGGATTATATCCTTATTTTCATAATAGGGTGAAAACAAACAAAATTAGGAAGTCAGGTTCAACCTAGAAGCAAAAAATGGTAAATTTCTTTCTAAAATATGATAAATAGGTTGTTATGTGGCACCTTTAAGATATCTATTGATAATCTTGGCTGGAACTTGTGAAGCACAGGACCCTTTAGAATGCCCTCTGGGTTTTCCAACATGTGCCCAGTTCAAGAGCATCATAAGCTCTTATTTATTATATTAAATATCATATTTAGGACACTGGACAATTAAGTCATTCTTGTAAGGGTTTAGGTTGCATCAGAAGTTCACAATATGTATATAATTTGGATTTTTAATGTACATATAATGAGAAAATATTTTTGTTTGAAGAGTTTTGACAAATCTTATTTCACATATGACAATTATAAATTTCTTATACTACACAAAGTATAAAATTAGAATAATATATGAAATTATACATGTATCATATTCATCCCATGTCATATCTTACATTTTGTAGGATTTGTCTTGTTAGCATATTCCATCGTATTATGTCTGTGTGCACCATCCATATTCATCCATTAGGCTTGAGAACTAATTCTGAAGGATTGACATTAGGCTTGAAGCCAATCATGCAATTTTGCTTTTCTATCGATATTTCCATATCGTCAACACTGTTTTATTGAAGTGGTTTGATGACAATTATATTGTGTTGAACATCAGGGCATGTACTTGGCAATTATCTATAAGGTGATTTTAGTTAGACAATTATAATTTGCAAGAAATGAGGTGCTGCATGCCATGAACCTGTAGGTTTGTTGCCAGCATAGTGCATACCATGGTACACACTACCTATGCCACACTGTGCTGTACCTCCAATGTGAATGCCATTGATTTTTTGACTATGGCACAACCACACAAGACATAGTACAACCATGTACTACATACTTGCCAGTGTCTGTGCACTGCACTATGGATTGTGGCATGCAGTGTCCTGTTATATAGGTAAATATACGGTATCTCTGTAACTGCTGTTCTTTCTGAATGTCTATACTGTTATCATTGCATTCACTTTCCTGAATTTGTCAAAAAATTTCTTTGTTATGCCTTTCTTTTTTTCTGATGCAACGGCATTTTACGATTAGCGATTTCATGGACACATGCAATTTTCTGTTGCAGTTAAATATAATTTCTCATCCTGTGGTTTCACACACTGATCTTTTGTACTTTCGTGACTTATACAATGATGTTAGTGTATGCTGTCAGCTTGTGATTTTTTTCTGCCACTGTGGATGTATCAAGTGCTGATAAAAAATTTGCTCATGCAGCTGGTGGCAAGACTGACCAAGGGCATAGTTGAAACTTACCAAATTTGTAATCCCTCATTTAAATATTCAGAGGCATTGAATCCAAAGCGCTTCCTAACGAATCCATCAATTGGGGTGCTGAATGATGGCTATGATAATGCAAATTCAGATCTCATCTTGCATGTGAATTTAGAGTTGGTCAATTTAGAAAGAAAGCGAAGGTTTGGCTCCACTATAAGTAATAATCTTTTGTGTTAGTTGTGTACTATACCCTACATAAAATTATACTTCGTAGGTATATTATATTCTAGGTTGTTACCTTTTATTGATTAAAGTTCTGGTTCTTGATACACACTTATAATTGCTAATACATTTGTGTTCCTCTGGTAGTAAAAGGCTGAACAACTTTCATTATGTTTTTGAGTTTCAGCAGGTAGGTCTTGTAGTTCTAATGATTCAGGAAACTTAATAATAGATTTTTTTTACAGTGAAAAAGAGGACGCCAGCATCCTGTTTTGACTTTGAAAATTCAAATAGTAAATCACTTGTAGGTAAGTGGTTGATGTCATAGTCCATCTTGAAACAGGTGAAAAAAAATAAGAGCTTTTTTTTTTTGTACGAAACAAACTTGTGTAGGGGAGTAATTGGTCTAAAAGTTATTGAGAAAATTTCTTTCAGAACATGATGTTTCAGTGTTTGGGGGGCAACGCACATTGCTCAGGATGGACTGTAGTTAATGCGACTCTAGCTGAAAAATTTTCTTTTATTAAATGGCTCTTGGAGTTTGACATTCTAGAGAGCAAAAAATTTTGCAATTAAGATCTTCAATATGATTTGTTGATTTATATGTAATGCATGATGTATGAAGGAACCCAAGAGTAATCAGAATATGGATTCTTTCCAAACAATCAGCCAACAGCATTCACAGAGCTGAATTTCTGTTACTATTTTTCAACCCTGTCAGTGCTTATTTTAATAAATTATCTGGTTGATATCTTGACTCTTGAGTAATCTCAGTTTCCGCTTTGCTTGGGATTAGTTGTGCCTTTGATCAGCCTTTCTCTTTATCTGTACCATTAGAGAAAATGGTAACAATTTATTATCAAATGTAGTTGTCATAAACTTAATTATATTTTTCTTATTGGATTCTAGGTACACTGTCAAAGATATCCTTGGCCAAGGGACCTTTGGACAGGTTGCCAAATGCTGGGATTTGGAGACTAACTGTTATGTTGCTGTGAAGATAATTAAGAATCAGCCTGCTTATTATCGGCAGGCAGTTGTTGAGGTCTCTATTCTGCACATGGTAAATGATATTCGGGGCAGTTAGTATTGCAAATTGAGTTTGTGCACAGAAAATTATGATAAATATGGTTCTCTGTAATTTTATCTTTGCAGTTGAATCAGAAGTTTGATCCTGATGATAAACATCACATTGTTCGTATCCTTGATTATTTTGTATTTCAGCGACACTTGTGCGTATCATTTGAAATGCTTGGCTCTAACCTGTAAGCTGTCTCTCTCTGGTATCTATGTGCATCAAACAAATTTTGGTGTTAATGATAAATGACTTTTGTATTTGTACAACTCTGATATATGCTGGTGCTAAAACTTATTGGCTTTGCAGGTATGAGCTAATTAAAATGAACCACTTCAAAGGTTTTTCATTGAGCATCGTGCAGATGTTCTCAAAACAGGTGAGATGTGTCTGAGTTATGCGTACAGACCTTTCCAACTTTGGTTTATACTTAATTTTTAATTTCTGATCCATGATATCTTTTTTATGTCAATTTTCTTAGATTTTGCATGCATTGATTGTCATGAAAGATGCTGGTTTAATACATTGTGATATGAAGCCAGAAAACATACTAATATCTACAAGGCGAGGTTCTAATTGTAACTCCAGTGCTGAAATGTTTATTTCTATTTGTTTGCTGAACTTTGATTTTTGGTTTTGGATTCCACAGTGTGAAGCCAACAGAAATAAAAGTTATTGATTTTGGATCAGCTTGCATGGAGGGTCGGACGGTGTACTCATACATTCAGGTCCTAGTACTTTCTCATGATAGTGTTATAAAAGGTTTTCTTTGTGTCCTTATCATGTAAGTCTTGTCACTATGTGTTGCAGAGCCGTTATTACAGATCTCCAGAAGTTGTACTTGGTTATCCGTATCCTTGCTGCCATATTATATTTTCATTTTGTTACCATTCTTTCTTTTTTTGATAAAACATTTTTTCTTGCATTTCAATCTGCATTTTTGCCTTTCATGTTGTAGCGCTGATCTCAATTTGCTGCTTTAAGTGCTAGTATCAGATTATGGAATTCGTTTCTTTCATAAAATATTCATGATATGATTGGCAGTATAATTCCACTTGGCAAATTCTTTGTTCAGTCAAGCTTTTCTTCAATACAGTCTTTGGTTGATTGCTTGTAATCATTGTGTAAAAAGATATCATGCTTAACATTTCTGTCAGATACACATCTTCAATTGATATGTGGTCACTCGGATGTATTGTTGCTGAATTATTTCTAGGGTTGCCTTTATTTCCTGGAGCCTCAGAGTATGATCTTCTCAAGCGGATGATACAGATACTAGGGTAGGTGTTGTGCTTCGCATTGCTCAGTATCTAATAGCTAAGCAGTAGGACTCTCTGTAATACATTTTCTCACAGTGGTAAGAATATCTTTATAGCTTTTTTTTTGTTTATTGTGAATTAGTGCATAATTGTGATGATAGATCGGAGCTGAGTTATTGTATGAGTTATAGTAAATCTAAATCTAATGTACGCGATGCTTGTAGTAAATAGGATGCTATAGGAAATCTTTGGAAATAAAAGTTTGTTGAGGAATGATATAATTAGGGAACATCTAATCAATTGATTATTTGATTTCCTGAATGAAATGGGTTTGCTAAAAGGTTTGGCTGCTTGGTGTTAGACATTTTTTTGAATAATTATTTTGGCTAACAGCTGAAGTTATTTCAAGTTGCTAATGGTGCATTTGGTACTTTGCTATATTCTGCAGTGGGCAACCACCTGATAATTTGCTTAGGGATTCAAAAAATACTATCAAGTTTTTTAAGCATGTTGGAAGTATTTATCGTTTGGAGAATGATGAGATGTCCAAGGAACTTACTAGTGCCTACCGAGTTCTAACTGAGGATGAATATGAAGCAGTGAGTTATGGCAATTTTGTGATAAACAATATTTTCTGCATTTCTTTTTAGTCTTATGCTTTCCTTTTGTCTCTTGATATTTCTAAAGAGAGAGTCAAAAAGGCCTTCAATAGGGAAAAACTACTTTAATCATGTAAAGCTGGAAGATATCATCGCCAACTATCCTTACAGAAAGAATTTGCCAGAGGAAGAAATCTCAAAAGGTTTGATGTTTCTGTTATGTAGCAGAAACTATTAGCTTGTATATGACTTTTGTTGATGTTAAGTAGTATTAGCTTCTTATTTCTAAATTAGATAACCATGTTGCAGAAAGTTTGACCCGCTTGGCCTTGGTTGATTTCTTGAGGGGCCTTGTTGAGTTTGATCCAGGAAAACGATGGTCACCTTTACAGGTTGTTTATCTAAATTTAGTTTGTTATTGTTGTTGATAGTAGCTTATGGACTTGAATTGTCTGCACAAACTTTAAGCAATATGTATATTGAACGCTCATCCTCAGGCTTCGGGTCATCCATTTGTCACTGGAGAACCATTCAGATGTCCTTATCAACCTTCCCCTGAGACTCCAAGAATTGTAAGTTAACTCTTTTAGAACCTCATGATTTTTATGTTGGTCAAGATCCCTGCATGCTTAACTAAACCTACCTAGTGCACCAGTGCTTTATCAAGTGTCTTGTGTAAACTGTAAATTGATAGCTACATTGAATTCTTTTGTGTAAGTCATGCATCCGCCGGTGATCATACTGTCTTGTTTGTGTAGTAAAGTTATATTAATAAACTTTTCAGTATCTTCACTTATTTACATTGAATCTAGCTTCTCTAACCTAATAGATTCAATGTGAGATATTATACTGGAATTATTTGGCAGATATTCAGCCTAAAATATTTTCTTCTTCAAAATTTAGCCTGTCATTCAAACTGTAATGGTGGATCACAATCCAGGTGGTGGTCATTGGCTAAATGCTGGTCTTTCTCCTCAGGTCATCATGGAACCTTTCTGTCATTTACTGAGGCTCTGTTTGTGTTCATTTAATGTCCTCTCTGAGCTTGCAATCTTTTCACTTTTTAGGTTTCAAGTGTTAACAACTATTTATCACTCAGTAGCCCTCACTTTCAGAAGGTTCCTATGTCTTATGGCAGTAGCTATGGCAGCTTGGGAAGCGATGGTAGCTATAATGATAGTACAGGTTTTGGGAGCAGTTATGGAAGTTACAGTGATATTAACAGTATGCATGCCTATAATTCACCAGCAGGTCCATGTGGGTTCAACATTCATGTACAAGTTGGAGGACAATTTCTTGGATCTAGTCCAGATGCTAGATATAGATCTCAGCTGTCTCATGGAACTGGGTTTGGTGTTAGTCCTTTTGGAGGTGTGGGATCAATGTCTCTCGGAGCCAGTCCCTCGCAATATACTCCTCCAAGCTCCCAGATGCATTTTTCTTCTGCTTCTCCTGGAAAGTATGGTCCAACTTCTCCTGTAAGGGGCAGTGGTCATGGTATCTTGTTGGGTAAAGCAGCTGCCAT
Organism: Musa balbisiana; assembly: GCA_004837865.1. Taxonomy (NCBI): domain Eukaryota; kingdom Viridiplantae; phylum Streptophyta; class Magnoliopsida; order Zingiberales; family Musaceae; genus Musa; species Musa balbisiana. Next base: position 13,440,796 of record CM017195.1, on the reverse strand, counting down.
TGGTCAGTACAATAAAAGTTGGGGTTACCCAACAATGTGCATGCAGCCTTACGGAAGTGCATCTGAGCGTGGACCAGGATTTTGTGCTAATGGCATGAGTTGTATCCACTCTGATGCTCAGTTTCAAGAGCATGGTGCTCATTCTGTGATTTCATCTTCCAGTCATTCTAACTGGAAGCAACAGATGGGTGTAGGGAATGTTTTGTCTTTAAGCCTTACTTCAGCCAATCAGAAGAGTTATCCAGCACAGAGTGTGCATAATTCCTGTGTGGTCTGTGCACACAGCTTGGAAGTTCCATGTGATAAACCAGAAGGCAGTTCATCACTGTCTGATCCTGCAGACTGGGACCCCAATTATAGGTAAATTGAAGCCTGGATGCCTGTTTTGTATTGCCAACTTGTAGTGCATTGTGGAATTTGAGTGTTTGCTTTTCTGACCCTCCTTGGGTCATAAACTCTGCATCTGTCAATGGGTAAACATTTTACTAGAAGATAATGCAGTGAACCTTTGGAGGATTACATTTTTATGATGACATGGATACTGGCTGGTATAGCAAAAGAACTAATCAAGTTAATATTGTCTTATATACAATATTCATCTTCAAAAGTTTTAGAGCATCCTACCCATACTATGCATATTATTTTCTGTAGAAACTGTTATCTCTTTTCAGTTAAAGACTTTGCCTTTCTTTTTTTGGTTAAAATGCAATTTGTCCAAATGCTTATATATGATTGCATATCCAGAAGGGCCAGTGTGATGCTTTTTCTTTTATAGTCGAAGTTGGTACTAGATATAGAACTGCAAACCATGTCAATTTTTTCTTTGAAAAAAGCAGAATTGTATTAATTAAATCATTAAGATCTAGTTACAAAGTGTGAGACAAAAGGAGCAGATTGAGATCTGCCAAGAAAAGGAGTAGATTGAGATCTGCCAAAATGTGCCAGGGAATGAATAACATTATTCAAAGATCTAGGAAGATAAGAGATGGTGGTGCTTGTAACTCTAAGATAGTCTAACAGATTGAGATCTGCCAAAATTTGCCAGGGAATGACTAACATTATTCAAAGATCTAGGAAGATAAGATATGGTGGTGCTTGTAACTCTGAGATTGTCTAACAGGGAGAAGATATCAGAGAACAAGTTCTTCAAAAACCAAGGGATAGTGGAGAGAGTCCTTTGTCTAAGTTGACCACCTCAAGAGAGTTAGATTTGATCCATAAAGTGAAAGCTGGAGCTGTGAGGCAGCTTTAAGGCTGTTCATTAGTGCTAGGGCTTCTGTCATAATTGGGCTTGAGGTAATGCAGTTGCTACCTCCCATCAATAGACAATCATTTGAGACAATCTCTATTACATATCCTATACCTGCAGGTAGAGATGGAGAAATAAATGATCCATCAATTTCAAAGACTCATACCTTACCTGCGGGGCCGCTGGGGTCCTCGTAAGAATTTCGATGGTTCTTGCTATGCATGGGTTATGATAGAAGAAATTGTTCACAGATTTGAGGGCTCTCATGGCAAAGGATTGAAGGCTTGATTGAGTGGTTGCGATGTTTCAAATCATTTCAATTAGACCAAAGAAACCATAAAGGGGTAGCTATGATGCAAAGAAGATGTTTTTGTCCAAATTGTGACCTTCTGAAAGCCAATCCCTAGAGAACCAGGAGGGGAGAAAGTGGACTGAAAAGTCAATTTTAGATTGGAGGAAATTCCAAAAAAATCAAGCAAAAGAAAAGTCAAAGAGAATATGTTTAGCAAAATCCAAATGAAAGTGACAAATGTGATAAGGAGTTTGTTGACAGTGGATGATGTTTGAAATGTAGTTAGAGGTTGGGAGTCTGTTCCAGCATAGTTTCCAAATAAAAATCTTGATTTTTGGAGCTACATTCATATGCCAAATGGTTTTCCAACCTGCCCAAGGTGTATTCGAGTGATGACTTCTCGTGAGATGTCTGTAAGAACTACTAACCATAGTTTTTCCAGACGGGGTTAACAACCAAATCCAAGTGTCTTCATTGGAATTAAGTAGGATGTGTATGCTCCTTACCCTAGCAATAAGGAGAGGGTGAAAAAGAGTCCCCAGGGTAGATATATTCCATTGGGAATTAAGGATGATGTCGGAAACTAAGTTATAATTACCAATCTCACTAGCACTCACATAGGTTGCCATTTATCCATAGGTATATTGTCAAGCCAAGGTGTCTTCCCAAATTGATGTGGTAGAGCTATTAGAAATAAGCTTACGAAAGCCATCTTTCAGATGAGAGATCATTCTTATTATAGATTTGAAAGAGAAAGAGGCATTGGATTTAGAAGCTGAATTTAAAGGGTGGAAGCTATCTTATTTGGAAAGAAAGATTTTAATCCAAATCGCATTTTCTTTATTCAAGATGGGAATAAGTCGCTTGGTAACTTTTTTTTATAAGGTAAGGTCTCTAATGCCCAAGCCACCTTCATTCTTGGGAAGAATCATGTTATCCCAACTTAAAAGGTGCATTTTTTTATGATCATGGGAGTCGTTCCAAAAGAATCTCAAGTTTGTTTAGTGATCCTAGTCAATATCTTGTTAGAAACCCAAGAACTTAGAAGAATATGGGTTGGAAGGGAGTTGTTGACCGAGTTCATAAGGACAATTTTCTCAGCTTGGGATAGAAGCCCTTTATGCCACCCTTGGATTTTGCTAAAGGCTTTCTCTACTAGGGAATGTTGAAACCTATTATGTAGTTTGCCGTACGAAATATAGGTACCAAGGTACTTGAAAGGCCAAGAGCCTTCCTTGATAACAAGGGAGTTGTAGACTAAATGTTTAGAGGAGGGATCACAGTGTTTGGGGAAGTAAAAGTGAGATTTGTCAAGATTTACTCTTAAGTGTGTGAGATTTTGAAAAACTCTTAGAATTTGAAGAACGATGGATCAAGATTTATGATTAGCTCTAAATGCAAGAAGAAGGTCGTCCGCAAATATAAGGTGGGAGACCATCATGCCTCTTAGGGAAAAGGGGGTGATTTTGTTCATGTTGATAACTTTAGTAATTAGAGATGAGAGGACCAGGATAAAGAGGTAAGGGGAGAGTGGATCCCCTTGCCTAATGCACCTTTTACTCTTGAAGCAGTTGGATTGATATCTGTTTATAAGATAGGTAAAGTTAGGAGAAAAGATGCAGGCTATAATCCATTCAATAAATTTGCAAGGAAAGTTCATTAAGTAAAGAGTGTTCTTGATGGCATCCCAAGAAATAAAGTCAAAGGCCTTTTCTAGGTCGAGCTTAAGAAGAATACGTGGACGCTTGTTTATAGAGCAAGACATGGTGTGAACGAGCTTATAGATGCTATCTTATATGTTCCTTTCTTTGATAAACGCAGATTGCTCTTGGTCGATAAGGTGGGTCATATGAAGTTTAAGTCTATTGGCTAGAGTCTTGGTAAGGATTTTGTATAAAACATTACAATGAGCAATGGGTCTAAAGTCTCTGATAAGAACAACATTGGGGGATTTTGAAATGAAAACCAACCAGGTTAGACCCCAACTAGGAGGAATGGTAGAGATGGAGTGAAAGTTATTATAGGCATCAATAATACTAATCTTCATGTCATCCCAAAAACTTGAAAGAATTCTACGTTAAAACCATCTAGGTCAAGACTCTTGCCCCTCCCCATTTGAGATAAAGTCGTCCATATTTCAGAAAGTTAAAAAGGTTGAACAAGATAAGAGTGATCATTGGAAGAAAGTTGAGGTAGAGGAGGGCAACATGTCCAATCAGGTGGGGAAAAGTTGTGAGCAGGCTGCCACAAGTCCATGTCAATTTAGATAGTTATCTTACGTTGTGTTTCATTTGCTTCTACACTCGGTTTGTGACACTTGACAATTGATGGATTTTACTTTTGATGGAAACAATCTTTTATCCTTCTAGTTTCAATTTAATATGAAAAATTTTTAAGACTGTTCTTGTCCATTTAGTGAGTTTTAAGAAAATCATTTCAGTTTTGCATGAGACGTGTTTTAACTTCTAACTGTACCAACTCTAGATGTTTCATATTATAGATAGATGATTTTCATATAGTTTTAGTAAATTTGTAATACATCATATTTTTCATGATCTTGATTATATTAGATTCCATTTTCTGTTACTAGATAAGTTTAGCTTTATGGCATTTTTGATATTGATTAATTTTAAAGGTCCTTTGATATTTGTAACAAACAACGTGTCAACAAATTGTTCCATTGTTGAGTTTATATCTGCTTTATGTATATAAATCCTGGCATGTTGTTGCATATCCAGTTAGCCTATGCGTTATTTGTATAAATGCTCACACTTCAATATCCTTTTTCTTTCCCAGTGATGAATCTCTTTTGCAAGAGGATAATGCAGAATTCAACTCCCTAAATTCAGAATTTACTAGTTGTGTATGTCTTGGTGAACCATCAGATGCTTCCACCCTAACAAGTAAAATTGGCCAATATGGCCATGGTCATAACCAAGCTAATCCAAGCTCAAAGTTTCTCTCATCAAATCAAAGGTATGCAACAGAATCTATTTCCCTCATGTAATCATAGATTTGCATTTTTAGAGGTAAGGAAATTATAACTTGAAAGATGATTGTGTGAAACTTAATATTGGATTTAGGTGATCTTCTCAGTTCACACACTCTTTTTCTATAAGGCAACATGTGCTGCACACCACCACCTCTACTGCATTGAAACACACTTGACATGCGCTTTCACACTGGTATTATCTAATAGCATTTGCATGGGGGTCCTGTCTGTCTTCTCTGCATCAAAATGTGTTATTGGGGACAGCATGTAGATATGCAAATAAATCATGTTCATGATGGAAGTTCCTAGCAGTGGTATACATAAATTTAATGTATACATTGCCTTATACTAGTATACTTGAATTTTGGCTAGTTAGTTACATATTGTCTCAAATTATTTTAAAATCCTAAATCTATGAAGAAAATGTTTATTGGTTGGAAAATGCTGCTATCAGATGGAAGATTTAGGAGGCAGCTCTTTTCTTGTATGTCTCCTCTTGTTTTAGTTCCAGTACCTTTGTTCGATCCATGTTTTCCACTTTTCCTTATGTTTCCTCCAGTTATTGTTGGTCAATAAATCTCTTGTATCTTGGTGGGCAAGGAGTTCCTGCCTCAAAACCAACCAGTTTTGTGACAGTTTTGATGAGATTGAAATTTGCATTGTAGCACATCTGCACATGTAACCTTCATTTGTGCTTTATTAAAGACAGAAAAATCGCCTTAATTTCATTCCACACTTCTACACAGTTCATAAATTCAAGAACAAGCCCTCAACAAACATCTAGGGAGGCTAGAAATGAGCCAACCTGGAAATATTTTGGATACTTTGAGGTATACCCTCTTCGATTAGAGCTCAACAAGTAGTGAGAGTAAATTATACTACTACCCCTTAATTGCTTGAACCAACAAGAGGTATAATGGAATAGGTATATCCTATTCGCCATTCACATGATATAGTGGCTTCAACCACATGTTATCGGAAAATATGTTCCACCCCTTAAACCTAACTACACCCTGCCTCTTAGTTAGAAGTCATTAGGTATAATGGAATATGTTGGAAACCTATGCTTGATTTGACCCTTGATTTAACCCCATTTGTGAAATTAAGAAGACAATCAATTTAAGAATAGCCCCCATACTTCCTGATTCAAATGCCTGTTCTTCCTTTTTCCTCAAGAGATCACCTCTTGCTTAATTTGCTTATCTCACTTCCCCTCCTGAAATACTCTCTCTATCTTTCATTTGGCTTTAGCAAGGCATCTTCTTTATTTGGATATGGGTGTTGCAGCTGGAAGGTGCTCATTACAATGTTTGCAAAAAATGTCTGATGTAATTTTCACATAAGAAGTACTCAGAAAATATTCTCAGCATTGTCGGTTTATTGAACCCAGTGGTTTGTTAAGCTATGTGATAGAAGTTAATGACGAGATCATTTCTATGTCATTGCTAATTTGATATGTGACTCAAACTGTATTTGAGTCTTTTCCTAGTATAGATTAGTAACCTGGAAGGTTGGAATTTGGAAATGATGAAAATAGAATAGGATTTAAGGTTAGATTTGACAATTATCAATCTCAGGTTTGTAGTGTCGTTTTGTCATTTGTGTTACACTATATAAAAAATTAATGATAAAATTATTTTAGAGGACAGAGAAAAATGTTAATCTTAAGATACTAAAACTACATATCCTATCATTTATTTGGCTAATTGGTATCCTTGCATGTGGATGTGACAACCGTATCCTGTACCTGTGTGCTGCTCCAGTCTTTTATTTTTGCAAGTGGTGGACTAGTATGAATTGGTGTGTCTCATCATAACTTTTTATACTCCACTAGCTTCTTTTATTTTTTCCTTGTGCAATTCATTTTTTTTCTGTTTTCCTGTTTGATTACAGAACAGATGGTCTTCATCAGGCATATTCGCTTACTGAGAGTAGTCCTACTTCCCATGATGTACGTGCTGGAAATGCCCGTCCACCCCAATTCTTGCAAAACTTCCCAAGCCGTTTTGGACAACAATCTGTTCATCGGTACAATTATGTGAACTCAAATATTATGCAAGGTGAAAGATATAATCAATATGGCCAGCCAGTGCATTCAAATAACAACAGAACAGATTCTCACTCATCTACCAATGCTATGTTTAGCAATAGTATGCCATGGGGTAATCATACAGACTTGGTCTTTTCTATTATCCTCTTTTATCAAGTTGATATGATTACCACAGTTTTCTTGCTTTGTGGATGTTCTTGTTTACAAATGATATATAGGGTGCAATCTGCTAGAAGCTTAGTTGAATTTTCTTAAGGTTAGGCCATATAAAATGCAACAACTACACAATGCTTGGCAGGTAAATAAGTACGTGTGGTCAAATTTTGGTCAGATTGAAGGTAGACCTAAACTTCTCCTGAATGATAGTGCTTCTGCCAAGGAAAGACAGCTGGGAAGATACAACTGTCACAAGAAAACAACAGGGAAGAAAATGGCAGATATTCTGAAAAGTGTAAGCCTGAACAGCAGTAGATCTGCTGCTACCAAAGGGAAAAATAAGACTAGGGAAAAAAATAGAGAGAAAGAAACCAGAAGGGCAGAAATCAGATTGAAGAAATCGGGAAAATAGTCTACAACCAAAACATGTCTATATCCTTGCTGAAAAATTCTAACCTACTGATAGGCCTGATCAAACTAGCATTCTGTTGCTTCAAAAAATAGGAATTGTAACCACCAGTTTGTCTTCTCTGAAAAATAATCAATATAGCCTTTTTACCTTTTAAAGCAGGACTCTGACTTACTATGAATAGTAAATATATTGTAGGATAATACTTTAGAATTTAGATAAGGATCCAAACCTGCCAAATATAGAGAACAGAATGGATCCACAGGTCTACCTTTTTGTCCATTTGTTATCTTAGCATCAACAGCCATTTGCAATATAATTAAAGAATATCCAGCCAGTTCCATTTTTAATGAAAAGTGAGAGTGAAACAACTTTCTTGATAGCTGTAGACTAGCTAACCAACTTGAATCAACCAATAATTGGTTTGTCACATTTGGTCAGTTGAGTCAGTTAACTGAACATTTGTACAAGATTCAATTGCTTTTCTGCACCAGCCATCATTATCAAATAATAAATTCTACATAGAAAAAAATTACTAAAACTTGTTAGCATGATAGTTTATGTTAAGTCTGTCCAGCTTACATTTGTAGGAGAATATGCTAAAGCCGAAGGAAACCTTTCAATCAGTTGATGTGACTTAGTTCCACCAACTGCTAATCCTTATGGCTTTTGTAAGTTGAATCAAACAATTAAACTGGTAACTTATTATATTCAATTGCATATCTGGACAGGCCATTATATCAAACAAGAGATTCTTCATAGAAAAGAAAATTAATTCTCCTAAATCTTGTCGAGTGACGGTGTTAAGGTTGAATGTGTGGCCTTAAGTTAAAGTCCATTTTAATATTAAGGGAACAAAGAGAAAATGACTCCCTCGTAGGGGCTTTTTCGTTTGTTGGTCAAAACCATAGATCTGAACTTTCCTAATGCTAGATGAATACAAGAGGTTTTCTAGTAAACAGGCTTAATACCTGGCAACGTTGTAGCTCATTGGTTGATGATGATGATAATCCAAAGAAACATCTAAATTGCCTAGGGAACCACTTTAGACTATGAAACGATCCATCAAGCAGTATTATCCAATCTAACATATTGTATTATGTAAGGTCAACCAATCATAATGAAAGCTCTAAACCAAAGTTTTTTCAATGCTCTAACCCAGATTGACAAAATCATAGGAAGGTGAGGAATGTTTAACCCAAACTTAAGCTGCTTTCAATCAAAACCTAGCCAGATTGGATCAGATAGGTAGGCTTTCATGCTTAATCCATGCTTTGTTGTTGTCAAATGAAACGTGGAGATTCTCATCCTTTGGCTATGCTATGGCATTTTTAATCTATTGACTGCATCACTGCTAACACAAGCTGTGAAAAACCTCCCAGCAAGCCAGTGTATCATGTATGCTTCTAGAATTTTAGTCCACTGTGGAATGAGAAGAAGAGAAACTTATGTCTAATAGAAGGAAAATAACATGAGTAATGAACTTGATCTCATGCACTTTTATGGAAGTTGTTATAGGGTTTTAAATTGCATTATCTTGATGCATAAATATTTTGAGCATGAATATTGACCTTCGCTACTCCACCAATATTATTTTATTATGTAAATATTTAATTTAGCATTGCATCTTTTGATAAATAGTATTTGGCATCTTAGTTTCTGCTACATTGTTGTGTGTCATATGGTAAAAATTGTCTTAAGCTTTCGGGTCCATGGTCCTTGATCCTCAGCTGTAAAGTCTATATCAAGGTCAACAATACTGGTAAACCGATACCTACCATCCAGTATCAATAAAATAAAATAATAAAAAAATGAATAATGATTAGTACCTAGCTATTAATCCAGTATGTCTTACCAAGGACCGGTAAGTACCAGTAGTTACATATCGGTTCGACTGGTATTCGAAACCGTGGTCACTAGAAACAAAAAGGTAAGCTTCTCTTCTTGCCAACTAGCCCTTTGACCATCACTCTGTATGCCTAAATTTGCTTGATACTAATTTTGTAATTAGTTTTATTGTGCTTGGAAACAATTGAAAATTCATTATTAATATTTGGCAAAATTTATTAAGTTTTGTTCCATAGCCAATCTGTTCCAATGGGAAATGGCTTTAGGAATGATGGGGCAATTCTATGGAATGTCAGACTTTATTCTGATTACTAGATTTCTTCTTAATGACTGGTAAATGCTTCTTTTTGAAATCATAGTATAATTGGGCATTGTAGTATTTGAAGAAATATTATAGCTGTTATGTAAAGATGAGATACCAACCTTTTCTTTGGTTTTCTTTTAGTTACCTTATGAGATGCCTTTTGACAACTTTGCAGCTGCAATTAGTCAGGATCAAACTGTTCCTTGGCTTGAAATTGTTATATTTTGTATAACAGCTGGTGCTTTCCCATCTATGATACCTTGTACAACATACACATTTGAGCTCTGAGTTCTGTAGATGTTCAAAACTTGATTTTTTTTTTTTCTTATACATCTCATCTCAGAGTTGAGCATGTTCTATTTTCAGTGTCTTTGACTAACAGATGAGAGTTATATGACATTTGACTTTTGAAGTATGCTCGGTTGAGAAATGTGTAACAATTCTCGTGGGAAATAGTCAATAACATGTGTTAATTGTAATAGGAGTTAGAGGGTGAATCTTGATGTTGGATAAGAATGTTTTTTGTGACGTAGGTGACTAGGGCTCGAGTTGAGAAATGGATTATACTCCATATATTGGCCCTCCCTAGACCCCTGGACCTTGCAATTGCTGGAGCTTTGTATATTTGGTTGTGCTTTTTCTATTATTGGATAAAGTTGTTGAAAGAATCTCCTCTTTGTATGTATTATTTTTTAATCTCATCTCACCATTCTTAGAGGCTGGGATGTGGGGCAACTCACCTTGTAAAAATACTGTGTTGCTGGAAATATGCTTCCCATGTGCCTGTTGATGATATATCTATGCGATCTGGTTTTGTTTTGTTCGGGTGGCACTTAAAGAATATTACTAGAAATGGGGTTTACATATGTAGATATTACAGATGACTAGTAAACAGCCGTTGTTGATGTCATTTTTGTTACCCCTTTTGTATGTCAGTACCTCATTCCTTTAGTCACCTGTCATTTTAGAAAGTTTGGGTCGGTTCTGAAGTGCAACTTATATTGTGCCCACTGGGGCATAGAACATCATCTCATAGTGTTCTGACTGGTTTGGCTTCGCTGTAGGACAAAGAGTTGGACATTCGATGACAACAACCTTACCAATGCCCCATTCGAGAAAGGACTATGGGAAGATATAAGGCTGACAACAGGATTGTGGTATTTATTTATTTCTTGAACTGAAATTGGTATTTGAAAATTCCAATTACCTCGCATGTGCTATTTCTTACAGTCCTCAAGTGGGGTGGTTGTTACATTGTTGTGCTTCACATATATAATGTTATGTTTATGGGAACAACTGCATTGTTGTTTTACATGTTCTTGATCTTTCAGCTCCTTGAAGTGCGACTTTTGCCATTCAGCACCATCTGTTGCTGCCAAGTGCATAGGTGATCGACTGAATATATAGATTTTATCGATGTACATGCAGTGACAGGTACGAGAGAAGTGTTGACAAGAGATTAGGAGTGTGATCTGCTGTCCGGACGATGAGGCGACTTCCTGAAGCCGAGAAGCAACTCGGTGAGCCAAAGAGTTGGGGAAACCATACATGACAGTGACCTGCGTCAGTATGAACCGTAGGGCCCAATCGCAGTTGCTGCTGCTGGTGGTTTGTTGCCTTGGGTTAAAGACGGCTATTACCATGGTGAGAAAAGGTAAGACGATAAAAAAAACACCCTTATAATCATTTTTATTGGATGATATGCCTCTATTGAGAATTTTTTGGGTTTTTTATATAAAATTCAGTTTTGTCCTCTTAATTTTTGTAAATGTTTTTTTTTCCAAACTTTCTTAAATCAGCTGGAGTCAATGAATAGATTCAGAATTTCTTAAACTGTCATTCTTCATTTGGGTTGCTTCCTTCGTCCTCATGGTAATTGTCTCTCCATCTGAGTCTCTCATCCTTCATTATACCTTTTTTTCAAACAGTTATTCTCAACTTTTCCTTTGTCCAAAACCTTGTCTTACCATTGTCTCATAAACTTCAATTTGCCCTCCTTCCATCACTCCGGATCATATCTTCAATTACGTCATTGGCCTTGACATCTCGTTACGAACTTAGTTGGTTTTGCCTAGGATATGTAGCATCCTTGCATGTCTATTCATAAAATTGTAACCTCATAGGATCCTCCCCTAAAGATATATAAAAAAAAGATGAATTAGTAGAAATATTTATACGAATATTTAAGTAAACACCTAATAGACAATGTAAAATATAATGATAGATTTTGTAATTTTTAAATGGTTATACAACAAGGGGTCAAAGATAATCTATTGTGCCTAACATCCTATTTGAATAAGTATACATATGACACCATTGTGAAATCGAGTGATGGTCAAACTTGAAAATTAAGCAATAGATCAGCCTAAGACACTACTAGTGAGGCCTATCTAGTCATGTGTCACCTGTATAAATTTAGGGTGTCGAGATGGTTGATATTTTTAATAATTTTTTACTCATAAAAAATATTATAAACTATAGGTTAGAGGTTTTGTATCTGGTAATTTTGCATCCACATAACGATTGTACATGCATTATGTTTATAAGTTAGAAATAACCATAAAATTCAATCAAAATAGGGTTATCAACCTTATTACAAGCTCATTACATGTTGTTTAAGGTATGAACAAACCGAAAAACATAAACATTATGTCAAACACTTTCTCTGTAAACTATCTATAACATTATCCCTCTCTTATTCTTTGGTCTTCAATCGTAAACATTATTCCTCACTTATTCTTTCGATGTTTTCGTTGAGGACTTTATAGACATTACAGATCTTTACCTTTATGGATGTTGAATATTTTTACCTTTGTTGTATCTTCAATCGTAAACATTATTCCTCACTTATTCTTTCGATGTCTTTATCGAAGACTTCATAGACATTGCATATCCTTATCGTTATGGAAGTTGAATCTTTTAGCCTTTGTTGTATCTTCAATCGTAAACATTATTCCTCACTTATTCTTTCGATGTTTTCGTTGAGGACTTTATAGACATTACAGATCTTTACCTTTATGGATGTTGAATATTTTTACCTTTGTTGTATCTTCAATCGTAAACATTATTCCTCACTTATTCTTTCGATGTTTTCGTTGAGGACTTTATAGACATTACAGATCTTTACCTTTATGGATGTTGAATATTTTTACCTTTGTTGTATCTTCAATCGTAAACATTATTCCTCACTTATTCTTTCGATGTTTCGATGTTTTCGTTGAGGACTTTATAGACATTACAGATCTTTACCTTTATGGATGTTGTCGAAGACTTCATAGACATTGCATATCCTTATCGTTATGGAAGTTGAATCTTTTAGCCTTTGTTGTATCTTCAATTATAAGCATTAGTTGCAACAAACCTCTCGGGTAATCTCTTGATGTTACTATTAAGTAGTCGAATTTTAATTCGTCAATATTACTTTACTCGCTAGTGATTGTGACTCTAGTGTGTATTCGATCGAGTTTATATTGATCTTCATTGGTACCAACCAATCTTTCATACGAAGAAATAGATATTTCTGTTGCACATCAATCCTTAGAATGTCTTGTACCGATTGAATTTGATGGATGCCTTTTGTAGCTTTCACGAGCATCGCTCGCATAATTTAAAGTTTTGAAGTCGTCTTTCATATAATTTTCTCATCAATTTTTTTTATTTAATTGTTGTTTGTAAGTATGTTTGCATAACGTCTACTTTTAATTGTCATTCTATTAGGAAATAACATGAATAAACTACCTTTAATGAAACCAATAATCATTTGTGAAGATATGATAACTATTGTCTATCGTTAATTTTGAATGGTCTTTAAAAGTGTACTGAACTCCTTTATTGAATAATTAAAAGAATTGGATAATCTAATTTCACCTATTCTCTCATAAGTTGATAAAATCAAGGTTAATTAACTTTTTTTATATTCTTGAGGATTGTACTCATGCATCGAGATGTTACTAACCTTCGTTTATTTTTTGTTCACACTTCTAAAGTACTTGAAGTGTTGTACTCTTTGCGCTGAGTTAGTTATTATAATTTATCTTATTATTACCATCAAACTGTTGGAATACAAAAAATATTATTTGAAAAGTAAAATTTTATCCTGACTAGAGCAAGTCTTTGTTCAATTTGGTCATCCCTAGGATTATATAACCTTATCCATCGTTTTTGTCGCTTATTCCAAGTAAAAAAAATCATATGTTGCCTACTCTATTCCTTAATCGAGCGTCGCTATATCAACCCAAGTCTCCCTCTTTTGATTATCTCGATGAAAAACCCTTCAACATTAGTCTTACAAAGTTTCTTAGTCGGTGACATTCTACATTGGCTTAGTATTTTGTGTTTATAATTGCATTTTCTTCTACGATCCTCTTTCATGACCATGCACTCTCCCTTCATGGAATCAAAGGATTGGTGGCCACCTAGAAGTCCATTCTTTATGGTATCGTGGCACTCTCTCATGCCCATAGCATTACTATTTGTCGTCTCATATCCACGTTCCTTTTCTTTATGAAGCATTCCTCTAAGTCCACCTTTATTCTTCGCGACACTTGATTTTAGATAGCTAAGTCTCTCCGAACATAACATCGCTCATTGCTCCTTTCGATCATCTACTTTAACACCTTTGTGTTCTCTAAATAAGACACTTTAGTTGATGAAAAAACATATCATATCTTATGTACATGGCCTCTACAATCATGGTACATGGCTCGTGCTAATTACATTATCCTTTGCATCCTCGATAGCAATATTTGCTCATTTTACCTTATTTTCTAATTTGTCAAGTTCCTTCAAGCAACTATGAGTTTTGAAGTAGTCCACCCTCTGGTAGCTTTGAGCATACCTCTAAATGACCAAGTCCCTCGTAAAACTCACTAGTATTTGTACTCAGAAGATCTACCTCTATGGTATAGCCTTCATCCATCAATGTTCAAGGTTTTTATCTAATACAAAATTTGATGCATGCACAAAAGACTCATCTTTACGATACCATAACATTTACGTTTTGAATTTATAACCCTTATTGTCATCGTATTGCTCACTAAAATGGAGCTCTTAACAATTCCAAACTTTTCTCCGGATTATTAAGTTCCTCACATGACTTAGTTGTGTGTATTGCATTACCTTAAATTGTCCCACCATGATTTGCTACACTAAATTGCCTTTTGGTGATGTTGCCATTGCACTCTGATCTTAGTGTCCTGAACTTGAACTTTGATCTCTCCTTATGTAGCATGTACCACTTCCAATTGTGTTTGATAATCGATATTCGTCCACGAGTACTTGGGTCATTAATGAACGAAGTGTGACGGTTCATCACCCAATAGCCCTTGAAGTCCATTGACTTCATTGAAAATTAGTGTATCATTATTTAGATCCTAGGCCTTTAGCCTTAGCACAATCTTTTCAATGTGCATCACTCTCTTTGTAGCAATTAAATAGCAACATTCACATATTTCTCACTAGTGTTCACCTTCGTAGCCTCTTGCCCATGCCAAGGCCTTTCAATTGTAGTTCACTATTATAAGTTGAACTAATCTCTCACCTTAATCCTTTCATCACTCATTTTACTAAAATAAGGTATATATACCTCAAAGCTTCTTTTGACTTTGGTACTATGCAAGATGAACCCACTCCATTGTAATAAAAAAACTAAGGAATAACATGATTCTGGTCTTGTCTTTACAAGAGTTCATGTTCTCAACCTCTCTTCGAAAAAAGTTTCATGAAGTTTGTGCTTATGTTCTATGTTTCACCTTCTAAGTCAACTCCCTTCATGCAATTTGAGTACTTCCTCAAGTTTCACACAAGTTACTTTGCTCTTCGATTTACATTAAAATCATGATGGCCCTCACATTTATCATTTCATGGGTTAGCCATTCGTTGAGCTCAATCCACATTAACTCCAGATGTGTCTTTATCTTGTATTGTCTTTGATCGCTCCACTTGATTTAGCAATGCATCTATCAACAAATTACCTCATATAAAATCTTATAATAACTCTTTGTCGCTTGCTTGATTATGACCCCTTTAAACTTTTGCAAAGCTTTTTTCTATTGCATATGAATTTTATCCCAAAATATCTGAGACTTATCCTCTAGGTATTTGTTCTATTAGAGTATTTTTTTTTTTCGCATTCTTCTTTTTAGAAATTTCTTAGACTACCATCTCCTAAGAATACACTGTCTAGTGAAGATGCAGTAGTGTATTGTTTTGCAATTATGAATACACATACTAAATCATGACTCTTCTCCAATGTAGTCCTCTGTTGTGCCTTCAATGTCTAGCAATATGTTAAATCTACTATATCGTTTAGAGTCTTATTGACATAACTTTTTCTCTCATTTCGAAGAGAAAGTTTTCATATTTTATGCAGCCAAAGTTTAGTCACCTTGGAATGGCCATAGACAATCCATTATATGCATATAAGTTATTGCACTAGTACTGAATTCTTTTGAGTCAATAATTTTTCTCACCTTTATAAGCTTTGCACAAATTCGTTTAGTTGTCGAGCAACTCATCCCTACTTGTACGATTTGATCCTCTGCCAAACATCGTTGTTTGCATTGAGCACCTTCAAGTTAGGTTGACAATGTCAAGTCGTAGCTCAAACTTAACCATCCTAATATTTGTTAGTTATGTATTCTTCCTAGCTCATTTGTTCTCGTGGCATCTCTTATGCGAAAGATTAGTCATTCTTCTTTATATCAATCTCGGATGTTTGCTCCACCGAATGACTCATTTCCCTAGTTTATGATTATTTTTTCCCACATGGTCATGCTTGTTGCTCTCCATGTAACCACGCTAGGTCCTCATGTTGCATGCTAAGTGTTTCTTAATATGTTTATCCCGCTTTAATATCATTTGATACGGACTTAATTAGTTTTGTTTATGTTATACAGCAAAGGATCAGTCTCCCTGTAACCTTATAGAATCCGTAAGAGAAAATAGATTAGTAGAAGCGTTAACTCAAGATCCCACGAGTAACTTTTCAGTAAATACTTGATAAACAAAACAAAATACAAAGAAAAATTTTACGATCTCTAAATGGTTGCACGATGAAAAGTCTAATATGTTAAATCGAGCATACTTTCAAGCTAGAATATTTTAATTCATCCTAGAGTTAATATAAGGACGTGAAGTTTTTCCAAACCGTTGGAAACTTTCATCGTATGAGTTAAATATGATAATAATGCTATTTGTAATTTGTTGTATTGAATTTGATGTATTTTTAAATTAAATATGTAACCAAGTGTAGATGAGATAATACTAACTAAAGTGGCAGGGGGCGTGAAGCATAATGAAACGAGTCGCATGCCCATACCTCACAACGAAGTCGGGATTATGAAGCTATACATCAATTAGAATTGTTTTGTCTGTCACTCCGTCAGATCAATTTACTCTGAACAAGCAAATCCTATCGTTAATCTCTCACCCATGGGAGCCAAAAGATCACAGGCAGAAGAATAGAGTAATAGAGGAGATACGCAGGGTCTACCGTCACGTCGCACCAGCATCCAACAAAGTTGTCATACTGCTGCTTGTGGAATCAGAATCAGAAGGTTGGAGGAGGGTGGTGTCATAACCTGGCGATTTCATCTCCAAACCTAACCCTCGAAGCATCGCATATATCTGGTCATTCTCTGGGTGGGTTCGGTCCCGAGACATGAATCGGTGTGACCAATCCCCAACTTGGATCCAACTGGAACCAGGTTCCTTCCTCAGTCCTCTTTCTCTCATCTCCTTTCTCACCCTATCCACATTGTCCCAGTTCCTGTCGGCGGCATACACGTTCGAAAGAAGAACATGATAACCCGCAAGTCCCCTCTCCTTCCCTATCTCAAACAGCCTGTCAGCTACCGACTCGCCCAACTCCAGTTTGCGATGAACCCTACATGCGGCAAGCAAAGAACCCCAGATTCCTGCATAATTTCCATCATCCCCTAATCCTTTAGCCAACTCATATGCTTCCTCCACTCTCCCAGCCCTACCCAATAAATCCACCACGCAACAATGATGTTCCGGAGTTGCCTCTACGCCAAATTCCTCCATTGATTCATATACTGCGACACCTTCGTCTACCAACCCAGAGGAACTACACCCCGATATAAGTGCTACGAAGGTGATGCCATCGGGTCTTACCCCTGCTTCTCTCATGGAGCTAAACAGAGTCAAAGCTTTTTCACCGAGCCCGTGCTGACCAAAGCCTGACAGCATCGTTGTGTAAGTGACAGTGTTCTTGTCCTCCATGCCATCGAACGTTCTTTCCGCAAACGAGATGTGACCGCATCTGGAGTACATGTCGATCAATGCTGTGCCCACGAACACATTCTCGTCTAGATACCGGCGAACGGCAAACCCATGGATCTCTTTACCAGCTCGGATTCCTCCAACCGGGCTACAGGCAGGAAGGATGGACGCCAGCGTCACTGCATTGGGCGTCAGGCGTTCTTTAAGCATCTTTCTCAACACGGCCGTAGCTTCTTCGGTCTGCCCGCTATGGGTGTACCCAGCAATCATTGCATTCCAGGTGACTCTATCTCGCTCATCCGCTTGCTCCCCATCAAACAGTCGCCGTGCGATCTCGACCGAGCCCGACTTTGCATACATGTCTATCAGATAACTAGCGATCCCATCAAACTTGACGCCGTGCCGAAGGAGGTAACCATGCGTCTCTTTTCCCATCATGATATTGCCCACATCGGATGCTGCCGAAAGCAAAGCCGCCGCAGTCACTGAATCCACCAAAAACCCATCTTTCTGCATCTCGTACACCAGCGATACGCCCTCCAGATTTAAACCGTTCTGCACAAAAGCCGAAATCATGGTGTTCCATGAGACGACATCTCTCTGGGGCATCCGACGGAAAAGCTCGAACGCAACCTGAACTTTACCACACCTCGAATACATAACTATGAGCGCATTGCACAGCACCAAAGGCAGCAGGGAACAATTCCTCTTGATCAGATATGCATGGATTTGTTTCCCCAGCCCGAGATCCTGCGACTGCGAGACCGCCATTAGGGAGGAGAGAAACGTCACAGCGTCGGGATCAACCATGTTTGACTCCAAAATCTGGACCAAGAGAGCAAGAGCTTCATCGTAACCACCATTCTGAACGTACCCACCAATCATGGTGTTCCACACTTGCGTATTTTTCTCCTTCGCTTGATCAAATATCCGCCTCGCTGATTGGACCTCCGAAAGTTGCGCGTACATCAAAACAGCGGAGCTGATGACAAACTGATCGTCGATATAGTGATGGCCATACTTAACAATCAACCCATAGAGCACGTCGCCGTACTTGTTACCCTCCTCCGTAGCAGCAACCGCTGGGAAGACGGTGATAAAACTGACAGGAGTTGGCCGAATTCCGACCTCCAGCATAAGCCTAAACTGCGCCAACGCACGATCAGGACGGCGGCATCGGACGTACCATCCGATCAATGTATTCCACGCGACGACATTTCTCTTAGGCATTCTATCGAACAAGAAACGGATGGTATCGGTGCGGGACGTCTCAGGCTCAAGAGCGGAAGCGTACATGTTGAGAAGGGAGTTATTGAGGATCTGGCTCTTGGGGGGTGCCCGAGAGCGACGGATGACGTGGCAGTGGATGGATTTGCCGAGCCGAAGCTGGCGGGAGTCAGCGCAGGCCTTTAGCGTGGAGGAGTAAGTGTATGCGTCGGAGCGGGGGCAGCCATGACGAGAGTGGTGGTGGGAGGAGGAGGAAGAAGAGTTCATTAGGGCGTAGAGGCGGAGGGCCTCGTGGGGGAGGGAGTTGCAGACGTAGCCAATGAGGAGGGTGTTCCAGAGAAGCGTGGGGGTTGGGGCAGGGCGGGCGAGGGAATCGGAGAGGAGGCGACGGGCTGCGTCAAGACGGCCCTCCTTGCAGAGCTGGCTCAGCCGGGCTCGAATAGTGAGCTTGGGATAATTATTGTGCTTCTCTCTTCTGGCCTGCGGGTCCTGGGGAGACTCTTGTGGTTGCTCTTGCTGTTGCTCATGTCGGAGGAGGATGCCACGACGGCGGTGATTGGGATGCTTGGCTTCCTGGTTCGCTGCGGGGAGAGTGGCAGGCAAAAGAGAAGATGGTGGTGGAGGAGGAGCAGCAGGAGGAGGAGGGAAAAAGTGGGCGGTGCGGGTAACGTGGTGGAGCGGCAGCGGGGGGAATGCCATGGTCCAATTCGTGAGCTTCCTCGACGCCCCATTTTTCTCTTGTACTTTTTAATTTCTATTTATCCTTACATCGAATAGGAGGGTGATATGATGAGGTGCGACCGTCACATCCTGAGGTCAAGAGGGTCTGCACGTCCGTCCACCCAGCGAGGTGGCCGAGAGCAACATGCAAACCTGGCCCACCCGCTGCGTCTCGGTATCCCATCCCATCAGATCCGTCACATATCGCAAATGCGTCGCCTCGCCTCGCTTCATCCAAATATCTCCAAGCTTCGATAGACGAATTTCTGATATAAATATTGTTAAAAATAGTAGCCCGGGCTGTCACGAAGCTCCACTCAAAAGTACAACGAAAAGGGCAGGGGGCGGGAATAAAAATAATAATAATAATAATCCAAATTTCATGTGCTTCAAGTTTACGGACCCGCATGCTCCGCTCTATTCTCGGATACAGTCAAATGCTATCTTCAAATAGCTTTACGGATCATCACAAAGACGCTGCTCATTCTGATGATTAAAGGAAAAGAAAGGATGAAGACCAAATTTAAAACTGCCGGTACAAAATGTTTTCTAAGCAAGATAAAACGTTTTCTAGGCAATGCGTTCAGAAAAGTTCGATTTTGATTCACGGTACCTAATAGGTTCGCTCTTGCCCCAGCAGTGGCCCTGAGGCATATGTGAATTTGAAGGAGGCAAATATGATGATGGTAAGATAAAAAGTTTTACTGGAAACACTAATCAAGTTAGTTACTTTGGAACAAATCAATGAATCTCTTGGTGTCCCTTCTACAAAATGTTTCAACATTTAAACCGTGTTCGTCCGTCTCACGGTTGCATACACAAAGATTTGGCTAGAAAAATGAGCCAACAATGATCCAAAGCTGATGTTGAGAGGCCCACTAGGAAACCCCATCAAGATGCTGCATAACCTGAAGAAGGTTGGTTCCTCCAAGGGGCCAAGACAGGTCCTGGTAAATTTGTAGCTGAGCAGGGACCTGTTTTGCATGTACAACACTCGTTAATCCTTTAACTGAGCTTTTGCTTGTTTAATGCATCTGATGAGCAAACATCCCCTCGACAAAGTGGGCAGACCCTACACAGAATACATATATGCCAAGGGTTAGACATGTATGAAAACAACAGTGAGTTACCATGGATAAAGTACAGCTCAAATTTTACTATAAATCATGACATGACATTCTTCATATGCAACAGCAGCATCGAACTTCCTCAAAAATAAAATTAAAAATTAGAAAAAAACAGCCACATCAAATTACTGATAACTAAACTTTGTTCATTCTTAGTTTCCTTTTAGCATGTTGTATTGATGTTTTCTTTGCCTTTTCTTCCCCCTTTTTTTAAGTATCCCTCGGAATCTCCTAATCGTGAAGTAAGACTGATTGTTGCAAGAGAGTGATAATTTTTTTCCCCCCCTTCAGACGATGATAACACTGACAAATCTTCTCAGATTTCACAAGTTTGCAACTTGCATGCCTTCTAACAAAGAGAGGGTCACCAAATTTGCACAACTCTCTTGAGAAGCTATACCACCAATTTTACCGGAAAAAAGGTCAACAAGATGGATGCATGGCAACAATTGCTATTTTGAGGTTAATTTGCCATACAAGAGCATACAACCTCATCAAGATACAAATTAAGATGTATAAACATTGGCCACAAAAAGAAAAGGTTTAACAAATGAAAGAACAAGAAACAAACACGAAGGTGAGTTGCAAACCTCTAGTTGACACTGATCCCAAAAGAACATGTTGTTTACATTCAAATATACAACTATAACACCTCATAAGCAAACTTATAATAGACAAACTATTAGAGCAGTGTATCAATCCTTCAAATCACTTTGTGTGCAAATGGCTTCATGATAACTTCTGAATCCTAAAATGTTTGCAAATCAGTTAGTTTCATATTGCCAATGGTATGGGAGAACTGCTAATGCTGTAGGGAGGCATTTTAGATGTGTAGATACTATCAAGCCTAAAGCTGAGTCATATGTAGAGGCTGAAGCCTTGTGTAGACTGATCCAAGGCTTGCAACTATGAAAGACATTATTAATCAAGAACTTCTGGCCAGACAATAGAATTGATTTCATACTAATAAATGGTTCAAATGTATTTTTGAGAACCTTGACTTTTTCTTTTTCTTATATTTGGCTGGTTTCCTTATTCATCACTCCTAGCTACGTACTTTTTCTACAATGTCTCAAATACACAATGTTCATCATATCGAGTGCCTATATAGAGTGCCTTGTACACAAATATTCCACATACTTATTGTATTATAGCAAAAGTATGAGATTATTCCTTTTTATAGAAGTCCACATACTTGGGTTCCTACAAAATCAATCATAGCATGACAGACAAAATTGTAGAATCCAATCTTTTCCTTGCAGGCCTAAGATATGCAAGGAACCGCTGGAGTAAATATGCATATAGTTAGAAGCAATATAATGAATTTTTTGGACAATCCTGGCCCACGTTTATTTTTGTTCTATCCACTCGATATGAGAAAACATGTATGGTTCTCTCGTGGAGCTGATCCGCAGAACCCACATATCAAATACACTGTTTTACAAAATTTATTCAAGTAATTATTTTTTGTCAGATCATCGCAGTCCTAGGATCTAATCCTGCCTTTACTACTTACCTTTCACTATATATATATATATATATATATATATATATATATTTATTTTTATTTTTTTTTTTAAGTAACTATTCCTTAACTAAGAGTATAAAATTTAAAAGGAAAAGGACCCTTTTTTCCATGCCACTCAGTATGGGATTGCATGTATTAGTTCTGTGATGGGGATGGTATCTGAAAATCCTCATTATGAACCTAATATCAATAGGTGAGTGGCATATACTATGAGGTATGTCAGCATAAGGTTTTCAATATCGTTCCGTACCGCCCGATATGGGTGGTACATACCAGTCGGCCAGTTGATCGACACGTTGTCACGACCTTAGCTGGAATTGCCTAAGGCGTGAGGCACCCTTGCGGCCAAGACACGAACTTAGCTTGCGTTGCCTAAGTCGCGCTTCGCCCTTGCGATATTGCTCCGCAAAGATCAGCCCACTTGCAACCTCTTGCAGGTCCCGAAGGACCTGTAAAAGAGAAAGTTGATTAGTTCAAAAGAACGAGCGACGGACAAGTCCCGACGTCTCGCGAAAAGGGGAAGCTTTACAAGCAATTCAGCGAGCACCTTGCGTGCACAAGAGAAAAGAGGGAGAGGGGGAAAACAAGGACTTTAGAGGGTTGAACGAACAGCTGCAAGTCCACAGACAGCTACTCACCGGGTGCCGAGCGCGACAACAAGTTCCCGTCAAGGTAACGTGCGAACTTGCGAAAGGTTGTTCAACGCCCGACACTATACCGAAGCCCCATCCAGCCCGGTGCCACCCGGGGGGTTCCAAGGGGCTGAGATGGCTGACGTTTTGGTGAGCGGAGGCGGATAGCGAAGAGCAGCCCGTGGCACACGAAAACGGAGCTGTTTTGGGCTGTTTTGCTCGGTTCGGTGAGCGGTCGCTTTGTAGCGCTGCAACTTGTTCGAACTTACATTTTTACAAGCAAAATGACTCAAAACCAAGGCAAAACACGCTGCCAAACATTTGTACATGTAGGTGAGAGCGACGAACGGATCGTTGGACGGAGTTGTTGCGAGTGCGCGACGATCGTTCGTGACAACGCGGACCGCCCACTATTAGGCTGTCACGCACTTAACTGGTTTTGCCTAAGTCGTGCGGCACCCTTACGTGTCCATCCATAAAGGTCAACTTCCCCGAAACCTCTTATGGTCCCTTAGGACCTACAAAAGAGAAAACGGGTTAGAAAAAACGTCTCACTCAGGATCCACAAGCAATCATTTCAACAAATACTTCATAGCCAATGCAAATTTTAAATAGACTTCACAAGCTCTGAACTGTAGCACAACAAAAGGTCCAAAATGGTCCACTACAAATTGAAATACCCACAAGTGTCCACATGACACAACCCTTGTTTGCAAGCCTAAGACGGTCACCAAAGCCAAAGAAAATAAGGCCACTAAGCCTACTATCAGCCCTTTACATGCTATGCAAAACATGAACAAAACCGAAAGACACAGACATACATGAGCATTACATCAAATACCCCGTTTACAATTTTGTCCGTGACATTCTCCCCCACTTATTCCTTTGACGTCCTCGTCGAAGCCTTTGCAGACGTTGCATCTCCTCACCTTTGCTGAGTCTTCAATCTTCTGCTCCAATTGCAATGCGCCTCTTGGCTCCCAACTGCACTCCGCCGTTGTTGTTGAGTAGTCGAACTTTGATCCGCCATGCTGCTTCAACTCACCAATGACTGACTCCGGTGTGGGGTCGGCTGAGTTGTGCTAATCCCTATTGTTTCCTGCGAATCTCTCAGATGAAGGAAAAAAATTATCCTTAGTATGCGTCAATCTCTCAAATGCCTTATGCCACTTAAACTAGGTGGATGCTTGTTGGAGCCTTAATGAGTATCGCCTCGCAAACTTTAAAGTTTTTGGGTCCTTCCTCCGTAAAATTTACCCATCGATTCTTCTTCCACTTAGTCGTCACTTCCAAGTAGGTTCGCATCACTTCCACTTTCGATTGACATTCTGTTAGGAAATGAAACGGATAATCTACTCTCAATAGCACTAATCACTATTGATCACCATTGGTAAGGATTTGACAATTATTGTTTTCTATTAGGTTTCTTCGAAGGGTCTTTGAACCTGTGCAGAGATCCTCTGCTAGATAGATAAGAGAATTGAGGTATTCGATTTCGCTCATTCTCTTAAGAGTTGAGAAGGCAAAGGTTACTTGACTTCGCTCCGCCTCCTCAAGGGTTGTACTCCATGCATCGAGCTGGTTACTAGCCTTCACCCGCTCTTTGCTCACATTTTTTAAGCACTCGAAGTGTTTTCACTCCTTGTGTTGAGTTAGCTACTGTGATTCACCTTCTCAATGCCATCGAACTTCTGGAATGCAAGTTCTCACCCCAACTTGGAGCAAGTCTCTAATAGTTTTGGTCGTCTTTGGGATTGTACCGTCTTCTCCGTCATCTTTGCTACCTACTCCTTTGAGTCACAAAGGTACAGCACCGCGTACTGCCTAGTTTGTTCCTTGGTCGAGCACTCTTGCGTAGACCCGAAGTCCTCTATTTTCGGTTATCTTGATGAGAAGCTCGTTGACATCAGTCTTATGAAGTTCCATGGCCTCTGCCCTTCAGCCTTGTCTTGGTACTTGAAGTTTCCCTCAACATTCTCCACCTCTTTGGCCCCTTTCACGACCAAGCACTCTCCCTCTAGGAGAACAAGGGATCGATGACTTCACGAAAGTCTCGCCTCTGCGGTGCCATGGCGTTGTCATGCCCGTGGCCCTACTATCCGTCACCTCGCATCTGCGTCCCTTTCTTCGCAATCAGTAGATCTGCCTTTGTGGCACTGTAGCACTCCTCCGAGTCCACCTTCATTCTAACCATTGCTTGGTTTTAGATAGCTAAGTCCCTCTGGACTCGTCGTCGCGTCCTCACCCCTTTTAACCCCCTACTTCAAGACATTTATGTTCTCCAAGCAGTTCCCCTTGGTCGATGAAAAGACAGACTACAACTCCCATGCATGGCCACCGCCATCATATTGCAGGGATCTCGCCGATTATGTTCTCCTTAGCTTCCTTGGTAGCATCGTTAGCTTACTCGGCCTTGTCCTCTAACTTGTCAAGCTCCCTTAAGTGAATATAAACTCTACAGTAGTCCAACTCTCCTGTCGCTCCAATCATACCTCGGCATGATCAAGTCCCCCCCTCATGGGACTCACTAGTACTTGCATTCGAAATTCTCCCTCGATGGTAAACAGCCCTTGTATGTTGATGACCAAGGCTTTTATTTGATGTAAAATTTGATGCACGTATGGAAGACTCGCCTCTACGATACCATGGCATTCACTCCTTGAATCCATAGTCTTTCTTGTCGTCGTGTTGTTCGCTTAAGTGGAGCTCCCAGTAGCTCCCAATCATACCTTCGTATGATCTAATCCCTCGCTGGATTAGTTTCGTGTGTATCGTATTGCCACAAACTGTTCCATCACAATTCGCTGCACCATGTCACCTCCTGGTGATATCATCATTCCATTCTGATCATTGTGGGATGAACTCGGATTGCGATCCCTTCATATGTGGCCTCTGCCAATACCTCACAAGGCTTCTTCCACCTTCGATTGTGTTGGCTCCTTTGGCAATCGACCTTCGTCCACCCGCTCTCGGGTCACACCCAAATGAAGCACAGTTCTAGGACAGTCCATCGCCTAATAGCTCCCCACCAGCACAATCTCCGCTGGCACCACTTCTTTCATGGCAACTTAAATGGCAACACTGTGTCGTATTCTTCAAGAGTACTCGCCTTCACATCCTCTTGT
The DNA here is from genome assembly GCA_004837865.1 of Musa balbisiana. Taxonomy (NCBI): domain Eukaryota; kingdom Viridiplantae; phylum Streptophyta; class Magnoliopsida; order Zingiberales; family Musaceae; genus Musa; species Musa balbisiana. The sequence goes on along the minus strand of CM017195.1, from coordinate 13,414,893 downwards.
CCCGTGCCAAGACCTTCTGAACCTTCCTCCGTCAAATGCTTCTCCGAGATAGGGTGCATGTGCCTCAAAGCTCCCTTCGTCTTTGGTACCATATAGGATTAGTCCGCCCCATTAGAATGAAGGACCCATGGAACGACATAATCCCACTCTTGCCTCTGCAAGAGTTCATGTCCTTGACCTTTGTCCAAAAAAAGTTTCATGCTTTCACTCCATATTTCATCTTCTATGCTAACTCCCTTTATGCAACTTGGGTACTTCACTCCTCGATTTGCATTGAGTTGATGGTAGCCCTCGCACCTATCATTTCACGGGTTAGCCCTCCATCGAGTCTGATCTCCATATCAGATCCAAGTGCGCCTTCATTTTGTGTTGCCTTCGGTCGCTCCCCCACTTGATCTCGCAATGCATCCATCAATGCATTACCTCATACGAGATCATGCGATAACTCCTCGCCACTCGCTCGGTCCGTTAAGCTCTGTGGGGTTGTTGCCTTGAGGTACTCCTCAACATGTACGGTCCGTTGCATATTATTCTTCCTCTGGAGAACCGAGACTTATCCCTCCAAGGTATTTAACCTATTTAAACAATTTCTCTCTTTGCATCCTTCCCTCTAGAAGTTTCGGAGACCACCATCGCCTTAGACTACTCCACCTTACTGAACAAATTATGCAATATTCTACCACCGCAAATGCACGTGCTAGATTGGGACTCCTCACCAATACAGCCCTTGCTGCACTCCTCAAGGCCTAGCAACATGTTGAACTCGCTGCACACTTTAGCCTCCTACAGACGTATCCTTCTCATGCCGAAGAGAGTTTCAATGCTCCATGGCGTCGAGTTTCGATCGTCTTGAGATGGCCATGAACATTCCATCGTCCACTTACAAGCTCTTGCATGAGTATCGAATTCTTCGAGTTAGCAATTCCCCTCGCCTTTGTGAGTTTTGCATAACTCTTTCAGTCGCTAAACAACTCATTCCACCTTGTATGGTCTCGTCCTTTACCAAGCATCTCACTTGCCTTGAACATCAACAAGTATGTTTGCCAATATCGAGTCGTAGCTCAAACTCAGTCATCCCAACCTTTATACGCTACGCATTCTTCCTAGCTTGCTTGTACTCGTGGTGCCTCTTGCGCGAAAGGTTGGTCATTCCTCTGAATGTCAATCTCTGATGCCTGCTTCACTGAGTGACTCCTTTTCCCTATATCTTCATGCCTGTTTCCCCGAACGATCATGCATGTTGGCTGCCCTCAACGCAGCCCCGCTAGGTCCCCACGTTTGCATGCCAAGTGTTTCTATATGTGCTTGTCCCACTCCAAAACCATCTATCACGCACTTAGCTGGTTTTGCCTAAGTCGTGCGGTACCCTTGCGTGTCCATCCGTAAAGGTCAGCCTCCCTGAAACCTCCCATGGTCTCTTAGGACCTACAAAAGAGAAAATGGATTAGAGAAAACATCTCACTCGGGATCCACAAGCAATCATTTCAGCAAACACTTCATAGCCAATGCAAATTTCAAACAGACTTCATAAGCTCTAAACGGTCGCACAACAAAGAATCCAAAATGATCAACTACAGACCGAAATACCCACAAGTGTTCATATGACACAACCTTTTCTTGCAACCTTAAGACGACCACCAAAACCAAAGAAAATGAGACTACTAAGCCTACTATTAGCCCTTTACATGCTATGCAAAGCATGAACAAAACCGAAAACACGAACATACATGAGCATTACATCAAACACCCCGTTTACAATTTTATCCGTGACAAGGCGGAATTAAGTATTTGGCTGCAGCAAGGCGATGCGAGGCGAGGAAGAAGAGGGCATTCGAAGAAGAGGGAGAAGCATCAAGTGGGGGCAACAAGGCAAGTAGAGGAGAGGAAGAAGAGGGCGTTCGAAGAAGAGGGAGAAGTATCGAGAAAGAGGACCGCTAAGTCACCGATACGAAATCACTAGCGTCTTGATGAACCTGAGCTCATCGAAGCTCAACGCAAACTTATCTTCCACGCCCTTTCTCAATCCCAAATTGGCGTCACCCTCCCTCGGCGATCCCTGTCAATCAATTCATCGGTCGACCAACACGAACGATTTAATCCCCTATCAAGAACCAAGAGGTAAAAGCGATGAGAGTCGTACCTCTTTGTAGGAGCTAGAGACGAGGGGATTGGGGGAGGCGACGACGAGAGAAACAGAAGAGGCAACCACGAGGAAGGCGGCGAAGACCCCGGAACCTTTGTAACCCTTCCGAAGGCCGCAGCCGAAGGGTTTCTCCTCCCCACCTCCTTGACATCAAAGGCCTCAATCGAGGTGACAAGAAGGCTAAGGGTTTTGACGTCAACCCTTTACATGCTATGCAAAACATGAACAAAACCGAAAGACACGGACATACATGAGCATTACATCAAACACCCCATTTACAATTTTGTCTGTGACAAGGCGGTATCAAGTATTTGGCTACAGCGAGGCGAGGAAGAAGAGGGCATTCGAAGAAGAGGGAGAAGCATCGAGTATGGGCAACAAGGCGAGGGGAAGAAGAAGAGGGCATTTGAAGAAGAGGGAGAAGCATCGAGAAAGAGGACCGCTAAGTCACCGATGCGCCGTCACCAGCGTCTCGATGAACCTGAGCCTGTCGAATCTCGGCGCAAACTTATCTTCCACGCCCGTTCTCGATCCCAAACCGACGCCGCCCTCCCTCGGCGATCCCTGTCGATCAATTCATCGGTCGACCAACACGAAAGATTCAATCCCCTATTAAAAACCAGAAGGTAACAGTGATGAGAGTCGTACCTCTTTGTAGGAGGAGCTGAAGACGAGGCGATTGGGGGAGGCAACGGCGAGAGAAACAAAAGAGGCGGCAGCGAGGAAGGCGACGAAGGCCCCGGAACCTTTGTAACCCTTCCGAAGGCCGCAGCCGAAGGGTTTCTCCTCCCACCACCTTGACGTCAAAGGCCGCAGCCAAGGCAACGAGAAGGCTAAGGTTTTAACGTCCGCCCTTTACATTTATATGCCAAAGCATGAACAGGGATTGGGGGAGGCGACGACGAGAGAAACAGAAGAGGCAACCACGAGGAAGGCGGCGAAGACCCCGGAACCTTTGTAACCCTTCCGAAGGCCGCAGCCGAAGGGTTTCTCCTCCCCACCTCCTTGACATCAAAGGCCTCAATCGAGGTGACAAGAAGGCTAAGGGTTTTGACGTCAACCCTTTACATGCTATGCAAAACATGAACAAAACCGAAAGACACGGACATACATGAGCATTACATCAAACACCCCATTTACAATTTTGTCTGTGACAAGGCGGTATCAAGTATTTGGCTACAGCGAGGCGAGGAAGAAGAGGGCATTCGAAGAAGAGGGAGAAGCATCGAGTATGGGCAACAAGGCGAGGGGAAGAAGAAGAGGGCATTTGAAGAAGAGGGAGAAGCATCGAGAAAGAGGACCGCTAAGTCACCGATGCGCCGTCACCAGCGTCTCGATGAACCTGAGCCTGTCGAATCTCGGCGCAAACTTATCTTCCACGCCCGTTCTCGATCCCAAACCGACGCCGCCCTCCCTCGGCGATCCCTGTCGATCAATTCATCGGTCGACCAACACGAAAGATTCAATCCCCTATTAAAAACCAGAAGGTAACAGTGATGAGAGTCGTACCTCTTTGTAGGAGGAGCTGAAGACGAGGCGATTGGGGGAGGCAACGGCGAGAGAAACAAAAGAGGCGGCAGCGAGGAAGGCGACGAAGGCCCCGGAACCTTTGTAACCCTTCCGAAGGCCGCAGCCGAAGGGTTTCTCCTCCCCACCACCTTGACGTCAAAGGCCGCAGCCAAGGCAACGAGAAGGCTAAGGGTTTTAACGTCCGCCCTTTACATTTTATGCAAAGCATGAACAAAACCGAAAGTCATGGACATACATAAGCATTACATCAAACACCTCATTTACAATTTTGTCTGTGACAAGACAGTATCAGGTATTTGGCTGCAACAAGGCGAGGCGAGGAAGAATAAGACATTCGAAGAAGAGGGAGAAGCATCGAGTGAGGGCAACAAGGCGAGGGGAGGAAGAAGAGGGCGTTCGAAGAAGAGGGAGAAGCATCAAGAAAGGGGACCACTAAGTCATCGATGTGCCGTCACCAGCGTCTCGATGAACCTAAGCCCGTCGATCCTCGGCGCGAACTTATCTTCCACGCCCTTTATCGATCCCAAACCGACGTCGCCCTCCCTCGACGATCCCTGTCGATCAATTCATCAGTCGACCAACACGAAAGATTCAATCCCCTATCAAGAACTAGGATGTAACAACGATAAGAGTCGTACCTCTTTGTAGGAGGAGCTGGAGACGAGGGGATTGGGGGAGGCGATGGCGAGAGAAACAGAAGAGGCGGCCGCAAGGAAGGCGACGAATACCCCAGAACCTTTGTAACCCTTCCGAAGGCCGCAGCCGAAGGGTTTCTCCTCCCCACCTCCTTGACGTCAAAGGTCGCAGCCAAGGCGACGAGAAGGCTAAGGGTTTCGAGAGAGCAACGAGCATACCTAAAATTATAATTTATATTTTTTTAAGCATACCGCTCGGTACCCCGTAACGAGCAAAGCTCGATACATTTGTACGATACGAGATTAAAAACCTTATGCTAGCATATACAATGAGGTACATGGTTTTCTGACTATTATAGGTTCTCTCCTTTTTCTTAAACACTTCACTTTCAACTACTATACTTAACTTTAAAGTTGGTAGCTTGGTATTGGCTTGGCATGTCGACAAATACTGATCCAACAACTAGCTCCCATGGCCCATTTAATTGTACCAAGATCCTTGATAATGATATCCATTGAACTTCACTTTTAAATGTTGAAGTCTGTGATCAAAAGAATAAAAAAAAGCCACTCGCACTTGAATTGGAAAGTGGATTTTCAACAAACATAGCAAGAGATGCTTGACAATGTTTTTTTCTCTAGGAAATGTAGTAACCCTTTTAGATATTCTTTCTCGTTAAAGAAACAATAAAAAATAAGAAAAAATGAAGCTAGTCCAGAATTTTAGAATTTCTTAAGAAAAATAAAAGCAAGATACAAAAACCTAACATGATCTAGAAGTTGTACAATATGAGACTGGGCTAGCTTGAAAAAGATGACCTTGAAATGGCAAACTGAGGAAAATGCACTAGAAGGATACCTGTGAATTTCTTTCAACCACTTGTCTATACATGTTCGATGAAATTCATGATTGCAAGGCAACATCCGTATGCAATCTCCTTCTTCATACTCCACAAGGCAAATATAGCATCTATCAATCATATAGCAACCACAGGAATGTGTAATAAGCTTAATTGTTTAAACTTCAAGTGCAAAATTGTTCATTATATACAAAAATAATACCACTGAAAACAATGATATTATAACTTCAAAATACAAACAGCAGCAATCTATGAAAAAAAAGCAACTTTCTGAGTACATAAGTACACATTTAATTTCAATAAACCAGCATTTGATTGCAAATAGAATGTACATGTTGCTCCCTAACTGCTTAACTATCATATCTCAACATAATTATTATACCCTCGTCTGTGCAGCTGCAACCTATATTCATTTTTTCCCTTCTAATGCAATTTTTGTGTATGACTCAGAAAACAATCCTCTACATTATACAAACAACCTAAAATCATTGTTCATGCACCCTATAATTTGCACAAAAAATTCTGTTTTTGGCTGGTATAACATGAAGACAAAAATTCTGAACAGCTTGGATAACAAGCTACGGCTGATAATATAAAAGGAACATACTCTGTTGTTTACAGGCTATTGAAAGGGCAAAGGCAAAACCAAGGGTCTGCATATCTAAGGTCAATGTTGGACACATGAACTGAAAAACTGTTTGCTGAATTCAGTGGCTATACTTGGGAACCACAGATTGATTTCAGAGTATGACGTGAAGGATTTTTCAAGGATGCAATAGAGTTTTCTATTTCACTCACACTTTCCTGTAAACATAGTTATCTGAAAGTCACTGTATCACAGACCAGTCATATCTACAGTGCATATTTACAGATATACTATTTCCAAACAATGGACAAACAATAAGGGAAAACAATTATTACAAGCTTGCATAAGACCATTTTATGCCTATGTACATTCATATAATAAACATGCACTTCATGCATGTAAAAAGATACATAAGATCCTTCAAATTTTAAAAAAAGGAAATGGAGGGAAGTAAAGTGATAACTTGGCTAGAATGACAGAAAGATTTTCACACCAATGTGGTACTTGGAGAAAAAAGTTGGTTTCAGGTATTTAATACAATCTTGAGAACCTTTGAAAGTCACACTCAGACAATTTTTTGATGAAAGATTTGCTGGTTCTAAATCTACTACAAGAGATAGGAAGGTGCAAATAAGCAAGATGTTCACTATAGTTAGGTATTATAAAGCGTGATAATATAAAAGGAACATACTCTGTTGTTTACAGGCTATTGAAAGGGCAAAGGCAAAACCAAGGGTCTGCATATCTAAGGTCAATGTTGGACACATGAACTGAAAAACTGTTTGCTGAATTCAGTGGCTATACTTGGGAACCACAGATTGATTTCAGAGTATGACGTGAAGGATTTTTCAAGGATGCAATAGAGTTTTCTATTTCACTCACACTTTCCTGTAAACATAGTTATCTGAAAGTCACTGTATCACAGACCAGTCATATCTACAGTGCATATTTACAGATATACTATTTCCAAACAATGGACAAACAATAAGGGAAAACAATTATTACAAGCTTGCATAAGACCATTTTATGCCTATGTACATTCATATAATAAACATGCACTTCATGCATGTAAAAAGATACATAAGATCCTTCAAATTTTAAAAAAAGGAAATGGAGGGAAGTAAAGTGATAACTTGGCTAGAATGACAGAAAGATTTTCACACCAATGTGGTACTTGGAGAAAAAAGTTGGTTTCAGGTATTTAATACAATCTTGAGAACCTTTGAAAGTCACACTCAGACAATTTTTTGATGAAAGATTTGCTGGTTCTAAATCTACTACAAGAGATAGGAAGGTGCAAATAAGCAAGATGTTCACTATAGTTAGGTATTATAAAGCGTGATAATATTAGTAGCAAAGACGAGTATACAGGTAGAAAAGAACAACAATGTGTTCTATACATACACATGTATAAGTTAGTGTACCTACATGTAATTATGCAAATGTATTATGCTCCTAGACATCTTTCCTATGTCCATGCACATTGAACTTGTGACAGAATTTAATTGTAATCATAAGAATCACAGAAGCATTTCTAACAAAACATGCTTGTGTATGAGACTACATATTGTACTATCCTAAGATTTATCATATTGATCTCGTCTACAGCTTAGAATACAGAAAATACCACAGAAGTCTAAACAAAATCATTTACGACAGTCAAATTTATGCTATATGGATTACAAGAAAGCGACTTTAGTAATTTAAATAAAGTATAACAATGCATCTAAGCATCTAAAAGCTACATGATCAGAAAAACCTTATATTCAACGAGAATATTTAATAATGAAGGTCCAATGTGACCTTTAAGCAATTGCCAGCATGTTTAATTAGAAGCACTTAATAATTTTCATCAGTAAAAGACAAGGTGTTTTTCATAACTTTTAATCAAGGAGCAGCAGGAAAGCTTCACAGATAAGTAAAAGGGCAACCAAGAAAAGGAGTGATTCTTACTGTGCAGCCTCGTTTTGGGTTTTTGATGGTTTGTTATATATTTTTATTGGAATACACTCTACAACCTCCTTTGGCGCAGGAACTGAACCGATGGATGAAAAAGATGGTCGAGAAGATAGAGCTATGGACTGTTGGTGGATTTCATCCAAAACCTAAAAGAGTTGCATAAGAAGTAAATTTAACTGCTCCAAAGAAACCATATATATGTGTATATATATATGTATGTATGTATATATGTGTGTATGTATGTATGTATATATGTATATCTGTATATGTATGTATGTATATATATGTATATATATATGTATGTATATATATATACATATATGTATATATATGTATATATATATGTACATATATTTATTTATTTATTTATTTATTTATACAACAAATATTTTTGTCCAAGTTCTTATTCACTGTTCCATCATACCTCAAACAGTGCTTCAGCTAGCATAACAATTCTTGATATGCTTGCCCTAGTGTTTGTGTCATCATCAGGATTGGCAGTTTGTCTACTTGTTCTGCATGTGCACCGGCCTGTTCGATGCTGACCAGATAAAATACATGATCTGTCATGACCTGACAAACTCTCAAACCGGCTACCAAGTCGTTGAAGAGCACGAACCTGCAAATAAAAAACAAATTCTGTGATTATTGCATAAATATGAGAAACCACAAAGAGACAATCCAAATTGTCCTACCTGAGATCTTATTCTTCTTCTCCTTTCAAGGAAAGCTGATCTATGCTCCAACGCATCATGATGCACGGTTCGCCTATCTGAGACACTATCATCACCGATATCCATAGATCTAGCAATCCGACGAAGGTTACTACTAGAGGAATCAGACAAAAATCCACTAATCCTGTGGGAAGAAGGTGTTCTTCTTGCACCACCCAAGGCTCGTCTTCCACTAGCCTGCGCACTGGACCACACAGACCTATCTTCCAGGAAAGCAGGATAAAATAAACCATCAGAAAATGGAGTTCTCCTGAGAACTCTATCACGAAGCCTTCCAACACTAAGTGTTCTACTAAACCTTACACTACCTTCCAAAGGTTCTTGAGGTCCAAGCCTTCTATGAGAATGCCTTGTATTCCTGGATTCTACAAAGCTCCTATTAGAATATTGACTAAATGTAGCCTCTCTTTCTGCATTAATTCGACCTGCATTCTGGGATGAGCTCATTTCCAGAGTGCTGCCATTTTGTGTATCATTTCTATCCACAGAACTATCAAGATTTACTAAAACATGTTCTCCCATGTCACTTCTAGGAACAGAGAGACCAGTAGAGAGGAGAGAACGGGACCCTGATGAACCCAAACTGACTGCTCTGTTAAGCCTAAAGCTGATTCCATCTGGGATAAAGTTAAACCGAGAATGTAACCTGCCAGAAGTGCCTGATGATCGATCTACTACAGCATTTGAAGAACTGCCGTTGGGACCCAGTTCGGTCTGTGATATACCCTCATCGGTTTCTCCACTTTGGTCAACATCAGAAGAATGCAGCGAAGGCAACTTGTTATGACAAGCAACTGCAGCTTTATCACAACCATCATCACTTCCTCCACTTGATTTACTGTTTGCTTCATCAGCACAAAAGGTGCCTTTAGGTCTCTCATTCTCTTCTGAATTCTGCAATCACAGGAGAAAGCTCTTATTCAAGCACAAAGACTCTAGACTGGAAGAAAATAATCATCAAAGAATAATTTAGATTTGAAATTGAATAAGGAATAATTAATTTTGCTAAATAAAAAGAATAGTTTGTTTTACAAGATTTGAGGTTAAGAAGAAAGCAAGTCTACATAAGATACCATAGGAATTAGCTTTGTGTAGAGTTTTTAATTTGCCCTGCAAAATCCATCACATGATTATGCTTACTGATAGAATGTATCAGACAAAACCCATTGGCTACGAAGGTCCCTTCTAAAGGAAGCTAAAATGAAAAAAGTTTCTATGCCAATAGAGCGCAGAACAGCTCATAAATGTCCCACCTAATAATCATGGCATAAGTAAAAATGCCACTATGGTGCCAAAGATCCCTCTCCTGACTGCTTCTTTATTCCATAATAAAAGAAAAATAAAAGGGGTGAAAATCATCTATACATACTCAATATTATGATAGGAATAATCTATCAAAAATTAGAATTTAAATTATTTTTCAAGCTTCACACATTTCAAAAATCTTTTAACTGTGTTTAACAAATGGCAGCATCAAGCAAAAAGGTGAATCCAGAAATCTGCCAAGTGGAAAAGAGCCACTAGGTATTAACATCTAGACTACCATAGATAACTGACCCATTCTGTCCAGAAAATGTAGGTTTCTGATGGTACAGGCTTCTAAAAAATGTACAGATTTTAGAGGAAATTTGATCAAAATGTGTCAACTCAAAGATCTGCATTCATAAGGGTAGAAGATCTCCATCATGGGGCATTACCAGAAAGTAACATAACATTGCCAGTACATTAAATGCTTTGCTTTGTTCAGTTAGCTAAAGATCGCAGATCAAAATAAAGAACAGTTTTGTATTATATCATTCCCACCAGAAGCTAAATATTGGCATTCTAAAACAACACATAAGTAGCATGGTGTCCGAGAGAAATGGTACAAATATATTGTTGTCAAACTAATTAACATGGCCAGTTGTACACCAACAGAATCAGTCGACACATCTCTTCTGATATCAGGCAGAAGAAATGAGCGTCTTTATAATTCAAGAGCATCTTTTGTAGCAATGTCTGTAGGCTTTGGCTTTTCATTGACACAGACCGCATAACACTTCTCTTCTGATATCAGGCAGAAGAAATGAGCGTCTTTATAATTCAAGAGCATCTTTTGTGACAATGTCTCTCGGCTTTGGCATAGGGTTACGAACCCAATAATTTCTGCCCTATCAAAATTATTTAAAATAAATAAATAAAAGCTCCCTATCCATTGGGCTCACCACCAACAAGAAATAGATCCAGGGTTTCACAACACAGATCAACCGTCATTATCTGAATCAAAACCAGAACAACGTCTAAAGAGACTGGAGAAGAAGAGATAGCCCACCTGATGGCTATATGATAGAATGGAGGAGAGACCGAAGCACGAAGAGTCGAATACCCTAATCCTTCTCGGTTTCGGCTTTCGGACCTTAACTGACGAAGACGCCGCCGCCGCGTCCTTGCTACTGCCGGATCCCATCAGTTAGCTCCTCCGCTGCCCGCAATCCAAGGGTAATGCCACCACTCCTATCCGCCGAAAGCTAGCTAAGCCCCCGTCAATCCCACGACCAAACAAACAAACCCCACAAGAGGAAGAACCGAAGGGGAGGGAGGGAGAGGAGGAGGAGGAGCAGAAGACGAGAGACAGCTCGATCCGCAAAAGAAGGGGAAACCCTTGCTCCTGCTATTATAGTATTTATTACACACCGGAAATAATATACCTGTCTCGTTCTTATTAATAATAATATATTATTATTAATAGAGCTCTCAGTCGACTGGCACTACTGGCCCCGGGCGCCCCCCGACCTTCCTTTTTTTTCTGTCTCGTATAATAATAATAACAATTATTATTATTATTATTATTATTATTATTACAATCAATAACATCAACAATAATATTGATGATAAAAATTTTAATATTCGTTTGCTTTATATTAGGAATAGTTAAATCCAGGAATGCATGTGGAAGGGCGGAGCGAGCAGTTTGCGGTGGCTCTACTTTGGCAACAAGATGCTATCGTACTTCTTTTTTTATTATTTTAATACTACAAGTGGTCGCAATTTAATTCTAGGTGGGATCTGCTCGTGCCATTGTGACAACTCCGCGTAGTTTCCTCGTGATGTAGGGCCTCCCCAATCCCCATTAGGAGTAGTATCTATCGGTCATTTCTCCGTCCACCAAACTACTATATTTGCCCTATCGGAATGCGAAATCGTCAATCCGCTTCCTGTAATTACATTTATTTCTATAATTGCAGACCCGTCCGTATTCTGCTCGAATGCATGCTGCAAGCGCTGCACCACGGGGCTCATTCAATGCTGGCCTATCTCCTTCTTGTTAGGTCTCGGCCCCAGCTGTGATAATAATAGCCCCCATCCCGGGCTCTGGCACTCTGCTAATTGCACGTTCAATTGTTCATGAATACATGTACTAGTCAAATAACAAGTGCCGCACTTAAAAAGGCCGATTACAATTGTCGCATACGGCTTACAAGACTGAAGAAGAAAGCATGTATTGTCAATCATAAACACGGTTGCGGCATGATGAGTCACATGGATATGGACAATCAATTTTTCGAAAGGCGCTTCGATCATAAAACCAATCTCCCACTGCTTTGCCAATTGGCTGCAACATGAACAATTAAACAAACAAATAATCAGTCATAACAAGTTGACAAGAGACAGGAGATGGAAGCGATATAGCTCGATGCCAGGCATCCTAGACATACTAGATGCAAGTGTGTGTGTGTGTGTGTGTGTGTAGGCCTTAACTTAATGCAAGTGTATCTGAGGTTATGTGGTAAGAAAAAAGAGCTAATGCTGGCCATCAGCAGCAAAAGTAATGATAATGGATATACTATTTCACCGGTAATCAATGAGAATGGTTGGTGCGGTGTACTAAATAAATGATGCCGCAGTAGTATATATATATATATATATATATATATATATATGATATATCGAATTGTCAACCATACATGCATGCAGCTGCTTTCCTACTGTTTGCAGAATCCTCTTCTCTTTAATCCTGGGTTCCAGAAAAGTGGAGAGCTTACAATATTATCCAGCGCGGGAGAATCAGCAGCTAACCACGTATCCTGACTTCCGGACTGGCAGTGAGCATAGCATGAGTTGATGAACATGCCTCTTGCAGATGAGTTCCCGAGTGCTGCCAGAGCATTCAGAAATTCTGACCGGAAATCTGTTTAAGCTCCCATCAAATCATAAGTCGATGCTTGATTACACGTATTGTACTTATAAGTAATTGTTATGGGTGATCTGACATCCATTTTCTGAATATTATAGCTAGCAGATGTTATGCAATATCTCAAACAGCTCCGTCAAACGTTGGGGTGAAGGAAAGTTCTAACCTTGCATGATTTGAAGTTGATCTGAAGAACACTGCTTTATGTCGAGCTTGCAGTCATTCCAAGTTTTGTGTGGATCGGCAGCACTTGGTGCTAAAATGTTTTTGATCTGTGACATCGTAGGAGATTTTTTATTCAACAAGCACCAAGCTTAAACGATGATATATGCATGTGCTTATGAACGACTAGGAGATTGAAAATAATTGCTGCAAGTCTGAATCTACATCAACTCAAACATGCACGTTATAGCTAACAGCGTCTGAACAATACAGTAAATGGTTAGTTCACTTCCTCGGTGAAAGAAAAAGTAATTATGGAACTGAAGGTTACTACAGTTTCTGTCATTTTCCTGTATACATACTGCCAATGGCAATATATTTAAAAACCAAATTAAAACTTCAAAGAAAAACAAGAGGGTAACCATATGTAATGGAAACAATACCCTTTTACAAAGAAAATTATCTTTGATGCCGTGAACAAAGAACATGATACTATCATGATATGAAAAAATGAATCATTTTCTATAAAGCATGATATTGGGAAGCAGTACACCAGACTTGTTCTGGGAAAATTTTACCTGCCATGCATCGTATGCTGCATTCAGAATAAAAAGGGATGTACGCATCTGCGGCACCACATATTGCGGGAAAAAGCACTGCGTTTGTGTATGTATGAAAAAATGTTAGTGCTATTAGAAAGCAACATCATCTATATGCTCTCCAAAAAAAAAGAAAATTCATCTGTCATTGCATCATTAAATGTCATGTTCCTTACCATACTCGGAGTCATTCTTGATGTGCAGGAAGACGGCAAATTCTTTGCAGATCCCTAGAGAACATGATAGCATCAACCAAGCATGAACAGGTTAGTACTACGCACAACAGGGGATATGACCAACATTCACAAGGTAATCATGCATAATTTGTCATTTTGGGTCAGACAAATCCATAGTTCTTCATATATCAGATTAAAATAGCTAATGAATTCAAAGGATGCAGATATCTATGGTCAATAGGTGAAAGAAGAGACATACATGGGTGTTGACAACCTCATTATAGTAGGCTTTGATTGATTCTGTCCCAGTTATGTCCTTCCTGTTATTGGTATGCAACCATGGAAAGAACATCTTCCTCGTCAAGTATTTAGCAGTCAAATGGACTAAAGTATATATTAAGAAAAAAAGGAAATCAAAGCATGGCCTTACGTACGCATTAATAAAATAACCAGCATCGGAGAGGCACTTAACAGTGGCACCCGCTGGTAGAAGATCACCAAATTTGTCACAATGCAGGATGGATGCCAAACCACCTGCTGAACAACCGGAGAGAAGTGCCTGCAACCCATTTTTTGTATTAGAATGTGGAATCATTGTGGAAGGAAAAAAGTGTCAGTACAACAACCTACGTTTTCTGCCTTGTTCATCCCCTTTGCTAGTAGCTCTTCAATAACAGCGAGCCAAATCTTAGCTCCTCGAAAGTAGAGCTTCGTTGCCTAGTAAAACAAAAGCAGAGAAGAAAGGTCATGGACTTCACCAAGAATCCAATCTGTAACTTGCATAATTCCGTTTATACTAGACAGTGAAACGTGGTATGCATGCAAAGAGTGTGTGGGAGTTCAGCCAGCAAAAGCAATGTCTTAATTAATTAAGGAACTTTTTCACTTACAGGATCTACTTCATCCACATCTCCTGTAAATGATGAACCATCACAGTAGCGAATCTTGACCTTATTCCAGTTGTAGAAATCTGCATATATACTCCAACCAACATAAATCATGCAAGAAAACTGCTTTAGCTTGCTACAAGGAGTATTTCTCAGTTTTTTTTTTTCCTTTTTTTTGTGAAAGAAAAAATTTGTATTTCTTTTAGATAGCCACATGTGATTGAACAGTTTCATGCATCTGAATCATCAAAAGCCACAAACTGCATTTGATGGATGGTGGAAGGTAGTTCTTTCATAAAGAGAAAGCTAATTTCCTAAGATATACGTAGCTTCCGTTAATTCATGGTTTTGGCTAAATCATTTTCCAAATGATAGGAATGAAGTCAAGCCTGATATGTCCCAAATGATTTATTTTCACAGCTGTCTTCCATGATTAACTTTTGATAGGTTAGTTTAAATGCACTTTCCACAAGTACAGTATACTAATGGGTACGCTTTGAGAAATTTTACATGGTTGCCGGTTCCATGGGCTCACTATAGATAGGTCCAACAACTATTCTCTAATAGGATGCCCTAAAGCCTCCAATTCATATCCTTATTCCTATTGTCTGTGCATAAGATCGTATATTTTAGCAATTTAGTCACAAAAGAAGAAAACAAAAGCCTTGAAAAACGAATTGAAAAGTTGTTCTTCACAAAATTGTGCCCTCTGTTTCTATATACCTTTTTGGGTTAAGATCGATTTTAGCCCCTGTAGTATTGGCCATGGACCTCTCAAGTCCGTACAATTTACTTGTGTTTAAAATAACCCCTATGTTTTCAAAAACGAAGCATATAAGCCCCTCCCATTAAGTCGAAGTTAACAAACGTTAGAGTTTGCTTACATGGCATACTGACTCACAATAAACTATTAATATAACGACATATGTAATTTAGGATTAAGATCCATTTTAACTCCTGTGGTTTTAGTTATGGACGTCTTAAGCCCTTATGATTTACTCATGCCTAAAATAACTCCTACATTTTCAAAAACATAACATATAAGCCCCTCCCGTCAAGTCTGAGTTAAAAGACGTTAGAATATGCTTATATAGCATGTTGACTCACAATAAACTATTAATATGATGACACATGTAATTTAAGTTTTAAAAAAAACTAAGACCTCCATTAATGACGGGAAGAGGCATCGTCGTGGAAGTGACCACCAGCAGCAGCACCGAGCCGCTGCTACCTAGTAGGGCATCGTACGCACGCAACCTCTCCCGCGCTAACGACAAGCTCAGGAGCTTTCGGTTCTGCCTCAGGTGGATGTGCATCGACCAGTCCGAGGCTAGGCACATAGTGGTCTCTTGTTCCCTCTTCCTCCTCCTAGGCATCTTTGTCTCCACCGCCTCCCACTTCATCATCTCCTGCACCCCCACCTGTCGCACCCACAATGTGGTGGTTCGGCTCTCCCTCACCTCCGCCTCAGGCCTCTCCTACCTCTACCTCTCCGCCTTCGTCTGTCGCTATGGCCTCCGTCGCTTTCTCTTCCTTGACAAGTTGGTCGAGGAGAGTGAGCAAGTGCAGGAGGGCTACATGGACCAAATCAACCACTCCTTCCGCTTGCTCTCCGTCTTCGTGATGCCATGCTTCACAAGAGAGGTGGCTTACAAGGTATGGTGGTACTCGTTGAGATCGGAGTGGGTGTCATTCGCTGTGACAAGCAGCGCCATGGTGGGCGACATGGTGGCATGCACCCTAGAGCTGATGAGTGACATCCAGAAGCCCTTAGCTCGTCGTCAGGGTGGGAGAGGATACGTGCATACGATGCCCTGCTAAACAACAACAGCTCGGTATTGCTGCTGGTGGTCACTTCAACGAAGATGCCTCCTCCTGCCATTGATAGAGGTCTCAGTTTTTTAAAAAAAACTTAAATTTTATGTGTCATTATATTAATAATTTATTATGAGTCAACATGCCATTGTAAACAAATTCTAACGTCTATTAACTCAGACTTGATGGGAGGGACTTATATGCTTCATTTTTAAAAATATATGGGCTATTTTAAAAATGTATGAGGAAACGATAAGAGCTTAAGAGGTCCATGACTAAAACCATATGGGTTAAAATAAACCTTAACCTATATTATACATGTCATTATATTAATGGTTTATTGTGAACCAGCATGCCATGTAAGCAGACTCTAACGTCTATTAATTCAGACTTGACGGGAGGGGCTTATATGTTATGTTTTTGAAAATGTACGAGTTATTTTAGACACGAGTAAACCGTAAGGGTTTAAGAGATTCATGGCCAAAACCAAAAGGGCTAAAATGGACCTTCACCCTACCTTTTTTTTTCTGTAGGAATTTCAAAACTTTATTTCACCTAAGCATTAGATGGAAGTTTCTTCTTCTATAGCTTTTAAATTAAAGAAATATGTTAGAATCTTTAACATCTAATTAAGTTCAAATGTGTTTCAAATACATGGTAAAATCTACAAATTACGAATAGAAATAGTCAAAAGTTAGCATACCAGGGTTCGAGTTCTGGCTATTGCCTAGGATCCCAGAGAAGGAAAGAGGCTTCATATACTTGGAGGAGCCTCTAAAAGTGTCCCTCCGAGATTGACAATCTTGGACATTCGTGCACCAGCCTCCTCCCTTTCAAAGCAAGATAAACATGTCACAGTCCAACTAAGAACAGTTAGAAGCTCCTGGGAGCTTGGCTTTTTCCATGGCCTAGAGCAGTTACAACCCTTCTCTCACCTTTTTCATCGAAAACCTCGACTCTTTTGTTACCATGGATCAACTTTGTGCCTTTAGATTTTACAGTGAAGATAAACATTACCGTATATACATACATACATATATATATATATATGTGTGTGTGTGCGCGAGCATGCACGAAGTTTGGAGTTTATTAGCTAGTTCCAAGGTGTGTTGTCGGTTCTCTAGCAAACCAGTTGATCTGCAAGTCTTTGAAATCACATGTAGTTGTGGCTCCAAATTGCAATCCAGGACAATTTCCAACCTGTGTCCTAGCTAGCAGCTATAAGTACAACAATCACAGTGCAACTCTGATTGGTTTGATATCTGAACAGCAGATAGTGTTTCGATCAGACCGATTCAAAAGAAGGCATTATCTTACACAAGATAAGGTAGAGGAAATAGCTAACCTCCATGTGAACCAACCAGTTGTTCATCCCAGAGCCAAAACCCGGAGAGAAATGATAAGCTGGAGGGCTCCCATCCAAGCAGACTACAAAAGAGTTGAAAAGCCTTTAAATCCTAAAGGACTGCTGGCTGTCTCCTGAACCAGATTACAAGAAACAACAGTACTGCGGCAAGGATAGAGAGAGAGAATTTGACCTGCTCCTTCGTCTACTGCACCTTCAAGCAATGTCATGGGTACATCAAATCCGTTTCCTACAAGTGCGGCTAGCAGGCAACATACACAAACGAGGGGACAAATCCGTGCTCCTAACTTATCATTGCCCATTCTGCAGAAGCAATTAGAAACATTAAGAACAGAGACACGTCTCACGAAAAGCACTAACCGATTAATCACAAGAGCAAGGCACAGAATATGACGTGATAATTCAAGCAAGAACTTGGAGGTTACTGGTTAGAAGCGGAAAAGCAAGATGGTGTTCTATCGTACGTGCTAGAATCTTCATTTTCGTGATGCGCCAAGTGAGATTTCAGCAAGGCAGTCTAATTAAGTAACGTGATCCGAGATAAATGGAGGGCCTCTACAAAATCTGATGTCCTGTGGTAAACATAAACTCCTTCAGTTCAAGATCCAACTGACCACGACGCTAGCTCTTCCCCCCCCACCCCAACCCAAAAACAAAAAAATAAAATAAAATTCTCATACTCACTAATAATGAAATCGAGAAAAATCTCCGTCCTTCCGATTCATGTGGATTTCTTCGTTATAAAAGTTAGAGAATTGCGTAAATTTCCAATGGAGCGAACTGAAAGAGGAGCTAAAAAGCAAAAAAAAGAGGGTCGGGGTGGGTGGGGAAGGATGTATGATTTGCTCCTCATCAAAGCAAGAGAACGTCCGAGTAATCTAGCAACGAATTATAGAAACAAAATCGCCAGAAAGGAAAAAAAATGCACATATTTTTCAAGAAGGGAGAAAAGCATAAAATTTGCAACACCGTGCATACCTGAGCATCTCGAGGAACCAGATTAGGTTTACTTGGTAACACTCTTCAAAGAGGGAGAGGCAGTGGAAAGCATATAGAAGAGCGAGCCGAGGACTCCCATCGACCGTCGTGGCTTCTGATGAGGATGAAAGTGATTCCCAAAGAAGTGTTGACGGCTTGGTGTCGTGTTGCGTCGGAGTTGCGCTTATCCCACACTCCCCGGGGTCCCGACCTTAACAAAGAGATAGCGGCAGCAGTAGAATGAAGCAGTTACCGTGGTCGGGCTTGGCCGCGTCCGGGAATCCAGTCAATTATTGTGGTCTTGGCGGTCGGGAACCTTTTTTTTCTTTTAGGATATATTTGCGAAACAGCAGGTGGCTGTCGGTGATTGCCATAAAACCACAAGGACTTCGGTTGTCCTCTTCACCTGCTTCGATGTAATGTGTTTCGGTCACTCCTGGGTGTCGGCCAAGCTTGAAAGTAACTACATATCCAGAAACGTGCTTTCTCTTGCATATAACGTTGCTCGATTGACGAGCCTAAAGCTAACTTTTCCCGAATTATGTTCGCATTTATTCAGCTAGGTTAGTTGTTATCTATCTCTTTTTTTTGTTTTAATTAATTAATTGAATGAACGATCACAGCAATTAAGAATTTGGTATTTGCATCCCCCAAATTTAGTCCGTCTCGAGTGTGAGTGCGCGGAGTGAGACGGTTTCAGGGGAGAAAAAATTTGGTTTCTCCATTTTAGTTTTGAAGATGCGATGGATAGGTCGTCGTTTGTACTTGTAGTTTTATCATCGTTAATAAAATGACTACGAATCTCGTTTTTATAAATCAATCGATGTATACCAAATATGCCAGAAAGAAAGCGTTGTCTAAATTTAGTCATCGAGATCGAGGTAGCCGTACCGCAGATTGAACAGACTTGCCTCCTTCATATTAATTTGGACTAGTGAAATGCATGCATGCATGCATGTGAAAGAAAAGTCCAAACATGAGCCAGGCGTGACAGGACGAAACAACTACCGCCCGTGAAGCGGACGATGCAATAATAAAAGTCTCTTCTCTGACTCCAAATCTGTTATCATTGTCATCGGTAATATGGATGAACGGGTGAAGAGAGATGGGGTTGGGTTGTTCCCGGTCGTGAATATGCTCTGGTTGTAACGGGAGAGCGGGAGACACAGTGGACTTCTTCTCTCTCGAAATTGAATTATTAATGAGGGGCTTAATTATTGATCGCGAGAAACGGGACGAGGTTCTTCATCCCACCCGATCGAACCATTTTAAAATTTACATTAAACGAATTAATAAATAAATGTCTTCGTTGGGATTTGTCCGACTGCTAAATGCTCAATTTTCCATTGTGACAAGCAGACAAAAAAAAAACAGTAAATTTTCATTCATATCACTCATATGCCCCCCTTACACGTACAATACAATACGAGCAGGTTTATATTATGTTGAGATATTCAAATTTGATGAATAATTAAATACATAATAACATTCGAATAATTCATATTGTCTTAAATCTCTAATCTAGATTTTTATGTGTACTCCTTTGATTCTTACTATCGTCATATTAAATTAACCAGAGATATAAAACTCAAAGGTATAGTATAGATATTCTCTAGGCGATAACCAAAAATGAGAGAAACCATGTGTCCTATAAAAATTGGCGAGCTCGAGCATCAAGATTAGGGATCTATCAAAATGTGCAAGAAAGATCGACGTTAGGTTGGGTTGCAATATCCAAAGTAATAATATGGAGCCCCCAGCGAGCATCTTTGGATGACTGGATGGAGTTACTAAGATGAAGAGAGTTTGAGTGGGCTCCAAAGTGATGTAGGCTTTCGCCATAAGGGGGGATGAAACTTGGCAAGGGGATTCAAGTTTAATATGGTCTTTTAGGCCTTTGATTACATATTAGGATGAAACTTGGTAAGGGAATCCAAGTATAATATGGTATTCAAGGGCTTTTGATTATGTACCCTCCTTCCGCAAGACCAAAGTCCAGGTTAAAGGAGCCATCGAATTCAAGACGCAAGGGAGGAAATACTTTCTGTTATGAACCAGTACTGTAGACCATGCCGACCTCGTTAGGCATATTAACGGGATAGTTACGATAACTATTTGAATCTTGAATTTTGATGATAAAATCAATTGATGAATTCATGATCTAATATGTATTTTAAGTGATGTAGGACTAGCTTTAATCAAGGAGAGACAAATTGATTAAATCAAGAGGAATCGGACGTTGGGCCGGAGTTGAACATGTCAGGAGATTGGCCGTCGGGCCAGAGGATCGGTCGAGGTGCTGGTAGAAGGACTTCGTGTTGCGAGTTCGAGCATTAGGTCGAAGGATTGGATATTGCGCTAGGGAGATTGGAAGTTATGGGAGTCAACATACCACCGATTGGGAATTACACCGAAGAAGATGACGATGCATCGAAGGATTGAACAAAGCACTAGAAGAACCAATGACATGCCGGGCAATATATGATTCGTGCTTCGTAATAATTTATCTAAATTGAGTTAGTTTAGGTCTAATTGAGTTGGTATTAGGGTAAAACAATATCAATTAAATTAAGGACTAATTGGGCTTGTATCATGACTAAATTGGGTCTGTTGTTTGGCCCATTCAGTGTCCTGTAATAGGGTCGGGCGATGGTATCGTCCAAACATTGTCTCACAAACTATGTCAAATGGTAGTACCACCCAGACACAATCTTCCAGACTGTGTCAGGTAGTGGTATAGCTAGTACCCCGAGAACCCAGGATGAGATCATTTTGGCTCCAAATTTAAATTCATTTGGGGCCTATAAAAATCTCATTCATCCCTGTTCGATTAACACGTCAACTAAGAATAAAAATTGGAGAAAATACTATTATAATCTTATGAGAATTTCTCTCCTCTAACTCTAAGTGTTGATTTCAGTTTAAGAGAAGAGTTAGTGGGTTGTAAAGGTTATTTCTTAAACCTATGAAAATGAGAAAGTATTTTAAGAGAGTTGTTGGTCTTCACCCATTGAAGGAAGACTATTAGTAGATGTCGGTAGTCTTAACGAAAGAGGAATTGGGAGTGGACGTAGGTCATGATGATTGAACTATTATACAATTGGTGTGCCTTCTCTTCTTTGCTATTTATTTACTTTGCAACTACTTTACATCTTCATCACTCTCCTATGAATATTTTTAAGCTTGAATGTCTTTCCGATACGATTTTATCATATAAATTTTCACGATTGATGTAATTCTCCAAAAGCATTAATTCACCCCCCCCTCTTAGTGTCGACTTGATCATAACAGTTGGTATCAGAGCCACATTTCTTTTTATTTGGTTTAACACATAAGAGAGATGGCTTTTTCTGGCTTTCAAGAGGGTCACTCTATCATTCATCCTCCTATATTCAATGAGACAGACTACACATATTGGAAAACTCGAATGAGAGTTTTTTTTTTATTTCTATGGATTTCAATTTATGAAATTTCGTTGAAAATGGTTTTCAAAAGTCTTCTAATCCAATGAATGAATTGAATAATTTGGAGAAGAAAATTTTTTCTTTGAATGCTAGAGCTATAAATGCTCTGTTTTATGCTTTGAATAAAAATAAATTTAATCGTATTTCTTCATATGAAACTACACATGAGATTTGGCACATACTAAAAGTAACTCATGAAGGCACGAATAGAGTCTAAAATAAATTTTTTGATGCATGATTTTGAACTATTTCGAATGAAACTAGGCAAAACTATTATTGACATGTACACCCATTTTACGGATGTCGTCAATAGTTTAAAAGCTCCTGGCAAATATTTTTCTAATATTGAACTTATAAACAAGATTCTAAGATCCCTTCCAAAGAGTTAGGATTCGAAAGTAATTACAATACAATAGGCAAAGTATTTAAACAATTTTTTATTAGAAGAACTTATTGGTTCATTAATGACATATGAAATGACGTACAATGTACATGATGAATATGAGAACAACATTCTAAAGAACAATAAGGATTTGACACTTAGAACAAAGGAAGACCACTCGAGCAAAAGCTTAAATGATGATGATCTTGAACTCTTTACAATAAAATTAAAGAAGTTTATAAAACAAGAATCTAAGAATAAAAATAAACTTAAAAAGAATAAAACAACTTGCTATGAATGCAATCGACGGGGGCACTTCAAAAATAAATGTCCCCAAGTAAAGAAGAAGCAACAAAAAAAGACGAAAGCACTCAAGGCGACTTATGATGATTTAAGTGCATCCGAAGATAAAGAGCAAACCGATAAAGAAAAGGTGGCAAACTATGCCTTAGTGACTTTCCACAAAAGGTAAGTGACTCAATCAAAATCTCTTTACTTTACTATGAAATTACTTGACACATTTTATGAGTTATTTTTAAATTAGTAAGAAAAATAAAATGAAAAAAATGGAACATGCTTCTCTTTCTAGTGATATAAAAAAATAAAAAAATTAAGTATGACAATTGCATATTAATTCCTTGCAATGAAGTGTTAGATTCACTTAAAGAAGAAAAATATATTACTATAATAAACAATAATAAAGGAAAGATCATTGAAAGTTGATGATTTTTGTTATAATAAATATTTTGATTGAAGATAGTTTATGGTTACACAAATAATAATCTACTGATCTTAATGATTTTCGTATTGCTTTACGGTTTTAAATGATAATATAATGCTTTTGTATGGAAGATTCAGGTATGCTAATATAAAATCAATCATGCAAATTGAACCTAAAGAATTTTATCAATTTTTAATCACATAGCTATTATTTTTAATGAATTTTTTAAATGTAAGAAAAGTGATTTTGATGATGAGTGTGGGGTTGACAAATTGAATTTGAATGAAAATTTTCTAACCGAATCATGAACTTTCTTTTGATTTCTCTACTTAAGGTATTTTTATGAGAATTAAAATATTTTTTATCTTTGATGATTTCTTTTTACCATTTACCAAAGAAAAGACTTATGCAAACAAACTATGACCTTGATAATGGTTTGAAATTATATATGTTATACTTTGATAACTTGAAACTATGTTTTGGTATCATGCATACCCAAGTAATGATGATTTGAAAAGTTATTATTTTGGTATTATGCTCAAAGTGATGATAATGATGACTTGGCATTTCTTATAAGAAAATTTTATAGATTGAGATTTATTTTTTTATGAATCATGATCTTGATGACTTGATATTTCTTATGTATGAATCAAGTTCTCTTATATTTCTTTTTGCCATAGAGAAGTTTTTATCCTAATTATGATATTGATTTCTCAATATTTGATAATTGAGATTTATTATGAATTAAGATTTTTTATTAATTGTTTTCCTACGATTCTTCTTAGTATTTTCTAAAGGAGAGATGTATTCAAATTAACTATAATATATCACTTGACTTCTTGATGTTATGACTTGAATTTTATGATATACAATTACCTTGTATTTATAATTTGTATATCTCATAATATGATTGAATCATTGATATAAAAAAGAGAAAAATTATACTACTGTATTCTTCCTTCTCTTTGACAATAACAAAGGGGGAGAAAGTCTTGCTAGCTTGCACATTTCAAGAAAAAAAAACTTGCTAGTTTACAAAAGAAAGCAAAAATTTCTAATTTGTACATTACAAAAGAAAGCAAAATTGCATAGTTTCACATTTCAAAGAAGTAGAAACTTGTTATCTTACACATCTTAAGAGAAAAGTGCTAACTTATTTATTTCAAGAGAAGCAAAACTTGTTAGCCTTTATACTTCAATTCAAAGAGAAGTAACACTTGGCAACTTATTAGCTTGTATGTTTTAAAGTGACGTAAATCTTGCTAAATTGCTAGTTTAAAAAATTGCTAGTTGTACTTCTCATTTTTATTGATGACAAAGGAGAAAAAGTTATGATGATGATCATATATGGTGTACTTTGATTATGCATTAAATACTTATGATTTTAAGATGCATGTAATGATATGATTAATTGGTTCCTTCAATATTCATGATGCATTAAATGATGAAATAGTAATAATTTTTTGAATTCAAAGTTTCTATCAATATAGTATATTGATAGGGATAGTTTAGTTTAAACTCCGTCATCAATTGATTATCATTATTAAAAAGGGAGAGATTGTTGAATCTCATATTTTAATGATAAAATCAATTGATGAGTTTGTGATCTAATATGTGTTTTGAGTGACGCATGACTAGCTTTGATCAAGGAGAGATAAATTGATTGAGACAGAAGGAATCAGATGTTAGGCTAGAAGATCGATCGATGTGCCGACAGAAGGACTTCATGCTATGAGTTCGGGCATCGGGCCGAAGAATCGGACATTGCACCAAGGAGACCAGAAGTTGCAAGAGTCAATATGTCGATTGAGCAATATGCCGAAGGAGAAGACAATGCACTGAAGAATCGGATGAAGTGCCAGAAGAACTAATAATATATCAGACAACATATTATTTATGCTTTGTAATAATTTGTCCAAATTGAGTTAATTTAGGTCTAATTGAGTCGGTATTCGAGTTAAATAATATCAACTCAATTAGAAGCCAATTGGGCTTGAATCAGGGTGGAATTGGGCATGTTGTTTGGCCCATTCAGTATCCTATAGTAGGGTCTAGCGGTGGTACTGCCCATATGTTGGGAAATCTTAGGGGTGACATCACATGCGCAGCGGAAGAACAAGAAAACAAAATCCCCTATTCCCAAAGAGATGTTCGTCATCATGCGAAGATTGGTGCTCAAAAAATCCACGAAACAAACTGCATATAGAATATATTGTGTTACCTAAGGAGATCGTATATCCTTGTTTCCTTGCAGATCTCTAGGAGAGGGTGAAGGAGGTCAAGCGTCCTCCTCTCTAGCGGTGATCCACACAGTAGGGCTGCGACGACGCTCCTCAAAACTCCAGGCCTACTCTGAGGTGGAGAAGGGGAGGGGGAGAATAGGAGAGGCAAGCAAAGGCTCTAGCCTATGAGGCTTTGAATCCCTCCTATTTATAGAGGCCCCCTGTCAAACCCTAATGGATCCTCCCCTAGTAGGTATTGCATCTGCATCCAATTACCCAAGTCTTTTAGATTAGTGGATCTCTATCCAATAATCTCTCATAGGCTCTTATTGGATCTCGTCTGTGGGATCCAATAATTTAGGGGCTTATTGGATATCCAATAATATAGGGGCTTCGGCGGATATCTCATATCCAAACATCTACTCATCGCAATGCCTACCATATGTGTGTGACCCTCTAGGCCTAATATCGAGCTGGTCATGAGTCATAGCTGTCAGAACTCCTTCTGGCTCAGTGAATTATTATCTTTGTAATAATTCACTTGACTCATTGACTACGGACGTACTAAGCCACTACGCTGTAGTCCCCAAACGATATAGGGGAATCCAATCCATTGGACCTGTCTGTTCTCAGTTACTGTGTACCTATAGATTCTCATCCATCTAATATCCCAGAGATCGTATATCGGGCATGGTGCTATCAGACCCATATGGTTTCTACTCGAGTCTCGCTCTAATCGGATTCTCCCGGAGAACTCTTTCTCTCTCAACCCGAATGACCCTAGTCAAAGATTTGTCTGAGTAAGAATACATGAGATATTCCTCTCATGACGTCGAGAGTGGATGATCCTCTATCGACACTCAATAGCCCTCGTAAGGTCGACTGCCACTCTCAATAACCAATTGTACTAGATCTTGGACATCCAAACCTATAAGTCTGGTATCAAAGAGTGGAGCACTCATACAGGACATCCTTGGTGTCTCAAGTCTAAGGACCAGATACACCACTAGGACTACAGAATCGCTGTCTGATAATAAGGCATCATCAACCATCCAGTATTCCATAAGCGGATCAATTAGTGAACTCATTCTCCAATGAGCACCTGCACTGTATCCCTAGTGTCCCCACACGAGCAACTATGAGACCAGCTGCATCCATCATATGAATGGGTATACAGCACACCAGTTTGTCCGGTTATCACGATATCCCTCTCGAGTAACCTATGACCGAGATTATTTAGGATCTATGTTTAAAGGTGAATCGGTCTCATTATCATGATCTCATCACGATCCGATTCTCATTGCATAGATCCAAGGACATCACAATATATACATGCATATATGCAATAGACAATATAAAGTGATAAAAGCCAAAATATAATAAGCAAAAAGATTCCGTGTCAAGTCACACATGCCATCACTCACGCGATTGGCTTGTTGGGCACCTATGACTAGCAATCTCCCACTTGACTTAAAGCCAATCACCTTTGTGTCTGATCCCCATCAGACTCTTGTGACGCTCAAAGACAATCTGAGACAATGGCTTTGTTAGTGGATCTATAATATTATCTTCGGATGGAACTCTTTCCACTACTACATCTCCTCGGGTCATGATCTCTCTAATAAGTTGGAACCTCCTCAGAACACTTTTGATGAGACCTAGGTTCCCTTATTTGAGTAATCGCCCTGTTGTTATCGCAATATAAGAAATCATCTCCTCACTACTTAGCCCGACTCCAGATCTGTGATGAACTTCTTCATCCAGACTCCCTCCTTGGTTGTAGCAATGTATTCTGCCTCTGTGGTCGAGTCAACAGTAGTATCTTGCTTGGAACTCTTCCAGCACACTGCTCCTCTATTCAAGGTGTACACATATCTCGAATTCGACTTGCTATTATTGACATCAAACTGAAAACTTGAGTCCGTGTAGCCTTCAACCCTAAGGCTACTACCTCCATATACTAGTAATAGATCCTTAGTCCTTCTCAAGTACTTAAGGATACACTTTACTGCTTTCCAATGCTTCAAGCTTGGATCCGCCTGATACCTACTTGTGACACTCAGAGCATGCGCTATATCAGGCCTAGTACATAGCATAACATATATGACAGACCCTATTGCCGAGGCATAAGGTATCATATTCATGTTGGCCCTTTTTTCTGGAGTCTTTGGGGACATACTCCTAGAAAGCGATATCTCATGTCTCATCGGTATAAGACCTCTCTTGGAATTTTTCATGCCAAACCTTTTGACAATGGTTTCTATATACCTGGATTGGGACAAGCCAAGCATCCTCTTGGATCTATCTCTATAGATCCGAATCCCCAAGATATAGGATGCTTCCCCTAAGTCCTTCATGGAGAAGTGTCTAGATAACCAAGCCTTTACTGTGGATAGCATTCTTACATCATTCTCAATGATCAGGATGTCATCTACATATAACACCAAAAAGGTGATAGCGCTCTCACTTACCTTCCTGTACACACAAGGCTCATCTTCGTTCTTAACAAAGTCATAAGATCTGATTGCCATATCAAATCTTATGTTCCAACTTCGGGAAGCTTGCTTTAGTCCATAAATGGATCTAAGCAACCTGCACACCTTATCTGGACAGTCTTTGGACACGAATCCCTCAGGTTATATTATATACACCTCCTCATCGAGGTTCCCATTGAGGAATGTAGTTTTCACATCCATCTGCCAGATCTCATAATCATAGTGTGCTGCAATAATCAATAGAATTCGGATGGATTTTAGCATTACTACGGGTGAGAAGGTTTTGTCATAGTCAACACATTGCCTTTGACGATATCCCTTAGCCACTAGTCTTGCTTTATAGGTCTCTACCTTTCCATCTACTCCAATCTGTTTTTAAAAATCCACTTGCAACTGATGTTATAATACCTTCGGGCGCATCAACTAGGTACCAAACATTGTTAGAGTACATAGAATCCATCTCAGAATTCATGGTTTCTTGTCACTTCCCAGAGTCTATACTCATAATGGCCTCCTCGTAGGTTTGAGGATCAATATCCTCAACATCCTCTCCTTTAATATGTCCCACATATCTCTCAGGAGGATGGAATACTCTGTCAGACCTACATAAAGTTGAAACTTATATATTAGGTACCTGAACAGACTCGGGCTGTAGAGTGGTGCTTGAGCTTGGTTCTCCAACCTCACTCAACTCTACTATGCTCCCACTATCTCTGCCAAGAATGTGTTCCTTCTCAAGGAACACTGCTCTTTTGGCTACAAAGACCTTTTGGTCCTCGAGATGATAGAAATAATACCCACAAGTTTCCTTGGGGCATCCCACAAATTTGCATCGATCTGTCCTCGATTCTAACTTATCGAGATTGTGTTTTTTAACATGGGAAGGGCAGTCCCAAATCTTAACAACTTTAAGATCGAGTTTCTTTCCTTTCCATATCTCATATGGTGTAGACACTACCGACTTAGTTGGAACTCTGTTCAGAAGGTAAGATGCGGTCTCTAGGGCATATCCCAGAATGAGATGGGTAGGTCAGTGAAACTTATCATGGACCGTACCATATCTAACAGCATACGATTTCTCCTTTCAGACACACCATTGAGCTGAGATGTATAAGGAGGTGTCCATTGGGATAATATCTCATGGTCCTTGAGGAACTGAGTAAACTCTGTACTTAAGTACTCACATCCTCGATCTGATTAAAGAGTTTTGATACTCTTTCCAGTTTGGTTCTTCACCTTATTCTTATACTCTCTAAATTTCTCAAAGGCCTCAAATTTGTACTTCATTAAGTACACATCCATACCTTGAGAAATCATCAGTAAAGATAATGAAGTAGGAGTAACCACCAATGGCATGAGTTAACATGGGTCCACATACATCACTATGTATGAGTTCTAGCAGTTCAGTGGCTCTCTCTCCAGTTCCACTAAATGGAGAGTTGATCAATTTTCCATGAAAGTAAGGCTCACAAGTTGCATATGACTCATAGTCGAATGAATCTAGATATCCATCCTTTAGCAACTTTTAAATCCTTTCCTCATGGATGTGACCTAGCCTACAATGCCACATGTATACATTGTTCACCTCATCTCGTTTCCTCTTAGACACATTTACATTCATGATATGTGGAGTAGTGTCTAGCATAAATAAACCATTATGCAATGTCCCTTTCATGATAATCTCATCATCTAATAATATCGAACAACCATTATTCTCAAAAACTAATTTATATCCACTAACTGTCAAACATGAAATAGAGATAATATTTTTGATAATAGAAGGAATAAAATAATATGCATATAATGCAATAAAAGCCCCACCAGGTAGATGTAGGGTGACCTCGCCAACGACTACTACAGCAACTTTTGCTCCATTGCCCATCTTGAGGTCTATCTCGCCTCTCTCTAGTCTCCTAGGCCTTGCCAGAACCTACAACGAATTACATATATGATAAGCACTACCGGTATCCAATGCCCATGTGTTATCATAAGAGTTTGACAAATGGATACTGATCATGAATGTACCTGAAGCTTCACCAAGCTTCTATTTTGCCTTTTCTGCAAGGTACTCTTTGCAGTTCCTCTTCCAGTGCCCATCTTTGCCACAGTGGAAGCACTGGCCTTTATCCTTTGCTGGGTCTTTCTTAGCAACCTTTGCTTTTCCTGGTTTGCCCTTGCCTTTTCCCTTCTTAAGGGACTTTTCTGTTTTCCTTTTCTTTCTGGTCTCACTAGTGTAGAGAATTGGCTTCTCTTTCCTAATAGTACTCTCTGCCTCCCTCAATATATTGAGGAGCTCTGGGAGAGTCACCTCAAGTTTGTTTATATTAAAATTCATTATAAACTGTGAAAAGGAATCTGGTAGGGACTGAAGCACAATGTCCACACACAAGTTATCCTCTAGGACCATTCCTAGACCTGTGAGTTTCTTCATCCACTTAATCATCTTTAGGATATGGTTCTGAACCGGTGTCCCCTCAGTCATCCTAGTGCGAAAGGGGCTCTTGGATATCTCATATCAATGAGTCATTCCCTATTCCTCAAATAATTTGCGGACATGTAGGAGAATGGATCTAGCATCCATCTTTTCATATTGTCTTTGTAACTCAGGAGTCATAGAGCCCAACATATAGCACTGAGCAAGAGTGGAGTCTGTTAGGATCCATAGCACTAAGAGGGGCGGGGAGGGGGCGTGAATTAGTGCAGCAGTAAGATAACGACGGTTTAAAAACTTTCGTACGATAAAACCGTTTTCGACGTAAAATCGATTTTGGAAACTTAACTTTGAAACATGTTCTCCTTCAATAGGCGAAGACCAACTCCTTCTTACACCCCTCTTCTCCTTTTTACCGGGTTTAGAAGATAACCCTTACAAGCACTCACTCTCCTCTTAAGCTATTCTAACACTTAGACTCAAGGAGGAGGATTCTAAATAGATTATAGCAGAGTTTTCTCACTTTTGAATACTCAATGCTTTTGTTCTTTAACTAGGGACGAGAGGGGTATTTATAGGCTTTAAGTTGATTCAAACTTGGAGCCTAAATCTTTCCCATCCCGGGTTCCCTAGGTACAGGCGGTACCACTGCCTAGTGTTAGTTTGACTAACACTGTCTTGGGCGATACCACCGCCTGGGGGGCTGTGCTGGGCAGTACCTGGCACCCTGCCAGGGGCACTACAATCGCCCAGACTGGCGGTACCACCGCCTAACACAGTCTCGAAGACTGTGCCACGACGGTGAGACTTCTTTGGGCATTATTTGAGCCTCTTTATTGGGCCCAACATAGTTCCTACATGGGCCTAGCTGGCCCCAATTGGGTTGGCCCAAATCTAATCCCAATTACGTACTAACTACGATTCCTAAGACATATTCTAAGCTAAACAAATCCCTATGTCAATTCTTCCGGCGAGCTTCCGGCGAACCTCCGACGAACTCTCGGTAATGTTCTGGTGGACTCTCGGCAAGCTTCTAGACTTCACGATTATCTTCTTAGCGAGTTCCGTCGAGCTTCTCTGGCAAGCTTCGCGACTTCTCGGTTGGTTCCCGTAGAACTTTCGACGAATGTCTGGACTTTCGACGAATGTCTGGACTTTCGACGAATGTCCGGACTTCCGACGAACTCTCGAACTCCCAACGTGATCGCATCCTTGATTCTGGGACTTCATTTTGCTCCATGCTTTGCTATCGTAATTAATCCTGCACATATAAAACAAACTTTGATCTAGACATTTAATACTAAGCATTAATCAAGTTGTTCGACATGTCATTGGTCTCTCGATGCTTCGTCCAATTCTTCGGCACATCGTCCTCTCTTGCTGCCTATTGCTCAATCGGCCAGTTGACTTCACAACTCCAATATTCTCGGCGCAATGTCCGCTCTTCTTGACCCGATGCCCGAATCCACAGCCCGAAGCCTTTTATCGATACGTCGATCGATCCACCGGCCCAACGTCTAATCTTCTGACATGTTCCTCCGGCCCAATATGATTTTCCTGCTTTAATTGTCTCATCCTGATCGAAGTATCTTGCGTCACTCAAAACGCATATCAAATCAAAACACTTATCAATTGGTTTTCATCATCAAAATCCGAGATTCAATAATTTCTCCCTTTTTGATGATGACAACCAATCGATGACGGAGTTAAACTTAACTCCCAGAGTTTACACAAACTCCCCCTATCAATATGCCATATTGATAGAACCTTGAATTTAAGCTAAATTCAAGTCATTGTAATATTCATAATGAATATTTGTAATACGTCATCATGCATAACATAATCATACTTCTCCCCCTTTGTCATCAATAAAAAGAAGAAGTGCAACTTTCAAGTGTTTAAGATAAGTTCTAGTCATTGCATGAAAAACATAATATCCATTTTTATCATCATGTAAGTTTGCTATCATCATAGATATGCAAGGTAGTAAGATAGCATATTCTACTTTATACAAGATAGCAATTTTAAAGATGTGCAAGTTGGCATATTTGCTTTTCTTTGTGATAGGCAAGATAGCAATGTTGCTTCTCTTGAGATTGAAAGCTAGCAAGTGTAGGTGATGTTCAAGATAGTAAGCTCTTTCTTCTCTTTTGAGAAGTGCCATTTTTTGCTTTCTTTGCAAAGTGCACGCTAGCAAAATTTTGCCTCATTCTTGAATTGTGCAAGCTAGCAAAATTCAAGATAATAAGTTAGCAAGAGACAATGTTTTACATGAAGCAAGCAAACAATTTGGCAAGTGTTACATTTGCATCTTCTCTTTAGATGTGCAAGAAAGTAAGCAAGTTTTTACATTTTCTTGACATGTGCAAGCTAGTTAATTTGCTTTCTAGCAAGTTTTGCTCTCCCTTTATCATTGTCAAAAAGAAGGGAAGACCCTTTATATCAATTTTCAAATTATGACATAGGTAAGTATCAATCTTATTTGTGCATTATTATATTTTCAAAGTAAAGCATGCACAATTTCAAGACCTTACATTTCATTTTTCATGCATGATAATGAAAAATCAATCATCATGATGAGCATATCATACATGATACTAAAACATTAAAATTTTTAAGCATTTATCAACATGTTGATCATGATACCAAACATTCATCATTTAAAGCATTCATGATACACATCATATGCATCACATATATCATCACAATAAAAACATAAGTATTGCATGCATCATTCCAAATCATAAATGTTTCAAATCATGATGGTATTAATTTGTTAAATTGTATCATACCATGCATGATCATAACTTTTCATTTGTATACATCAAAACAAATTAATGAATATTTCATGTATTCATATCATTACATAAGGAATATCAAGAAGAATTATTAGGTGATTAGATAAATATTTCATGAATACAAGGAATTGCATAAAAATCATATCATGAAAAGATAAAATCATGTGAATACCAAAAGATATAATTTTTTTTGAAAAACCTCCTCTTAAATAATCAAAGGAAAATCTTAGGAGATCATGATATAGATAAAATTCATTCAATCTAATTCAAGCATATAAAATTTCTCAATTCATTATAAATTATAAAAAATTATGGTTCCGAAAAATCATGATTCATTTAAGAAAATTTTCTCTTTAGTACACGACAAGAAGAAATATAGCAATGATACCAACCATGATTCATTTGAATGGTAGATGACAAAAAGAAACATTTAGGATAAAAGATCTCGATTTTTATAGAGTAAATCTCAAGTTATAAATCTCGAAAAATCAAGATAAAGCTCATTCAAATTCAAATCATCAAATCAAAATCATTTTCAAGAGATTCATAAAAAGATGATAAAATATATTCATCAAAGTCAATAAGATAGAGAAAAAGAATTTTCAAGAAAAATGCTTTTCTCTATTTAGTTGTTTCATACAAGCATGCGTTTGTCCTTTTTGTGCCAAAAAATATATATATATCATCAATCGTTTAGGATCAAGAAATAAATTTCATCATAAAAACCATCATAATCAATAAACCATAAATTACTTAAAAGTCATCATGCATAATTTCGAAATTTATTAAGCATGATCATTATGCATGACATCAAAACATGGTTTCAAAATGTTTAATATTTTTATTACATAATTTCATTATTATGCATCATCGAAATTGATTTCATAAAGTATTTTCCATCAAAATCATTTTGTTTGTTGTAGTAATGCATTTTTCTTCTTAGGTGAATCAACTTTTCATGCTTAGTTTTTCATACAAAAGCCATGCATCATCATTAAGCATGATATCATATTTTCAATCAAAATCATTTTTTCATAAAATATGTATTTTTCATGATTATTTTTAAAATCATTAGAAAGGTAAGCATGATCCAATTTTATTTTTATATTTTCATTAAACATGCAATTTTCATTATTACTAGCATGATCATTATTTTTACATTTTTATTTTATTATTTAAACATGCAATTTTCAAGAAAATTAATTCAAAACTAAATTACAAAAAAAAATGCATCATGAAAAACATAATGTAGTTTCGAAGTCAATTAGGGGGATTTTGATTACCTCATTGTTGAAAGCGGTTAAGGCGTAGTTTGCCACCTTGCCTTTTTTGATTTTCTCCTCATCTTCGGAAGAGCTCGATTCATCCCAATTTTTGTTCTTCTTCTTCTTGCGTTCAAAGTAAGTAGTTCCATTCTTTTTGTTCTTAAATTTTTATTTCATTAACTTTTTAAATTTCTTTGCAAGTTCAAGTTTACCATCACTTGAGCTTATGCTCGAGTGGTCTTCAAATGTTCTATGTCCCAAATCCTTTCTGTTCTTTAGAAGGTAGTTTTGTTCATCATATTCATCATGTGCATTGTTTACCATTTCATATATCATCAATGCACCAATAAGTTCTTCAAGTGAAAAAATATTTAAATCTTTTGTTTCTTGTAAAGCCATTACTTTTGAATCCCAAGTCTTAGAAAGCGATCGTAAAATCTTGTTAACGAGTTCAAAATTCAAAAAGCTTTTACCAAGAGATTTTAAACCATTAACGACATCCGTAAAATAGGTGTACATGTCAACAACGGTTTCGCTTGGTTTCATTCGAAAAAGTTCAAAATCATGTATTAAAAAATTAATTTTAGAATCCTTAACACTACTTATGCCTTCGTGTGTGGTTTCAAGAATGTGCCAAATGTCGAAAGCCGTTTCGCACAAAGAAACCCAATTAAACTCCGTTTTATCCAAGGCGCAAAATAGAGCATTTATAGCTCTAGCATTTAAAGAAAACTTCTTCTCCAAATCATTCCAATCTTTCATTGGAAGAAAAGACCTTTTAAAACCAAATTCGACTATATGCCATAAATCGAGATTCAATGAAAGCAAGAAAACTCTCATTCGAGTTTTCCAATAAGTGTAGTCCATCCCATTGAAAAAGGGAGGACGAATGAGAGAGTGATCCTCTTGAAAGCCGAAAAGAGCCATTTTTATTTGGGTGTTAAACCAAATTAGAAAACTGTGGCTCTGATACCAATGGTTAGGATCCAGAGCACTAAGAGAG
Organism: Musa balbisiana; assembly: GCA_004837865.1. Lineage (NCBI taxonomy): Eukaryota > Viridiplantae > Streptophyta > Magnoliopsida > Zingiberales > Musaceae > Musa > Musa balbisiana. The sequence goes on along the minus strand of CM017195.1, from coordinate 13,379,511 downwards.
GGGGGGGGGGGTGAATTAGTGCAGTGGTAAGATAATGACGGTTTAAAAACTTTCGTACAATAAAACCGTTTTCGACGTAAAACCGATTTCAGAAACTTAACTTTGAAACATGTTCGTAAATGAATAGAAGGCAATAAGCTATTGAAGAGGTTTGTAGTAAAGGTAAACAGTAGAGAGTAAATGCAAACCAGAGAAGATGACAATTTATAGTGGTTTGGTCAATCGTGACCTACATTCACTCCCTTGATTCCTCTTCCGTCGAGGCCACCGATATCCACTAGAGATCTTCCTTCAATAGGCGAAGACCAACTCCTTCTTACACCCCTCTTCTCCTTTTTACCGGGTTTAGAAGATAACCCTTACAAGCACTCACTCTCCTCTTAAGCTATTCTAACACTTAGACTCAAGGAGGAGGATTCTAAAGAGATTATAGCAGAGTTTTCTCACTTTTGAATGCTTAGTGCTTTTGTTCTTTAACTAGGGATGGGAGGGGTATTTATAGGCTTTAAGTTGATTCAAACTTGGAGCCTAAATCTTTCCCATCCCGGGTTCCCCGGGTACGGGCGGTACCATCGCCTGCGCTGGGCGGTACCACTGCCCAGTGTCAGTTTGACTGACACTGTCCTGGGCGGTACCACTGCCTGGGGGGCTGTGCTGGGTGGTACCATCACTTGGCACCCTGTCAGGGATGGTACAACCGCCCAGACTGGCGGTACTACCGCTTGACACAATCTTGAAGACTGTGCCACGACGGTGAGACTTCTTTGGGCATCTTTATTGGGCCCAATATAGTTCTTACATGGGCCTAGTTGGCCCCTAATTGGGTTGGCCCAAATCCAATACCAATTATGTGCTAACTATGATTCCTAAGACATATTCTAAGCTAAACAAATCCCTATGTCAATTCTTCTGGCGATCTTCCGACGAACCTCCAATGAACTCTCGGCAATGTTCCGGCGGACTCCCGGCAAGCTCCTAGACTTCACGACGATCTTCTTAGCAAGTTTCGTCAAGCTTCTCTGGCAAGCTCCACGACTTCTCGGCTGGTTCCCGTAGAACTTCCGACGAACGTCTGGACTTCCGACGAACTCTTGAACTCCCAACGTGATCGCATCCTTGACTCCGGGACTTCATTTTGCTCCATGCCTTGCTATCGTAGTTAATCCTGCACATATTAAATAAACTTTGATCTAGACAATTAATACTAAGCATTAATGAAGTTGTCCGGCATATCATTGGTCTCTCGACGCTTCGTCCGATTCTTCGGCACATCGTCCTCTCTTGAGGCCTATTGCCCAATCGGCCAGTTGACTCCACAACTCCGATATTCTTAGCACAATGTCCACTCTTCTTGGCCCGATGCCCGAATCTACGGCCCGAAGCCTTCTGTCGATACGTCGACCGATCCACCGACCCGACATCCAATCTTCTGACATGTTCCTCCGGCCCAACATGATTTTTTGGCTTTAATTGTCTCATCCTGATCGAAGTATCCTACGTCACTCAAAACGTATATCAAATCAAAACACTTATCAATTGGTTTTCATTATCAAAATCCGAGATTCAATAGAGTCATCAATGTACTTCACGTAGCGAGCGATCTTATCCTCTCTTGCCCCTTCCTCGGGCGTAGGCATTACTATATCAAGGACGTACGTGATTTTCTCCGCTGTGAAAACAATTCTCAAGTTGCGAAGCCAATCCGTATAATTTGGACCAGTGAGGTGGTTGACATCAAGTATACCATGTAAGGGATTTGAAAGCGATATTTTCTGAAAATAATGATGCAGCAGAAATAAATAACATGCAGATTTTGCAAGAAATAAACAATCAAGATATGGACTTCTATCTTAATATACTCCCACTATTTTACTAGCGAGTCACACGACACCCTCAGCACGTGAAACGGAAGTCTCCGGCAGACTTCTAGTGGGGATCAGGATCCAATCGACATCTTAGTGTAACCTCGAGGGACTCGACCAATCACACTAAGCCCACAAGATAGACAACTCTTTGTGATTCTCGTCATGTTCGGCCTCCGAATCACCATGGTCTCGAGGGACTCGACCAACCATAATATTCAGTTAAGTCAACACCTTTGTTACAAGATGAGTCTGATTTGATGATATACTCTCGAGGGACTCGACCAAGCATATCATGTCCTCAGGTCACCGGTGACATCTCTATGTCGTAAGCAAGATAGCGAATCGTGATATAGGTGAGCCTCGAGGGACTCGACCAACTCAACCTACACCGGGAATTGGTTCCTACCCATAACGATGGAAGGCCACGTGGGTCAATCTAATTGCCTCACATTTACCGACTTAATAATATCGAGAGATATGTTTCTATAATTCGGCCTCCTAATATGACATGTCACACATGTACATATTTAATATATATCTACATCGCATGCAAATATATATACATATCTAATATGTATATAAGCAATCACACTAGATGATCATGGACAATAACTTAATGTGATCAGGCCTGAGCCAGTTGGCCTAATCACTCACATCAAGATCTATGTGTGCAACAGTGCATCTTCTTGCCCTGAGATCGTCCATCTCGTCCTCGTCGGTTCTGTCGACATCTCGATGCATCTCCATGCATCACAATCGTCCATCTCGTGGGTCCCGCTATCGCATCCACGCTCTCGCTACGCCTCCTCATGTGATTACAACTTAATCATAGGCACGCAGGCTCAACAATAAACGAGAAATATAATGGAGGCTCGCAGGCCTCAATAATAATAATCACAAGTACACACATCACATGGTCCATGATCATCCGTCCACAAATCATACATCACATGTAAATCATTATCATGTAGGACTAATAGATAATAATAAATAATAATAATAATAAACTAAATCTTTTAATTAATTAATATTCTTTTGAAATCAAAGACATGTAGGAAATTTTCTGAATTCTGAGGGGCATTTTTGTAATTTGATCAAAGGATAGAAACTAGAATTTCCCAAATTCTCAAGGGCAAAACTGTTTTTTGCTCAGAAAACCCTAATGCCCTTCTCCCTCTCCCCTGTGGCGGCGGGGGGCGGGGGCACTTCCCCTACCTACGGGCAGCGCCTCCCCTGTGGTTGGGAGCCGTCACGGGCGATTATGCCCGCGGGGCTGCACCTGCAACCGTTGCCCCTGCTGGCCGCTTGCTCGCGGGCGAGCACCGCTGTTGGTGCTGTGTGCACAGGTAGCGCCCGCGGATGTCACCGCCTGCGCATTGCAGGTGGCTCTTCCTAAGGCTGCGACTGCGTTCAGCAACAGTTGTCGCGCGCAAGCGGCATGCTTGCCAGCGTCGCCTACCCTTGTGGGCGCTATGGCCACAAGCAGCGCTCGCGGGCTGCTAGCCCCGCTGGCCGCAAGCCTGCTGCATGCAGGCCGTCGGCCGATTGCTGCAGGCATAGCGCTTGTGCATGCGCCGGCACTGCACTGCCTACGGTTGCACACACGTAGATCAAGGGCAGCAACAATTGCTGCCCTTTTTTGCTTTTGCATCAATGATTTTGACGTCAAAAGTTTTTCCAAAACACAACATACGCAGTTCAAAACCAATCTATCACACGAACAACCTGGCTCTGATACCACTATTGGGAAATCTTAGGGGCGACATCACATGCGCAACTGAAGAATAAGAAAACAAAATCCCCTATTCCCAAAGAGATGTTCGTTGTCATGCAAAGATTGGTGCGCAAAAATCCATGAAACAAACTGCATATAAAATAGATTGTGTTAACTAGGGAGATCGTATATCCCTATTTCCTTGCAGATCTCTAGGAGAGGGTGAAGGAGGTCAAGCATCCTCCTCTCTAGCGATGATCCACACAGCAGAGCTACGATAACGCTCCTCAAAACTCCAGGCCTACTCTGAGGTAGAGAAGGGGAGGGGGAGAATAGGAGAGGCAAGCAAAGACTCTAGCCTATGAAGCTCTGAATCCCTCCTATTTATAGAGACCCCCTATCAAACCCTAATGGATCCTCCCTTAGTGGGTATTGGATCTGCATCCAATTACCCAAGCCTTTTAGATTAGTGGATCTCTATCCAATAATCTCTCATGGGCTCTTATGGGATCTCGTCCGTGGGATCCAATAAGTCAAAGGCTTATTGGATATCCAATAAGATAGGGGCTCCGGAGGATATCTCATATTCGAACCTCTACTCATCGCAATGCCTACCATATGTGTGTGACCCTCTAGGCCCAATATTGAGCTGGCCGTGAGTCATAGTTGTCAGAATTCCTTTTGGCTCAGTGAATTATTATCTCTGTAATAATTCACTTGGCTCATCGACTACGGACGTACTAGGCCACTACGCTGTAGTCCCCAGACGAAACAAGGGAATCCAATCCATTGGACATGTCTATCCTTAGTTACCGTGTACCTATAGTCTCTCATCCATCTAATATCCTAGAGACCGTATATCGGGCATAGTGCTATCAGACCCATACGGTTTCTACTCGAGTCTCGCTCTAATCGGATTCTCCCGGAGAACTCTTTCTCTCTCAACCCGAATGACCCTGACTAGGGATTTGTTTGAGCAAGAACATATGAGATATTCCTCTCATGACGCCGAGAGTGGATGATCCTCTATCGACACTCAATAGCCCTCGTAAGGTCGACTGCCACTCCTAATGACCAGCTGTACTAGATTTGAGACATCCAAACCTATAAGTTTGGTATCAAAGAGTAGAGCACTCATACAGGACATTCTTGGTGTCTCAAATCTAAGGACCAGATAAACCACTAGGACTACGGAATCGCTGTTTGACAATAAGGCATCATCAACCATCCAATATTCCGTAAGCGGATCAATTAGTGAACTCATTCTCCAATGAGCACCTGTATTGTATCCATAGTGTCCCCACACGAGCAGCTATGAGACCAACTGCATCCATCATATGAACGGGTATACAGCACACCAGTCTGTCCAGGTATCACGATATCCCTCTCGAGTAACCTATGATTGAGATTATTTAGAATTTGTGTTTAAAGGTGAATCAGTCTCATTATCGTGATCTCATCACGATCCGATTCCCATTGCACAGATCCAAGGACATCACAATATATATATATATATATATATATATATATATATATATATATATATATATATATATATATATATATATATATGCAATAGACAATATAAAGTGATAAAAACCAAAATATAATAAGTAAAAAGATTCTGTGTCAAGTCACACATGTCATCACTCACGTGATTAGCTTGCTGGGCCCCTATGACTAGCACCATATATGGTTTCCCAAACTATGACAAGCGATGGTATCATCTAGTATCAATTGTTAGACTAGTGGTGGCACCACATAGTGTTAAACTGACAAGCGATGATACCACCTAGTACAGGTGATGGTACCGCCAATACCATGAAAACTTGGGATGAGATCATTTTGACCCCATGAGAATAAAAGCCTTACTCATTCCTACTTGGTTAACACATTAACTAAGAATAAAAATTGAGAAAAATACTGTTGTAATCTTATGAGAATTTCCCTCATCTAACTCTAAGTGTTGATTTCAATTAAGTGGGGGGTAAAAAAGAGAAAGTATTGTAAGAGGGTGGTTGGTCTTTGTCAATTGAAAGAAAACCGTTAGTAGATACCGATGGCCTCAACAGAGGAGGAATCGAGAGTGGACGTAGGTCAAATGACTGAACCACTATAAAATTAGTATGCCTTCTCTTGCTATTTATTTACTTTGCAACTATTTTACATCTTCATCACTCTCCTACGTATATCTTTAAGTTTGAAAGTCTTTTTGATATGATTTTATCATATGAATTTTTACGATCGATATAATTACTAATTCATCCATCCCAAATATACTTAAAAGAAATTAGCTATGAAGTTCTTTAGACAGGGGCAACAGTATTTTGAAACGTCATATTTCTTGCCTAGTTGGGTTCCCTCCCCCTAATCATGGAATGAGTGAAAGGAGAAAGAGATCATCTCTCGAACCAGACAAACAAAGTGTGACAAGAAATTACTAAAAAGATGACAAACAAAGCATAGTTTCTGTTGGGCATGAAAGAGTTTTGTAAAGAGATCAACAATAGCAAGTCGATTCCAAAGAAGTTTCTAGATGAATATTTTGACATTAGATACAACCGAAAGCTGCCACGCGTTCCAACCGATCCATGTTTAATCCTCGTGATGTTTGCTATCCTTGACGTATCTGTATGCACAACTAGCAATGAGGGGGCGGGGGGGGGGGGTGGTGGTATTTTATGACAGATGAATCTCGAGGATGCGACCATTCAGTAAAGGATAGAATGCATCATTGAGCTTTCCTATATCCTAGCAACCTGCAGCAAGGAGAGCAACTATGTTATCAAATTGTTCCACAACATTGATATCAGGGAAGATAGGCCAACGAGTAAATGGAAGATTACTAACCCATGGGTCCGTCCAAATCTTAATGTGAGTGCTCGTACCAACAACTTTGTGAAGCCCCCCTCTCCCCTGATGAGGGCATAAAGCTTAGCGAAACCCCTTCTAGCATGCGACTGATGCTTAGAAGAGTGGGTGTCTTAAGGTTTTAGATAACGGCATGTTGAATGTTAATCTAAAATTTATCTTCATGATCTAATAAAGACAGAATACATTAGCATTGATAATATGATTGACCAGCTTTAAGTCGCGAATGCCAAGACCTCCGTTGTATTTGGGGCCAATCACTCTGCCCCAATAGATAAGTCTATATTCTTGATGATCCAAACGATCATTCCTAAAAAACTTCTTAGTTACCCTACCCACATTTACATTTGTAAGGGTCTTACCAGAAACCTAAGAATTTAAAAGGGTACGAGTTGGAATAGAATTGATAATGTAATTAATAAGAACAGACTTGTCGACTTGGTTGGGTAAGGAGTCTGTTGTACCATCCCTCGAATCCGTCAACAGCTTTGTCAATCATTTTCTATGATTCTACTCAGGCAAATAAAATTTTGAAGGTAAGTCATAGGGTGGGACCCCTTATTTATACGAAGCAAGTAAAAGGTAAGCCATAGGGTGCGACACCTCATTTATACACTGTTACGGTTTTTTCATAAATCAGAGTTTGATTCTTTAGTAAAGCACAGCACGAATCTCATAGTTTACATGTATGTTACACGATTACTTATTCTTCTTAGAGAGACAGAAAAAAAGGAAAAAAAAACAGAGGAGGAGGATGGCACAGATTGGAGCCCGTCAAAAAGATTGGCTTAAGTTTCCGGTGGTTGATGCGATTTTAGTCAAGTCATTTAATTTGTTAGAGGCCGGTCGATGGGGAGATGTCCAAATCTGCCGAGGGTGCAGAGTTACTCACCGAACAAAACAGGGTTCATAGTAACCATGGAGTTACCAGGATGGGAATGACCCGGACTTGTCAGGTTAACCTGACCTGATTCGAACACGGCCGATGGAGTTCGCCAATCGAGTTAAGGTTCGATCGTAGCACAATGCTCGCTCCCACCCACAGCCCAAAGCGCCCAGCGATCTCCCCGCCGCCTCCTCCTTCGCGCTCGCCTTTTCTTCCCCTCCCTTCCCTCGATTGACCACCAAGTCGCACTACCAGCACCATCTGCTCCCCGCCTGCCTCCTCCCTCCGCTACACGCTGTGGCCGCTTCCACGTCCACCGTCATTTTGCTGCTCACAGCTCCCCGTCTCCTGGGTTGCCATTACGATACCAACCTTGGCGGGTCGGTTCTATGTGATTGCTTGCGGCCTTTCCTTTTATCCGGCCCGGCAGGGCCCCAGCCGACCTGTCCATATCCCTCCTTTTATCTATTTGTAGCGGCTGGACTTCCAAATCAAAGAAACGCCTGCCGACATAGCAGGTTTTGTTGTCGCCTCGGGAGATCTATAAATAGTGTTGGTGGGGGAGATATCAAAGTGATGCCTCCTGGATCTCCTCTCCTCCTAAGGCCACCCTTCTCCGCCTCTGTAGTTCCCTGGTAGCTTCTTCTCCTTTTGTTCCCGTCAACTCAGCCCTCCCCCCTCGTTGTTTGCCTTCTTGGCTTTTTGATCAGCCGCGGAGTTTGTAGGATCTGGATCAGAAGAATCTTTCTAGCTATCATGGTCTTTAAGTTTCTTGATGTGTTTCTTTTCCCTTCTTCGGAAATATTTAAAAAGTTTAGTTTCTTGATAAGTGTATATTTGATTGTTTCTTTTCTCGCTTCACGAAGGTACAATCTGATGATGAGCCTTCGGTGTGTTATACGCGTGATGCTGTTGAAATCTTCAATTTAACAATGGTTTATATATATATATATAAATATATATATAAATAAATAAATAAATAAATAAATAAATAAATAAATAAATAAATAAATATATATATATATATATATATATATATATATATATATATATATATATATATATATATATATATATATATATATATTAATGACAATAGATGCATCAAATGACGAAGTCTTTGGCTTTTCTTTAATTTCTGCTTTCCAGCATTGTTTTTCGAATAAACTAGGCAGGCGTGTCTTTCTTTTTCTTCTTCTAAGGTGCTTATTTTTACATGAATAGTTGGCACAGCGTAAAAGGAAAATGGAACCTTTTGCTTGGATTAAGATAGTTGCTCGCTGATGAGTCGGGATAATGGGGTTTAGATATTTCATACCCTCCCAGTAAAAACCCGTGTTTAAGGTGCATAATGTTTTAACATAAACCTGTGTTTCAGGTGCATAAGAGTTTAACATGATTTATTGCCACCTAGAGTGCTTTGAGAATTAAATAGCTTTTATCAGGCAGATCTAATACTTTCAATTACCACCCTACTTGTTTTAATTTTTAAGCTATCATGGTCATTCGATCTTTACTGGTTTATCCACAAGTTCCATGATATCTAGGCACTTTATCTTGTACAATGTTGTTACCATGCAATTCTGCCATTTAAAAGCTTTACTGTTGATTTTAGTTTTAAGCATCAAATAGTGTTCTAGCTCAAGTGTATTTTTGCTGTTTGGTGTGTCAGCATTGTGGCATCTTGAAGCTTGATTCCCATGCCTTCTACAAATCTTTCTTATGTAGAGATTAAAATTTTCTACTTGGTAATTGGTTTGACTTTACCTTTACCTGATCCCTTTTTGTAATTACTGCTTGTGTCTTTGAGAACCCAACCTAAAGAACCTAAGAAATTCATTAGATGCAGTAACTGAAAAAAAAAAAAAACCAACTCCTGCCTTTTCATTGGATTGATGGTTTGGCCGTTCATCAGGATTTGCAAGAGGAGAATAAATGCAATGGCTAAGCCTATATGCTCAAGGTTTATTCATTTGGAAGATTCTCAAGATGTGACAAATTCTTCAAATGGTATATGCTACACTCTACCATATTGAGAGTTCTATCGTAGCAATCACTTTTTGTTCCTAAGAACCTTGAGGGTTGAAAACTGTTAGCGAAAGCTGCTTTTGTCTGATATTAATACCTGTAGTTTTAGGTGCATAATACTTCTATTACCTTCCAAACTTGGTAATGGTACTGTTAATTCTTTGACTAATTATGCAACCAGGTAAAGAAGTCCAAAGTAACTTCTGTGTAAGACACATCTGAAGAACTTGCCCTGTCACTTGAAGAAGCCTAATGTCTAGGATCTAGAAGCTAGCCCGATAAATTCTGAATTTGACGCAAGTCCTCTTTGCTTGCACTTACTCTTCAAAGGAGGAAAGCAACTCATTTATGGTTTCAGAAACATAATGCTGGACATAAAAAGAGACAAACTTAGTGCACGATTCTTTTGTCAATGCAAGGTCTAGGAAGTATCAGTTCACATAGCATTACTCAACAAGTAGAGAGACTTCCATGACTCAACCCTGGTCGCCCAGCTCACAAAGGATCAACTTTACAATTGCCCCAAGGCTCACTTTCAAATGTAATGCTATGTATGCGTGGGAAAACATTATTGCCTATTATTTGTCCTTTGCTCTACTTGGTGTCTTTTCGTTGCCTTTCTTCTCAGTATTTCTCTTTTTACATTTTTCATGTAGAAATTGGGATTTGATTGTATTACCCTAGGAACTTTACCTCTTTCAAACATTTTTGATTATATGCATATCCTCCATCACTTGAGAGTTTTAGGTTGGTATTCTCCCATTTTTCCTCTGGTTGATAAACCTTGAGACCCAAGCCTTACGTTCTGCTGTGAATTTGCTATTGTTATTTGTTATAGCTATACCAGTAAAAAATCTGTTCCTGTATTGTTCTTAAGAAACTTCAAGTAGCATCCACTCTGTTTGGCTATCAAATCTCAATGGTCCTTTTGAGATTCATATAAAATTTCCAACTTATTCTTTATGCTCTACCAACTTTTGCCTAAATTCACATCTTGATCAGGATGAAGTGGGCTTTAGAGCACCCATGAAAGCCCATGTTCACACCTTAGGAATTGACTTGATAGTTTAGGTGCTCCTATAATTAGTTATATGTTAGCAGCTGAGTATCTGTCAATTAAATCTTTCATAGCATTTATTTTTCATATTCAGATTTCAAGATATGCTCATGCCATAAGAGACTGTTTCATAAAACATAGTGCATGCATTTGAAAATGGATCATGAATGCTATAATACTGTTTGGATCTTGCATTTTCTTATGATACTCTCATATTCGTTCAATTTCTTGCATTTGGTGGCTGTATGAATTGATTGACACAAAATGGTTGCATGATAATGATGTATCCAGGGATCTCTTTGCAGCTGCTTCTGCTGCATCTTAACCGCATGCAAGATATCAAGGTTCCTAACTGAAAAATATTTTAATGTAGCATGCAAAGGAATCTGGATGAGCCTTTAAGCATCTGAAATTTCTTAGGTTAAAACTTTAAATATTTGCCAAAGTATGACTTGTAATATGCAGTATGACTGCATCATTTAACAATTGATATGTCTCTCAGTCTACAATGAACAAAGCAGCTTCCTTAAGGCTTAATTTTTGTACATATTTGAGATTCCAGTGAATCTAAATTCATTTGAAAGCTATTTTAAAGATTTTTTTACTCATATACACGAACGAAATCTCAAAATTGTGTTCAAGTGATCAAAAATTTTGGTTGGATATCAACAACATGAGCAATAAGGTTCCAAATATTTTGTATACCACCACTGTAGTCAAGTTACATTTAGATTTAATACTGGCCTTGTTTGGCAATCCTATAATTAGTTATATGTTAGCAGCTGAGTATCTGTCAATTAAATCTTTCATAGCATTTATTTTTCATATTCAGATTTCAAGATATGCTCATGCCATAAGAGACTGTTTCATAAAACATAGTGCATGCATTTGAAAATGGATCATGAATGCTATAATACTGTTTGGATCTTGCATTTTCTTATGATACTCTCATATTCGTTCAATTTCTTGCATTTGGTGGCTGTATGAATTGATTGACACAAAATGGTTGCATGATAATGATGTATCCAGGGATCTCTTTGCAGCTGCTTCTGCTGCATCTTAACCGCATGCAAGATATCAAGGTTCCTAACTGAAAAATATATTTTTTAATGTAGCATGCAAAGGAATCTGGATGAGCCTTTAAGCATCTGAAATTTCTTAGGTTAAAACTTTAAATATTTGCCAAAGTATGACTTGTAATATGCAGTATGACTGCATCATTTAACAATTGATATGTCTCTCAGTCTACAATGAACAAAGCAGCTTCCTTAAGGCTTAATTTTTTGTACATATTTGAGATTCCAGTGAATCTAAATTCATTTGAAAGCTATTTTAAAGATTTTTTTTACTCATATACACGAACGAAATCTCAAAATTGTGTTCAAGTGATCAAAAATTTTGGTTGGATATCAACAACATGAGCAATAAGGTTCCAAATATTTTGTATACCACCACTGTAGTCAAGTTACATTTAGATTTAATACTGGCCTTGTTTTGGCAAATTTAGTGTTTGAGATGAATTGACAGTCTTAAGTTATGTCTAGTTAGGATCAAATTTAGAATAATACTGTTCGGTATGGGCGGTACGTACCGGTCCGATCGGTACACAAACCGCCCGTTACCAGACGGAACAGAATATATATATATTAATATATATATATTAATATATAAAAATATTTATATATACATATTTTTATACGACGATGTCGCCTTTTATAAAAAAAATATATAAATATATATAATCTTATATATATAAATATATATTTATTAATATATATATATATATATACCGAGCGGTATACCGAATGGTATATTGCTCGGTATACAGTATCGTATCAGACCGAGCGAACGTCGAAACTCCGGTAAGGTACGATATTTCAATCCTTGGTTAGGATAACCTTTTACTTATGAATAATTGGTCTTTTTAAGTTGATTAGGATTCATGAATTGATCTCGTTTGGCATAGTCCTTTATGACTAGAAATCTATAGTACATTGTTTTTAAGTTATTTAGTGGTCTGCAAAATGAGGACAAATGGGATGTACGTATTTAATTATTTTTTATTATTTTGTGTTTGCTCCTTTTTTTTTTATGGAGGATTCTGTTCCTGCCTATTTTCTTGTTTCTGTGTCATTTATTCTGTCTTCAGTACCTCTATTTTTGTTCTATATCCCTGAATGCTACTACAACTGCTTCAACTGATCTAGACTTTTTGCTTCTTTAAATATGTCTGTTTTCATTTATTTTGTAGGTTTTAAATTTCGCTTCATCTCCTATAACATTCTGGCACAGGTATGATGTAACAGCGGTACTCTAACTGTGCATTGTCGAGCTGTTTTACTTCAATGTTGGACTATACTCTTATTGCTTTGATGATGATGAAACATGTGGCTAAGTGTCCTTTATTAATTTGTTTTGGTTTCGTTGCTTTCCTTGTTTTACTTCATTTGGTGAGTTACCTTATTGTTTGACGATGATGAAGCATGTGGCTATCTGATTAAGTAGCTATTTTAATTTGTTTTTGGTTTGTTGCTTTCCTTTTAATTTTTATCGTACATTTTTGGATCATTGCCCCGTTATCAAGTGCATTGAGTGTAAGTGTTGATTCTTTTTCATTTTATGTAGTCTTTGTGAAAGAAAAATATCTGATTGATTTTCCCTGAAGTAAAATAATTGAAGGAAACCAGCAGCAGATGCCTGTACAGACATATACATAAATTAAAATCTGGAAATTTCAAAGGAAGATTTCACTGAAGTTTTCTATTGGCTGCAACATATGGAAAAAATCCATCAAAATATTGATTTTCCAGCAGTATTAAGTTAAATATGCATAATGCAATCAACTTCCTCTATGTTTGTATTATTTGGACTTCATTAGACACTTTAACCTTGAAAGTCTAGTATTTTGTTTTTTGTACATTGTGTTGGTAGAACACCATAAAGGCCGCATTTTTAGTTTTAGTTCCCATCAAACATTCATATATTGTGTGCTAGAAAATTTTTCAAATGAAGTATCAGATTAGAATAGCATCATAAATAGAGAAAATTGTTTTCTTTGAAAGATATTTTTTTTAGTTTCCTAATTTTGTATTAAAAAAAGTAGTTTCCAAATTTTAAAAACCTTAATGATCAGGGACTTATGAATGTGATAGGTATGCTGTGAGGATTTAAGAACAATAACATGCTAAAAAAATTGTTAGAATGTGTGACTTGTATCCTTTCATCCTCTTGTATCCAGATTGCCAGCATGAGCTCCTTATTGACTTCTTGTTAGTTGACTACACGAACCTTTATGTCACCACCCACAAACAACGCAAACATCTTTTGTGATCTACTGAGATAAAATAATAAAACATTGAAATACTGGAATATACTAAACCAAGGATTCTAAGTTTGTAATGAATGGGTGCTGCACCATGATGGCCCATCAGATAGTTTTACAGCCATACAAGGCAGTAAAGGGCCAACTGTTTGTGAAATGGATCTACTTCTACTTATTCTCTAAAATGTTTCTGCTACTTGTTGCATCTAAACTGTTAATGTAAGAGTTATTTTTTGGAAGAATTATATTTTTTCTATGAGTGCATGCCTAGCATAGATGTATTAGACTATTAGTGATATACTAATTAATGTTCAAGGTGTTCTAATTATATATGCATTGGACTCGTGATCTTGATTTGCAGGTTTATGTGAAGAGTTCTTATTTTCAGCATTCTCCATCTTCCTGTCTCAAGTAAGTTTAACATTCTTTGTTTACAGTTAATTGAGTAACGTTAATTAGTTTCATACTGGACTGACTTAGTATTGGTATATACAATTAGGCAAGCTTGTCGCTGTTATGCATATTAACACGCACTGTATCCCTAAATGACTGGCTTTTGATTTGAAGCACACACAAAAGTTGAATTAAGTATCGAACCATAGATCTAGAATCAGAATGAACCATGAATAGCATTGTCATCCTTGTGATCTTTGCCATACACAAAGAACTGTATATGTCTTATGTCTTGCAGTCAATATACTTGAGAATGCTATCTTCTTCTTATTCGTTTAGCCAACAGCTCAATCATGAACCTTTTCAGGCCATACTACTTCACATTAGTCAAACTTATGAACCTGATTTTTCATTTAGCATGCTTCTGTTAAGCTAGTTTCTCCTTAGAAGGTTCCTTTAGGATCTAGAAAATTTGTCCATGCCATCTGCTGAACAGAAAATTTTGTTTCAACATTTTGTCGCTGGTCACTTTGATGACTAAAATAGTCTTGGTACCCTGGAAACATAATGTCGCAACAAAATCAACTTTCTGGTCATGCAACTACATGGATGCTGGCCATGCAGCATGGCACATGTTCCTAAACACATGTACTTATATTCTTATTGTGCTTTGCATTAATCGTTTGTTGTTCTTCATGTGACTTGGTTCTTGTGTCTATTTTTGTGTGCTTTCATCAAAATGGTGTCGAAACTCATACTTGGTTAGTTAATAATAATTAACAATTCATGCTGAAGTTGAAGTAATTAAATTGATATTGTGTATATAATTCCTACTTTAATTTTCTTTAGAAGATTGATACTATTGAGTCTGTTCTTCATGCTTTAATTAAAGATACATGGTTTCAATTATCATGGTGTAATGTGTGTACTAAATTGGTCCAACCATAAACTGCTAGACTAATGTACTGATTGTACCAGTCAATGCATATTAACCAAAATATTAGTAATTTTTTATTGGTTTAATGATGTCTCCAGTGCCTTACTGACTGTTATATACCAGTTATTAAGATTTCGATATGGTTTTTGGTATCAATTTTCAAAACCTTGATGTACATATATACATGTGCCATGTGTCGGTACATCCTGTTCTTTGTTCTGATAAAGAGAACATATAATACAATTTATCATTATGGAGAAACTCTTTACACTATTTAACAGGAGACACCCTTCTTTTCATGCATACGTCTTAACACTGTTTTAGCTCATATGTGAGTTTGCATACATATCTCTATGCATACATATCTCTATCATATGATATTGGTTTTCGACATGGGTCTGTATTAGATAGGAAGCTGAGGGTGGTAATTATTACTAATTGTTGTATCGTAAGTGCCCTATTTCTCACCGATGATTGTGTAACAAGTACATATTGTTGTAGGTGGAAAGCTCGTTCACAAGCTATTCTAATGAATTTCAAGAACTTTGATGCTGATTTTCTTTGTATACAGGTTTGAATCTATTCATGCCTTTTATATTGTTCTCTAACAAATAACTAAGGTAGCATTGATGTATCTTGTTGTGCTTTCTTTTAATTGATTACCAGATGCTGTTTTTTAATCATTGTTTCACCAGCCACTACATTCAGGGATCCAACTTTATTTACTACTGTGTGTTGCAAAACAATATCCTGCTAGAATCATTGAAGGACTCTGAAGTGATTTTCTGACTTTCAGCTCTGCAGCATGTCATCAAGATATTATCATTATTTAGATGATTTGAAAGAGATGTTGAAGTATTCCATTTAACTTCGAGGAGTTCAGTACCAAAATATCTGGAGTTTCATGGTGGAGCTATTGCTCCATTGTTTTCCCATGGCATTTGACCTTATTTGTGCTTCCTGACTTAGCCGACCCCTTGATTATAGTCCATGCCATTTTCCTTTGTTTTTGTTTGTGTGCATTGGTGGTCATTTCTTTCTGAACTGATGCTGTTTGTGTCCCAGAAACAATTGTGGGTATCCACCTGCATCGTAATCAAGGTGGTTTGCACATTGAAGATTTGGGTTCTTCTAGGGAACCATTGGATATAATGTTAGTTGAGACATGAATTATTGTCTGGTTTTATATGCATGTAGTAAATTCCCCCCCCTTTCACCCACCATCATGGATTCGGGTTAGAGTGTCAACATATCTGAGTGAATTATGAGTTTGAGCTTGAATCTTTCTGAGCGTAACTAGGATTAGATCAAGTCTTATAACATGGCATTTAGATTTTTTTATCTTTCCCTGTAAATTTGGAATAGCTAGTTTGAGTTGTTGGTGGATGTTAAGGTTAATTTTACGTTGAATCAATTGATTTTTTGTTTGTAGTTTGATTTTATCAACAAAATTTGTATTTTACATATGACTTGAGGATCACTTGTCGACATCATTTATCTTAAAAAAAGATCAACCTCATTTATGACTTATGGTTGCTTGTTGGCATGTTTATCTTTGATGTTAACTAAGGGACAACAACCTGTGACCAGAGCTCCACTGAAAACTAGCCAATTTTGGTATTTCTCTTGCTCTCTCTCCTCCATATTAGTCTCTTCCTCTATCCATCTCTCTATCTGAATGTGTGCTAGCTGTGAGTTCAATGTGTGTTATTGTTCCTTTGTCAACAGAACTTTGAACAAGACATTGCCACAAATGAATTTGTCTATTCAGCAACACCACCATCATCACATTCACTCATGTGCGACTCCACTTGTTATGTGACTCGTCTCTCCAAGCCACCAAAACACCTTCCATGATCTGTACTCTCCCGGACTACTATTGCCTTCTACATCTCAGAGGCTTGCAAGCAAGGGAACCTTATAAATGCCCTTCTCTTCTTAGCTAACTTACCATTTCATGTATGGAAAATGTAGCCAAGTGCTTCAGGTTGGAAAAAATGTAGCGTGAAAAATGCCTGATAGATCCATCTTTTAATTGTTTAATTAGTGATGAAAAACTGTTTCATAGTTTTGTTTATTGTTCAATTAGTATTACTTTTCTATATTCATTAATACTTGTTATTTATTATGTCATCATGGTTCAGCCTTCTGTTTGGTCCCTGTTGTATCTCTAAACCTTGAACTTGTCTGTTTTTGGTTATAGGTTCAGTCCAGTTATCTAAATATCAATGCAAACTTGGATTTTCTTGAGGCCAGTGACCTTGATATCTCCATCATCATCTATCTGATTTTCTCTATCCCATAATCTTCTAGCTCCCTTGCCTGATGTTTTTTTGGACTATTTTGCTGTATTTTCTCTGAAACTCTAATGGCAGATGATAGTCCCTACACCAAGTGGTGAAATTTCTTGTTGCATTAACTGCAATGTTTTTAGCAAATTTATTTAGATCATCAATTGTGATTTTGCTGAGAAAATTTTTGTTCATTGTGTGACTTCATTTTGTTATCACGATCTGTATGTAAATATCATTTTTATTATATTTATTATTTGCTAATGTTGTCCTTTGTCTATTGAAGTCTACAGCATTCTTTTCAAACATTTTTTGTAAGACTTGTTTTTTATTTTTTTTATTTCTGTCATTTTATATGTTGTGGATCATGGTTAAGCATACATGTCATGACAACCAACCAGTGTTTATAATGTACTAATCTCTATAAACCTTGTCAGTGGAATGTAGAAATGATAAATGATTGCTTTAGACACTTGAAGAAAGAATTAAACTGTACTGAAATTAATATGATCATTTTATACTAGGGCATGACTGTTGGATTAAGAGAACTGAAGCTTATCCAAAAAACAAGTAAAAGTTTAGTATCTGGTTGTAATGTCATAATCTTTGTGCAGGTGGCTTTTAGCCTTTTAGAACGATGAAATGGACCTATTTCTTTCAACTCATGAAATGGGCATAAACAAGTGCAGAACAATCAGAATCAATGTCAATTTCAAATGTGAGACATCACTATCTGGTAGGAGACTGGAAACCAATCCAAAAAATGACATAAATGTCTAGCTCTGGCTACCTATGGTTTGGATGAATGTGTCCTACATGGGCATCTATATGGCTTTTAAGATTGTGGATGGTGAGTTACAGTTTCGATTAGTTGAGGCCTAGTTTAGATGGGTAACCAAAGGAGTTTTTAATCATCTATTAAATGTTAGATGTAATACATCGAAATTCTTGAAGTCCACAAATAATGGTGATGGGCGGGCAATATTTCCTTGGCATGCTGGGTTAGGTGTGTTCTAAATGTTTTTTGCTTATAAAACTTGCAAATTCAGAGCGGAATTTTCCTTGTGCAACTGCCAAATGCAGAAAAATTCTTTACAAATATATTCTGGCTCATTCAATCTTTTCTTCTGACATGATAGTTTTAAGAGTCTCATCCTTCGAGCACAGCTTAGATACTTCTTTTTTGCTAATTCATGACATTGTTTGTGCTCATAGGAGTTGGATGAGTACGGTACCTTTTACAAAAGTAACATGGAGAACCTTGGATATTTAAGCCTTTATATTAAAAGAAGTGGACAGAAACGTGATGGTTGTGGGATCTTTTACAAACCGAGGAGGTATTGACAACTCGTATTGACAACTCTTTTACTGTGTTATGCAAAGATCTTTCCTACTTCATGTTCTGAAGACATGGAAGTGGTGTTTCTGATATATTTACTTGTTTCCTTTTTTAAGAATTCAAGGGTTAGATTCTTTGCTTCTCAAAATTATTGTGTGTGTTGAAACTAAAAGTAAGGCAGTTTAGAATTTAGACATGTTCTTTAGTTTCAACTGGCATGTTCTTTCTGCTATGAGTAATTTTGCTTCAAATTTTACTATCAAGGATAAAAACTCAACTTAAATCTGGAATATAAAAGTTTGAAATAATAGTTGCACCAAAGAACATCAATTTACTTTCTGGATATAATTGTTTGTTCGGATGTCCAATTTTCTAAAGTTCGTTGCATAGTAATGAATTCCCATATCAGGAATATCAGGCGAACAAGACTTTACATGTTGGTCCACCCACACTTGGGATCTGGACCAGGTATACCACTTTGAGACCCTGAAAATTTTCTTTTGTTTTTCTTTTTGCATCAAACCAGTTCATTTATTGAATTATCGTGCTCATGACTTATTATGAGATGGTATTCTAGCATATTAGTGCTTAAAAATTGAGTCTTCAATCCATCATTGATTATTCATCATGTTTGTTTTTCATACCTTATCATTCTTTTTTCTTTCTCTCTCTCCATTTGGGTGGCCATTTATGCTGGTCCTTTGAATTTGAGGTCCATATTTGTGTACCATATCAATCTGCTGGCTTATCAGAACTCAGCATGTGTCAGTTTTGTAATCCTTAGCACTAGTAATATCATCTCCACAATTTTTTGCATACCATGAAAGATAATGACCTAGATAGAGGATTGTTTTCCCTTTATTTGTTTGAGATTCAATAACTACTATAGCCAGCATGTTTTCCTATCTTCAAACTAATTTATGTACATCTATGATTTATATCTTTATTGTTTCAGTTCATTGTTGTTTTTTATACTTTTTCTCGATTTATAAAATTTTCGGACTCTAGTTTAGTATGACTTGTAAAGAAGATTGCAAATATTGCTTGTTGATTGTTTTTTTGTTAAAGGAAAGGTACTTCTTATTTTACTTGATTAACATGTTAGTATATCATGTAACATGCTCTTATGTGATGGATATATGGAGTCCAATGCAATTATAGTGCACATATCACATGAGTCAATGTGTTTACTTGAAAACTATGAGAAACATATTTCATAATTAAACTGGATTTTCAGAGATATGTGTGTATATCAAATCAGCTACATTGTTTATGCAGCTCTATATTTAATTAGTAATATTAGAATGTAGTGCCTCTATCTGAGTGCATTTAGGAATTTGCAGGAAGGCTATACCATTCGAAAGGTTAAATAGAAGTTATCAACATGCAGTACTTGGAAATTAGCATAATTTTCTGATTTTTAAACTTGATGGTTTACTGAGGGTTAGTACTCTTTTTGGCAGTGTGTTACACACGATTCATATTGAAAAGAAGGCAAGAAAATGTAATACAAGAATTTTTGTAGATGGTGACAGGAACGAGGAAATGAGTAGTCTAAAACTCCTCTATGGTCATATATAAATACTGGAGAAATTTTTTTGCTGGTGCAGCTTTTTATTTGGTTTCCTAACTGGTTGGAGGAATAATTCATTTAGCCTATGTAAAATTAATAACGTTGGCTCTTTCTTCTTAAACTCCTATTCTTTTATCCTATATTATGGTCTGAACTAGTGCAACCGTTTGCTTTTTTTGCAGTGCAAAGTTGCTCCAAACGGAGGAAATTGATTATAATGATCTTGTTAATTGTGCGAGTGCCCTAAATGAGATAGGGAACAACAAAGTATTGGATCTTGAAACTAGGGATGCACCAATAGAAGGTTCTCTGATTCTTTAAAGTTGTTTTAATTGATTTGAAGCTTTAGTTTGTTTTAAAAACTTTTTCATTAAATTTATCTCATGCTGTTATCTCTTTACGTTCTTTTTGATGAACATGGACTCATTCTCACAACACAGAGATTACACATTTATATATGTATTGTCTTTAATTCTTTGAAATTTTGGAATCTGCATGATTGATTATAATCATAATAGAAAAAATATGAATATTGAGCTCCTATGAAACTTCATGCAATGACCATGGAAGTGTCTGTACTAGATTGCATGAGTTTCTGTGTCAGTCCATCCGAGTACCTGTAGATGTACTGTTATGCTGTGGGTGTGCCTCTGGACCCTTGTTAATATGATTGGCTTAAATACCAGCTGGTAGGAGATTTGTGCTGTTTGTCATGGTTGGAACATCAGTTTCATTCAACACCCAATACAGTACAAGTGCATGAAATGAACCACCAATGTGGTACATAGTACACTAAACAACAGTTCTTGTTAGATTTCATTTCAGTGTCCAATTATGCTGCTTCAGAAACTACTATCATGTACCTATTGTTGTGCTTCCCAGTCACAGTGTTAAACAAATTCAGAACATGGAAGAAATCACAAGCTTTTTGCCCTGTGGGCCTTGCTTGGGGCATTACCTGGTATTTGTAGTCAACCAGTGACTAGCATTCTTTAGCTACGCATCGTGCCTGTCATGTCGGCACTCTTTTTTTTTTTTGCTTGTCAGGCTTTAGAATCCAGAAGCACAACTGAGAACTAGAAGCACCTTTAAAGTATTTGGTCTTTGAGTCTTCTAATTCTAAGACCGGGACTGGGCTGTTGACTTTGTCCTTCCTTTAGATAATGAGCCCCTAGTTTGCAAAGAGACCTCTTCATGTCATCATTTACATTTACAATACGCAGCCAACCGTGAGTACAAGATTGTTTATTTGGTCTTTTTCCTCTTCTGGCACTCACACTCATTGACTAACTTCATCATTAGCATTCTTATTCATATAGCTTCTTGGATCGTAATTGTTAACTTGTTTTCATTGTACTCTTCGTTTTCTATGAACTTGAGGCAGAATTGGCTAGAGCAAACCATTTCAAGGTTGATGCATCTCATCACTTGTAGAGAAGTATCGATTGCTCTAAGATCTAGTGATTCTCTGTTGTGCAGTGAGTTGTAACTATGTTATAGTCTTTCACTTAAACGAGCTCTCATACAAATGAGCATGATTGAGATTCTGGTACTAGATGATTGTTCATTAGCTACTAGCTTGCAAATTTTGCTAATTTGTCATTCATTGATCTGTTTTTCATCTTATATTTATGTTCTTGATTTGTTATGCTAGCTTATTTGACTGATTAGTTCAACATAAAATCTCTCATGGGTATTAAATCCCTTTCGGACTTAATTATGTGACGGCCTAATTTTGTTGTAATTGTTTTCAGAGTTATCAAGGAAGCACCAATCTGACGATCCACATGTGAGATTAAAACGTGACTGTGTCGGTTTACTAGCAGCGTTTCAGCTAAATGATTCATCAAATCACATTATTGTTGTGGCAAATACTCACATTTATTGGTGAACAAACTTTACTTTTATTGCCAGTTGTTCATGAAATTATGGGCTGTCTTATGATTCTTACCATTACCTCATCTTGTTTGTCTGATTTTATTGACTTTTGATGTAGAAATTCTATTTTGGAAAAAAATTTTGTACATTTTTTTGTTGTTATTATTTTCTGAAAAGCAAGAACCACGTGCTTGAATTTGTTTTATGGTACTCGGAATTTCGATTAACATGTTCAAGTCCTGGTTTTGCAGGGATCCAAATTGGGCTGATATAAAGCTTGCACAAGTGAAGTACCTTCTATCCCGGCTTTCACAGTTTAAAGAACTTGTTTCAAATAAGTTCACTTGTATCCCTTCAGTGCTTGTTGCAGGTGATTTTAATTCTACTCCTGGAGACGAGGTTAGTTTGCATTACCTTTTATCTCTTGTTTAGACTATATAGCTTAATGTAACTACTTTCCCATCCTGATAATGAAGTCTGGTAAGAGTCTCTGCGGTTTACTTTAGTTATAGTCTCTCTGTTTTGCCTCGCTATTGTATTTGCTTAATCTGCAAAATGATGATTTAGAACAATGAGAAAAGGTTTTCCATTAAAATTGTAATATGTAGATGGGTTCCGTGAATTCTTTACTTTATCAGGCTACCATTGATCATAACAACTTGTGAATTAAGCTGATTAGTTTCACTGTATTTTTGGTTATTATGCTTCTGCTCATTTCACTTTTTGAAGTTCCCGTCGATCCACATTGACTTCTATTTGCAAATCAAGTAAAACCAGAAAATGACAAAATTCTTATTGATGTTTTTCTTTCCTTATCCCTCTATGCTAACAAGGATATGTTGGTTTTTAAGAAAAATAGATGGAAATAGAGAAGTGAGGAGTGCTGGACAAGTACAGCAGCAATTCTGTCCAATTTTGTAATAAAAATTCTAATTTTATATGAATCATATCTTACAGTTGACTGATATCCAGATGCACAGTATTTAGGAGATCTAAGCCGATTACACACTGAAATAGAGATTCTATGGGCCTTGGCCTTTTGCTTCAAAGAAAGCTCCCTAATATAAAAAGGAAAACAGAACTAAATATTAGCTTTCGTTTTTCATTTACTAAACTACAGCTCCTCTAGCAGGATTGCTGTATTCAAACTTCAAACTTGGTTTTCTAAGTTCAATTTGTCAGGCAGGATTATCAGATTCAACATCATTGATACTTATTTGCCGTCACATTCTTCCAACTTAAATATGTTGTAGCCAACAAAAATATAGCTAGATTAACAACGGTTCTTTTTTGTTTGGTGGTCTATCTATTATCTTACAATGGTCTTATGATCTGGTTTCTTTTTGTGTTGTAGCCAACAAAAATATAGCTAGATTAACAACGGTTCTTTTTTGTTTGGTGGTCTATCTATTATCTTACAATGGTCTTATGATCTGGTTTCTTTTTGTTGTTTGCTTCAAGTTGTCATTGGATTGTGACCTTTTAATGTCTTTCAATACTTTACCAAAGTGTTAGCTTAGTGTTTGTCTAATTAGTCATGCAAGAAGAACCTTCCTGATACTAAATTGAATAATAATTAACCTTTTTCCTGAAAAGATCATGTAATTTTGGCCATAGAAAGTTTCTGAGGGGAAGAAAAGTGGATCATGAAAGGACATTGATCTATAAGAAATAACAAGATTTATGCAAAAACAAAGTGGAAGTATGGGGAAGAAAAAGTGAAGAAAGAAGAACACTGGGACACTGGTCAACAACGGAAACACATACTTCTGTGGATCTGATTAATATTGTAGAGATTGCCCTAAAAAAGAGCATATGAAACCAAAGAACTAAGAAGAATAAACCAGGGGAAAGATAGACAGGCTTTAGATGGGAGTGATGTACTCTAACAACCTTGTTAATTCATATTATACAAACATTGCAGAACTATGACAATGACAACAATGATGATGACGATGAAAACATAATGTTTTGTACAAAGTTTTGGTAGCATTTAAACTTTGTGTCTGCAGATTTTGACAACCACAGATGCAGATTCTCCTAAATTTTTCTGGAAGTGGAGGCCTCAAGGCACTATGATAATAGGTTTACAAACATTCTTCCCACCTCTCAATAGAGTGAAAAACTTGGAATTTAATATTTGATGAAAGAGATTTCTATTCGCAACCCCCTTTTTACTATTTACAATCCTTTTAAAAACTTTTAATGTTCCTAAAATATCCCTCTGTAAATGGACATTTATGGACATAAATGCCTTCTTCTTCCTCCTCGATCTGGCTGACACTGATCCGAGTTAGCACGGGGGCTGGCCATGGGGGTGGACGACCCTCACGAAAGCCGTTGGCAGAAGCAGCAACAGTTGGTGGGCCTAATTGTTCGGGTGGTCGTCGGAGTCTGACTACCTAGACACCCCCGCAACGTTGGAGGCTTCTTTGGAAGGGGCTACAGAGGAGACGAAGGAGAAGAGCAGGCGGCCGACACGACGGAGGTTCGCAGTGTTCATAGTAAAGGTGAGGGATCTATGGATGTAGACACTGGAGCAGGCATTGACAGCAAGTGGAGAGGTGCTGAGTCATCGGAGAGTGACGTCGGAGGGAGCAGCAAGCGATCTCGATAACTAGCGGAGAGACAACAAGTGGTGCCGCCTCCGACTACACCTACGGCAAGCATCGGGGGGGCATCGACGACATTAGCAACGAGTGAAGAGGGGTCGGAGGGGGCGGCGAGCAGCGTCGGTAGCGAGTGGCGTTGACAGCAAGCAAATGAAATAAATGGTTGTGGGGAAAGAAAAAAAGGTTGGATTAGTAATAATGGGGTTGTAAATAGTAAAATAGTATATATTTTTTTTGAAGGGACTGTCAATAATAACGGGATTGCCAATAGTAAAAAGGGTTTGTGAATGACGAAAACCCTATGAAGCCATGTTCACATATTTCATATGTGCTTTTACTGTTGCCAGTCTACTATAATGAATAAA
Organism: Musa balbisiana; assembly: GCA_004837865.1. Taxonomy (NCBI): domain Eukaryota; kingdom Viridiplantae; phylum Streptophyta; class Magnoliopsida; order Zingiberales; family Musaceae; genus Musa; species Musa balbisiana. The sequence continues at coordinate 13,354,380 of CM017195.1, read as the reverse complement.
TTAGATATGTTAGTACCTGCTTTCCGGAAACATGTCATTGTATGTTTGGTGGATGAATCACAGTATCAACTGTTAGTAGTTTATTTCTATAGTGGTATTCATATAATCGATGATCTTTTGTGTTTCAAATGTCTATAAAATCACATGTTTCACGCTTCCCTTCAGGTCTATCGGTACCTTGTATCAGCATCAGAAGTAGCACCTATCCAATTGCGCAGTCTTTACGCGGCACATGGAGGGGAGCCAACATTCACAAACTGTACCCCTGACTTTACGGGAACACTGGATTATATTTTTTTGTCAGGTAGCCACCTGAGAGCAGTGAGCCTACTAGAAGTGCCTGGGCCTGAATCTGCTGATGTCATTGGTGGACTGCCCAATCACCACCATCCTAGCGATCATCTACCAATTGGTGCCGATTTTTCAGTCGTCCAAAGTCCATGACAAAATATGTACTTCATTGAGTTGAAATGGATGGTAGAGAACAACATTTGGCATATGCTGTCTCCACCTAATGTAATTTCACTGATAATCTATGCTCATCCAAATGGTGTTATCTTGACGTAGTTGATTTATTTGTCAGCCATTTGTTTTGGCAGACAGCATCTCCCCATCCTTGTGTGAGGCATGATTTACAGATGATGCATGGACTTTTGCAAGTCGAAGTAACTGCATGCTTGCTGATGTTTTCTTGAAGGACATGGGCCAAGTTGTCCGACCTGGTTTCGGCTGAAATCGGTCTGAGTCAGCCTGCAGTGCATCTGAGCTCATTGCCATGGACAGTTCACGTAGGCTTGCAGCTCATGAAGTTTTATTCATATCTTAGGTAGCATGTCTGGGCCTTGCAGTAGGCTTGATACCAAACATTTCTAAGTAAAATGTATTCATTTTAGTTCTCAAATAAAGTATTTTATTGAGATATGCTTGTGCAATTTTGAATTACGCTTTGATGAGCAATGATAATATTATCTTCGTACGTTTTAGTATTTTAGTTTTAGGGAGGTTGACCGTTTGCAAGTGGTTGTTGCAGGGGTGTTATACAAGCAAGACATGACACCCCTCCAAAGACGAAATCAATTAAACTTGTGATGGTTGGTTACATAGTAGGGCAAGCACAAAACAACAAACACTTAGCAAACATGGTGAGGGATCTGGTGTGGTTATTTGTACGTGTAATCTTTTCGAAAAAATAGGTATAAAGACATGAAGAAGTAAATGGAGTCAGCTCAAAGCAACTAACTCCTCATGCAAGAGGCATCACAAGGATGAGTAAGATGAAAGAACACGAATTTGTATAGTTAGTTGGAATGATTGAGTTTGAGCTATGGTTTGATATCGTTATAGTTTGATATTGTCAACCTACCTTAATGGCATTCATTGCAAGAAAGAGTATTTGATTAAGGATGTGACTGTACTAGTCAGTGAAGAATTATTTGATGATCAAAATAATTCGTGGGAATTGATAATTTAACATGTGATCATCCCAAGGTGATTAAAACTTAGGATTACAGAGAAAAGGATACATCCATGGGATCCAAAATCATACAACAACATTTTGCTGAGCATTATTGGCATAACAGAGGACTACATTGATGAACTGTTGCAATATAGTAAATGCATCAAAGGCAAAACAACACAGTTGTTCTCTGCAAGCTATGCAGATTAGATGGAGTATTCCTAAGAGACATGGTCTTTAAGACTTTCAAAGGAAAATATGTTAAGAGAATGGTTACTAGAAGGGAACAAGTTTCCAAACGATAAGTCCCAAACTATCGATGGATGCTTTTTTTTGGCAACAGGTTGCACATTCTAAGAAATACCTCAAGTGGAGGCACACTTAACTCTTGTGGTGGTCTTCCAAGACAAAGATAAGGGAAGCAAAGATAAAGCACAGGAAAGTTTGAAGAATGTCGTAATTGATAAGCAATAAGGGGTCATCGTATAGCACATTGTGATGTTTTCGGTGGATACTTTGTAAAACTAAGTGGATGTTTGGATGAATGTTTTATCAGACTATGTGAGAGAGTGACTGAACATAATGTCAAAGACCTAAGCACAACAAGCCAACTAAGGTATATATTGGGCTCGACCGAGGAATGACTTATGGACTTAATTATCATCCCAATAAAGATTAAGGAGTGGAGCAATTCCTGTTGGACTTAGTGAAGGGTTCGATCTCTACAGAGTTTTTAAAATGGCACTAACCTCGTGGCACTTATTTTTTGGGATAATAATAGAGGACATGAATATTTATAAAGACAAGAGAAAATCATATTGTTTGTTAGTTTTCTCACTCAGCATATGTCATGCCTTAAAAGAGATTTTCAAGGCATGTGCATATTAACTTAATGATGTAATTAACCTAGGAACCAAGACGAGGAGATTTGACTTAACTCATAGTAATAAAGTTAGAAGTTGAAAGATCAAAAGGTCGGACAAATACTTTTGAAGAATATATCAAACTATTGATATTCTAATTAGGATTCAATGAGAAGTAATATGCAATAAAGATTATACTTGACACATATTTCTAGGGTCCAAATGTTGGGGCACCATAATTTCAGCAAAGTTAAGAAAACTTTAAAATTGTTAGGTAATAGACTGGCCAAGAGATAAACTTCTTTGGTAGATGACATGATACTATGAGGTCAAATTGGATGGATGAAAGTTGATTACTACAGTAGCAAATATAATCAAAATAATATAGACACCGTAACATATTGGCAAAGGCCATATAAGAAAGGTTCTAGTTCAAATTTCCAACATCAGATTATGAAAATGTCACCAAGAGGCCATGCAAAGATAGTAAATTATAATGAAACAGTTTAAGACAATGTAATACATCAATAAGTCTTATGATGGGTTTGATCATCTTAAAGGATGGTTGGAGTTAAGAGTAACATTATGAGAAGAAGAATAACGAGTGCGTTCCATAATATCGAAGAGGTAACCTAATATTCATCGGATGAAAATTATAAATATTAGTCGATGAGGCATGGTACTATAAAGGTGGCTCTTCTAAGTACATACTAGTAAATCCCACAAGAGACGATCATATAGAGATATGATTAGAGTTACTAGATAGTGGATTTCTTAAGAGCTCATATTTTACTTAATAGAACCCCAAAGTTAGTGGACAAAGTGACATGAGCAAATATCGCTATAAATGATGCAAATAAAGAATAGAATCAGTATAAACTCTACAACATAATAGTGGAGGCCATGAAAGTCATTTTAGTTTATTTTTTTCATTAACTAAAGATGAATTACTTAAAGAGCATAGAGGTATTGGAGTAATTAGTCAAAATGGGCGACGAGGTAATAATGTGGCAAGGGGGGCTTAGGCGGATTTAGGAGGGAATGTTATGATGTCATAATGGCAGGTTTATGAGAAATCTCCATGGTACCACATGAGTAGGACTTTGGTAAGAATGGGGGCTAAGTTAATGAATAATAAAATGACAAATTTCAAATATTAAAAGCATGACTGAAGGACGATTATTAGAGAGCCATGAGAATAGGCAATAGAACTAATAAAAAAGGGGGTATAACATGAGAATGATGATCAAATCTTTAAAGAATTTGCTTAAAAGATAATACTTTTTTAATAGAAGTGTGAGGTAGAGGGGAGGTGAAATAAAGTAGCCAACTTGATATAAGGAGTGTATCTCAAAGAGGTGATCCAAGCCTGAGTAACCTTACTCTCTTCAACCATTGAGAGAATGGATAAAATCAAATACTCTATTTCTTCTAGTAAGCAAGTAAAGAAGCTCTACATATTTCTAAAGTCTCTTTAAAGAATACTTAAAAAATACGACGATCATCAATCTTCACGGTGATTAATTCTTCCGAACCAAAGGTAGCTTTCATTTTCTAATAATGTCATAAAAAAAAAGATGTGATGGCCACCTAATTAGAGGTGATGACTAAACAAAAGAAGAATCAATAGGCAAAATTTATGAAAGAGGCCTCAAAACTTTAAATGCTGCAAGATGAAGCTCATGAAACTCTAACAAACATTCATCTTATTCAGGGGATACAAGACATTTGTAGGATTGATATGCGAAATAAAAAACTATTTTTTTATCAGAGGAAAAATATCAACATAAATTAACCAATCGCACATCAGATTTAGAATTATTAGTAAATTAAAAAATATTGGTATATGAAAGTTGGACTACCTAATAATAATTTTGAGAAACTAATTAGGAGTTTTACAGCTAAAGTATGTCTGAAATTCAATAAGTGATTAGGCACGGTTTTCAAAAAGACTTTGGTAAGAATGTCAAAGGAATCGGTGGAAAAAAAAAAATCATAGATTGTTTATGGAGCTTTGGTGCAAAGTCTTGTTTATACAATTGTCATTTTGATTTTGTAATTGTTTTGGCCGGTAAGTGGAGTTGGCAAGTGATTATTATGCAAACGCAAACCACCCAAAAACAATACCTCCATCCAAAAAGAAAAGCTTTGATGGGGGAGGAGGAAATACATCAGTCATCTTAGCATCCTTCAACCCCCGATTAGTATCCAAGATCAGGTCTACTACTTAGTTTTATAGCCGGTGTCACATGGGTACTGTAGGTGTGACGGATTAGTTGGTCACTTTTGTTTTGCAATCGTTTCGAGTGAATAAAATATGCCTAATTCAATTCAGTTACGGTGTTCTACCAAGTCGTGTTATCTCGAATGACACTGCCAACGCATTGACTGTAGGTAGCTTATAATTATGTTCGCACTAACTCGTTTTGTCGTTTATAGGTTCAGTAACATTGACTAGTTGTTTGACTTTTGAAAATGGTTGACCAACTCGTTTGCATGATTGGACAGAGTCAATCAAATGCATGACGATATGATAATGGGACGGCACTGCAACGACAGCGAATGGGCGAATGCAGCATAGCGATATTCTCCCCCTAAAACTTCTCATCGGAATTGTTGTCCTCCGTCGCCCACGGATACGCCACACGCTCGCACCCTAGACAACCAGACTCACAAGAAGAAAAACAATCAGCCGACCACAGTTGCTATGTATAATGGATGAAGGAATAAGGAACAAAAGGATATGGTCTAGTATTTTCAACTCCAGTCAAATTCTTTGTCGGCCTCAATTCAAGGTTTATTCTTTATTAATTTTTATTTCCATCCATCTCATCCGCTTTACAGTTTGACCACCAAAAACTCCAACGAACATACAAGTGAAATTTTTTTTATTTTTTTCATAAGAAAATATATGTATATATGTATTTGAACAAACATACAAATGAAATTTTTTTTCAAAAGACATGTATGCATATATCGGAATATTTACGGTTTATGATCGGTGCATGTAAAACAACCGCTGCTACATGATCCTAAGCTATCAATCTCACCAAAATGATATGCCAACCAAAGAGAATAAAAGATAAAACGAGCTTTGCGGTACAAACCAGCCAGCAGCAAATGGTAGTAAAAGCAGGAAACATTTCAGCATGAAACTTTTGCAGCAAAAATGACGATCTGGAAACCGCTAAGGCAACAAACAAACATCATTTTGGGAAAAGAGAATTTCATTTGAAAGAGTAAATGAATCCACAAACGGGCAAAGAGGACTCTTACATCAACTTAAACTGGTTCGCTTTTGCCTTTTCCGATTCAACTTTATCATCTTTTCATATTCAAATAGCGTAATGGGCCTTGCTGCAAAACTAAACAGAGTGAAAGGATATTTTACAAAATCTACATTTACTGTGTTGCGCATTTATTTCTACCAGTCTTTCATATTTGATCTCCGGATATCTCATTGATTTCTCAATGGGGACTCTGCTCATTGGTCTCGGATTTGCTATCGAAGTCATCAGGTTGACTTTCTTCCTTACCATTTACCGAGAGACAACCATCTGGTACCAGAAGGCTTTTAACACTCTCCAAAATATATGGTTCTACAAGCTCCCAGAACATTTCAGCATTGGTACACTCCAAATATATGGTTCTACAAGCTCCCAGAACATTTCAGCATTGGTTCCTTGAAAACCCATCCAAAACACTCTTCCTTTCCTCTTGACTCTGCATCCCAAGGACTTTGCCTGAAATGCCCTGATGATCCTTTCGGTGTCTTCACGGCTGCCACCTTTCAGCCTGAGCAATATATCACCTGAGGATGATCTCAAGCCTCCATACATGTACCAATATGCCAGAACACGTGCTGACAGCCATCTATGAACAAGCTTTGGAATCATCAGTCGTCCTTTCAGCCAGAACTGATCGGCAAAGAAACCAAAATAGGAATGTGCAATGGTGGAAAATCGGTACGGCATCTCATTATCATCATCGTTAGACCTACTTGATAATGTTAACCACTCATAAAACCGTTCATGAATGTGCACTCTCAGAACCGAGTGAATGTTGGAGTTCTCACTGAATTCAAAAAGGATTATGTGGTTCCTCCGCTCCTCATCTGATTCTATTCTCACACCTCCTAGTAGCAAGCCAACTAAAATCTCACGCTGTTCTTCATCAAGCTTCATGCTTACTTTTCTCTTAACTATCTTCCTGTTCAAGCTTAGAACTTCTTGGAGCCTTTCCACAGAGCGGGGTTCTATTTCATATTTCTTCTGGCGCATTATATCGTAGACCTTTTCAGCTTTGGCACACTCTTCTGAAGCAAGATAGCCGTCTAAAATCGTGTTACATGACCGAGCATTAGTACCGATCGTCCCATTTGTGTGCATTTCATTAAATATGCCCTCTGCCTTCTCAAGAAAACCAACCCTTACCAAGGATTCCAGGTAAAGGTTATAGATGCTCCGATTGGGACAGCATCCAGTGGCACACTGTGAGAAGGCTATTTCCAACTTGTCGTGCAAGTGCAAATTAAAGTACATAGACATCAAACTGAGGAAAGCAGGCATAACAGGTTTCATTCCGCTTCCAATGTACTCATCAAAAATTGTTTCTGTTATTTCAGTCTCCTCGGCTTTTGACATGACCTCAATGATCTTAAGATATGCAGCAGAACTGACAGGTTCATTTTGCCTCTTCATCCCTTCAAATATCTCCAACGATTTCATCGGTTCCCCGACCTTCGCATAAACCTCCATGCGATAAACAAAGGCTTTAGGAGGGATTCTACAATCACTCTCAAGAAGCATGAGCCATGTCTTTTCAGTTTCCTCTACATTGCCTGCCTTGGAACAAGCTCTCATGATGGAAATGAGCACATCAGTGCTCTCCTTGAATCCGGCATTCTTCATCTCCTGCCTTAGATCTGCAATTCTTTCCCAGTCGATAATGTCTTGATAGCTATGGAGCCAGATCAACCCCGCATAGACATCCTGATGCACCTCGAATTCAGAAGTCACTATATTGTGGAAGATGAACTCAGCCTGTTTGAGATAGTACTTTCCCCGGCCACCGGCCTGGCTCACGAGGGCTCGGAAGAGAGAGTTATGCAAGCTAAGGCGGGGCCTGTAACCACCCAGCTGAATCATCTTATTGTAAACACTGCATGCCTCGTCAAGGCAGCCTTCGACGGGAGCACTCAGATAAGCTACCGTCAAGATGTGAAAAGTGGACTCGCTGGGCACACGACCTTGATTAATTATGGCATCAAAGATCTCCCGGCATTTTGCGATTTTCCGGTCCTTCCCCAAATAATCAGCCAGCTTTGTCGCGAGAGAGAAATCGAAGTGGAACCAGTGCTGCTGGGACATCCATTTGTACACCTGGAAGCAGCAATCAACAGTTTCAGACGGAAGAAGGACCATCTACAGAATCGATTCTTTGGGACAAAAAAGAGTACAGAGAGTCCAAGCAAGCGATTTATTTGCTTTAGGCATACAAACGAACACGTCGTGGGCAAGGTGAAGATCGATGCTACCACTGACCCGGAAGCTGGCTTCGTTCTCCCGGATTCTCATGCAGTGGACGGCAACGTACGTGGCGTCGTCCTGTGTGATCCACTTGCGCTGGGCGTTGAGTATTCTGACGAAAGTAGAGTGCTTGTAGGAAGGCAGTTCCTTGCAGAGCCATGCGATCTTGGACCGCCTCCACTGCTCGGGGAGCTCCTCCAGCTCCTTCACCTCGAGTTCAGGGGAGGGAAAAGACCTCATCTCCCTCTCCGAGGCCACATCACGGAAAGGCTCCACGGAAGGCCGCACAGTTTCCGTCAACTCCTCGTCCGATGCTTCCTCCTGCTGAAGCGGCTGCGCGGTCGCCAGGGTGGAGCTTCTAGGCGGTCCGAGAAGAGTGGGCGAAGAACACATCTGCAAGGAGCGAACAGGAAGGGAGGAGGGGGCGTGACGGAGGCGGAGAGGAGGGGAGGGGAAGGCGAGGGCGCTTTTGAGAACGGTGAAGGAGGCGGAATAGACAGAGGCGTTCATTGCAGGCAGAGGAGGAGGAGGAGAGAGTGGTGGCGTCCGGGGGGAAGAAGAACAGCTGTGGCCTCTGAGTTTGATAACGTCGGTTCGTCGTCGGCCGCCCAAGCTTGCAACAAAAGTCCACTGAATAACTGGGCCCGATCACTGACCCGGTTCCATAAGGGTGGTTGGGCTGTGGCCACTGTTCGATGGCCTTTGACTTTGATTTGTGCCAGGCTACGACTACCCCACCTGAGCATTCCACTATCAGAAAAAGAGAATTCGGAGGTTCCAAGCTCATCGTCTCTGCAAACCGCTGGGTGATCCCCAGAAGTTGCATGGAAAGATCAATCCCAGTAAATATTGTTTCTGCAACCTCACTAATTTTGGGTACTTGGAACTTATCCGAGTTTGTAAGATGCGTATCACCCGTGATAGAGTAAACGGTGACCTTTTATTCTCATCTTATCTTCTTCCCTGGAGCGAGCCGGACTCTTGTTCTGCTGCTCTTCCAAGTGCCGTAGATCAAGTGAATCACAATCCGATGAGGCGCATTACCATCGTGTCGTCTCCATCGACAACGTCATCTCCGGTAGAACACACCCGTTTCCGGCTGCCACGATTGTCCAAGAAAAGTAATCCCCAAGCCAACCAACCACGAGATCTCACCAAGCGATGTTACTCCACGACATAAAGGTTTCCGCACAATGTCACTCACGCACTGCCCGAACTTGGAATCGTCCAAATGCAACAGCAGCAGCCCCAACAAGTTCGATTTAAGATATTCCTGCCCCTTAGTACGCCCATTGCCACATTTCAGAAAATTTACAGAATCAGCCCATCGTTTCTGAAATATATTTCAGCTGGACCTATCATGGCTTCCAACATATGTGGATGAATATAATAAGACACGTTATGGGCACCCATCCAACAGCAACTTCTACTTCATCAGGGAAACGAAGTACCAAGCGAACTCAATCATTCAGGCCAGTTAAGTAGAGTTCGAAAACCAAAAACTTGTAGAAGATACATTCAGACGAATTTCCATTTACATGAGCGGATTGCCACATGAACCGAGCTTGTAAGTAAAGAAGCAACCGAGATGGGTGATAGAGCCTGAAACCAAACATGAATGATAGCTTTACCAGCAGTAATCCATAAGCGGATTTGATCATGATTAACACATGAGATATATCCTAAAAGCATTTTCTAATGGGCATCACAACTCGAAAGGAGTCAGCTTATTTGTGTAGAATAATACTGACTGAAAATGAAATTTGTCCTGTGAAAAAGGAACCACATTATTACATGTTTTTCTTTTTGGAGTGCCACTTCTCTATGAGGCTGAACCAATTCCATTGGAAACATAATCCCATGAAGCGCATGAATCCAGCACCAAGCACCTCAGCTAATGCCGTGAAAAATGAGCTCTGCGGGGACAAACCGGCCGTAGCTATAGACAGCATACTTCCCTCAAAGTTACAGGGAACGATAAACATTGAAGATTTGATGCCATTCAATGCTTTTTTAGCGACATCATCAGCCTTCATACCACCGGAAGATCCTGCTATGATATTGGTGAGATCCGGCCTCCTCTTGTGCTCTGTATTCAGCAACAAAGTGTTGTGATCATGACAGTTTGCTTTAGGAAAATGATTGAGAGCAAATATGTATGTTCTATATGATGTTGTCGCGATGGTAACAGACGGTAAAATGAGTTAAATCAGAAGGACGACGAACGTGCATGCATTAAGACATAAGATCACTAGAAAGCCAAGAAGAGCTCAAACCATACATACGCAGTAGAAAAGCAAAATCAAACAGGTAAAGGTTTATAAATCTCGAGCAGAACCTGGAAACTTGTTCTTCCCGTGCATTTGCTGCTACTTTTATCCGAACATAATTTTGCTCATGGACGTCTCTCTATAGATCAAACTTAGGTAAAACTGAAACTGAGATTACCTCAAAAAAAGCAAACATTCTATCTTTCTTCTTGACCAGGATGGAAAGGCTTTCTATGAGATGAACAGCGGCTGACAGTAGGGATTGACCAGAAACGAAGGACATAGGGAACCGGTAAGTCGTGCAGGGAAGGCTTGATGGCCCAAAAAACCAATTAATTAATACTCTTTCGAATTTGTTAAGTGGATTGTCAGCCTTGTTGTTCAGATTCAAACCTAGCAAAGCCAGGAAATCATTGAAGGAGACTTTGTTGTTTCGCTAGTTAGACCGACCTCTCTTTTAACAGCCAATAAACAAAGAGTAAAAGAAAGATTACAAGAGACACAAGGCACGTTTGCTTACCTTCAGCAAAACCTGGAGTATCCGTGTCTGGAGGAAATATCATAGACACATGAATGTTGTGGGCGATGACCTCATGCTGCAGAGCCTCTGCCAAGCCACGAAGCGCGAATTTACTAGCAGAGTAGGCGGTGTAACCATATACCCCCACCTAGAACACGGAAGCCACCCCTTGTAGATAAGCAATGAGGTCTCATAATGCGGAGATCACGACGGCTATAAGCTAAAGGCACTTGTCCATTTTGGTCGGGAATAAAGTCACAGTCGGGCTTCTCGAGAGCATGTTCGAGAACCCGACTGCTGGATGAAGGAATGCTTTCTTAATCAAACATGAAGTAGTTTAGTAAACAAATTCAACAAAACTTGGATTTTTGAACCCTGCCAGCCAAGGAATGGAGGTGGCAAAAGATTGAGCAATTAGCATATCGGTAGGATTGGTGAAAAAAGCGACTGGTATATAATAGGAAAAGGGCAACCTAAAAAAGCATGTTCTTTAGGAAAGGTCAAGGGTCGAACAATTTCAAGGCGGTACCTGGCCGGCCTGGGAGGACATGATGGCGATGGAGGCAGGGAGTCCCGTGGCCTTGGCCCTCTGTTTCATGGCGGGTAGTGCAGCCTTGATGAGGTGGAAGATACCCATGAGATTGATCTCCACCATGAACCGCACCTCCTCGAGGTCCTGCTTCTCGAGCTCCTGCGGCGTGAATACCCCGTGGTTGCACACCAGCACGTCGACGGGCCCGGCCTCCTCCACCGCGTTCGCGACGGCGTCGGCGTCCCGGACGTCGGCGCTAAATATTGCGACGTCAACGCCGGTAGCCAGGCGGATTGCGTCGCGGGCTTCCTGGAGGCGGACGGCGCTGCGGGCGAGGATGGAGACGCGGGCGCCTTCGGTGGCGGCGAGACGAGCGAGAGCGAGGCCGATGCCACTGGAGCCGCCGGAAATGAAGACGTGGCGGCCTTTGATGGGGATGCGCACGGAGCGTGGGCGGACGATGAAGGCTAGGACGGCGGCAAAAGCGACGGGAGCCATCAAGAGGGGAAGGAGAGGAGACGCCATAGGGAGCGGGGACGGAGCCATCGAAGATGTTTGCCTTGGGCGTTGGGTCTCTCCGATCTGATGGAGAGAGCGAGGGCGAATAGGGCGCTCACCATGCACAGATATATATATAAGTATAAATATTATAGTGGACTGCGAATATGTTTGTTGAAATATTCAAAATGGTTTGTACTCTTCTCGGTTCCATTTTCGCCCACACCATCAGTTAGAATCGGGGAGCCGTTGTTGGTTGACCAATGGGAGATGACCGAGGAGACGTATGGGTCCTAATCAAATCGTTCGACTCGAACCGATCCATAGGACAAGACGGTGCTTTCTTTTCATAACGTGACGTATCCGCCATTCTCTGACCATGAAAAGGCCGCCGCACGAACCCACCCCTCCGTCGTGCTAAGTCGGGACGTTGGACCCCACCCGGTGAGCAAGCTGGGTCCCGAATGGCGTCTCGCGAATCAAAAGCGGAGACTTGACCTTTTATGTGCATATGTTCCTACTGCGTTGGACGGAATGGGTTCATTTATTTCTTTCTTTCATCGTTGTCGTAGAATAATACTAACAATGGATGCGACTTGCCGCTCCGTACCGCGGGCAATGGATGGTTCCATTTGAATCTTCACCATTTCGTACTTGATCGATCGTCAATAGATGGTCTTTCGCATCCAATCCAGCCTGACCCACCAAAACCATCCGGCCATTGTCGACCGATCAATCCGGTTCCGTCATGTGGGCTCGTCTTCTTCGTTCTACTGCTACCACGCAAAGCACATACGAAACTTTCCCTAGAGCTCAGTTAACGCCTTTGCAGGTCCACGACTTTGTTTGCTTATTTGTCTGTTCATCCGTCACGGATGCACCATGCACGACGAGTCTGAGGCTGTTCATTGATTTCCTGACGGAACTGCAAGCTCAGACCATCACTGGGGGCAGCTGCTTCTTCGTTCGACCAACGTTTCAACCCAATAAAACAGAAATAAGCGACAGAACATGACTCGCTCTTATTCGCATGTGAAGAAGAGAAGCAGCATCACGCTTTCATGTCCAATTTAACTCACATCCGCCCCCCCCCCCCCCCCCCCCCCCCCCCCCCCCCTTTTCTCGCTTTGTGCATTTGCTTCTTCTCTTCACTCGCCACGCCGAAGCCAGAGAAAGTCATCGTCGCCTGGTCGCCTCTCCAGATCAGGCGATCATCTTAAAGCGAGAGATCCCTCGTCACATGGCCCTTCCTTAAGGAGCGTCAAATAATTGTTCCTTTGTCCCGGTATCGCCTCGGTTTTAGACGGGTATATGCGCCTCGGACGGTGCCGAGTGCGGCAAAAGGATGAGCCCACAACGACGAGTGGCGGAAGTCTTCTGCATCGACCAGCGTTATTTCATTCATTTCACTTATTTCATATCCACAGGGAAAAGAAGAAAAGCAGCAGCCGTCGGAGGAGTGAGTTGGCTAGCATCCTCGCACGGTCGATGTTTGGAAATAATGCATGCTCCTCCAAGGTACATCGATGTCTCTCTGATGGATGAGATGTATGTATATGGTCTGTCTGTGTCTCTTTTGCTCGTGTTCCTGTTGCACTTGCTGTTTCTCCATCAGCAGACGTCTATCTTTTTATGACAAATTTATGCACGCGCATCTCCACATTTTCAATCTCATCGCGCTGCATGGATCCAACGGTTGGGTTTCTGTGGTAGGCCGATCATGTACGTAGCTGGGGGCTTCCAAACTGCCGGTTGGGCTGTTGCACGGGTGCCCATCACACATGATATTTGCCTTTGATTAATCCAATAAATAAATTGGATGGCAGCAGCTGCCAGCTGTATCAAAAGCGACCTTCGTCGCAAACAACTCAGACCCGCTTCACCTTATTCCTATAGCGAGATATTATTTGACATGAGATAGCGGTGATTAAGACTGGTCGAAGCTACTACTCTTCTCTCTGTCTCTCTCTACGTTCTTCCGATGCCAATTGTTAGAACTCGTGTTTGATGTTGTTGTTAGTATAAAATCATGCTAATGCGAACAAAATTTTATATCAAGATTAAAATCAAATAATATTAAATTAAATTTACGATGTGTATCTTTCAATGCTATCTGAAAATTTTTTTGTATGATCCGAATATCACATGACGTCGATCTAAAGAGCAGAGGATCTAGAATAAATTATTAGAAGCATCACTTGAGGAATCCTATTACGGTATGAACATCTTTTATATTTATCAATATCTACTATCAAAATCCAATTAGTTCTATTATATATCTTATCTAATTATAAAGGATCACATAATCTAACATTCTATTACTTGACTCATTAATTGATAAGATATAAAAGATATTCAAAATCAAAATAAATAAAATAAAATTTATTTGAAAATAATTTTACCTAATTAGATTAAAAAAAATTGAAAAGTATTTTATATATGGCCATAAATTTTAAAATAAGCCAATAAATCCAATAAGCACAATAATAATATATTAAGTCCAACTATCAATACGTATCATAGCGATTATATGTCATCAATTTTACACTTTCTTCTATGTACTATAACATTATTAGTCTTTCCTTATATGGTTCATAGTGCCCCATTGAATTTGTCTTATCAAGACAATCCTCTTATTACATTCAACCATAATATACATAAACATAAATATAAATAAGATAACAGAAATAAATAACTTTAATTATGTAAAAGAAATATCAATAATAGTATTCATTTAAACATTCATCACCATATATTTTATTGCTTACTCATAAGTCTCATTATAAAAACATATTCTTTAAATCTTTTATACAGTAAAAACTTAGTAAATGGATCAACAATAATCATAGTAGTGCTCGGGTTCTTAATTGACACTTTTTATTATTGAATCTCAAATTTTGATGATAAAATCAATTAATAAATTGATCTAATTCATGTGTTGAAAAAAGTGATGCATGATTAACTACGATCGTGAAAAAGCAAAACAATTAAAGAAGAATTGAATGTTAAGCCGGAGTCAAAGATCGGGCATCTGGCTAAAAGAATCAGGGGATACGCTAAAGGTTTGGATGATACATCGAAAACTCATTAGGAGTTCACCGAAAGTTTGCTAGAAGATCGTCGGGAGTGTGTCGGATGTTTCGTCGAGAATTCAGATGAACAATTGACGTGCCGAATAACTTAGATTACTTGTATCGTAATTATTTAAGCCTTAACTATCGTAGTTAGGACCTTAATTTGAGTTAGTTTTGAGAGAAATCTCATTAACTTAATTATGGGCCAATTGGGCCCAAAACCGAGCTGAATTAGGTTGGTTGGATGGCCCATTCAGCTACTTAGAGCCACGTCAAGCGGTGGCACTACCTAGACTAGGCAGTGGAATCGCTTGAGGCTCGGCCTCCCAAGGGGTTTGAGCGGTGGTGTTGAATCTCAGATTTTCATGATGAAATCAATTGATGAGTTTATGATCTAATCTATATTTTGAGTAAAGTCGAACTAGCTTCAATCAATGAGAGACAAATTAATTAAAGCAAGAGGAATCAGACGTTGTGCTGGAGTGAACATGTTAGAAGATTAGACGTCAGGCCAGAGGATCAATCGATGTATTGACAGAAGGCTTCGTGCCATGAATTCGGGCATCGAGCTAAAGGATCGAACATTACGCCAAGGAGATCGAAAGTTGCAGGAGTCAATATGTCGATTGGGCAATACGCCAAAGGAGAGGACAATACATCGAAAGATCGAACGAAGCACCAGATGAGCGAATTAGGTTGGTGGATGGCCCATTCAGCTACTTAGAGCCACGTCAAGCGGTGGCACTACCTAGACTAGGCAGTGGAATCGCTTGAGGCTCGGCCTCCCAAGGGGTTTGAGCGGTGGTGTTGAATCTCAGATTTTCATGATGAAATCAATTGATGAGTTTATGATCTAATCTATATTTTGAGTAAAGTCGAACTAGCTTCAATCAATGAGAGACAAATTAATTAAAGCAAGAGGAATCAGACGTTGTGCTGGAGTGAACATGTTAGAAGATTAGACGTCAGGCCAGAGGATCAATCGATGTATTGACAGAAGGCTTCGTGCCATGAATTCGGGCATCGAGCTAAAGGATCGAACATTACGCCAAGGAGATCGAAAGTTGCAGGAGTCAATATGTCGATTGGGCAATACGCCAAAGGAGAGGACAATACATCGAAAGATCGAACGAAGCACCAGATGAATCAATGACATGCTAGATAAAGGATTCATGCTTTGTAATCATTTGTCTAAGATCAAAATAGTTTAGGGGGTTAATTGAGTTAGCTTTTGGTGTAATTATGCTAATTCAATTAAGGGCCAATTAGACCTTAAATTGGGACTGATTTAAGCTCATTGGGAGGCTTATTTAGTGACCTAAAAGTTAGGTCAGGCGATGCAATCACTTGTGAGTTGGAAAACTCAAAATACCTGATCTCTGAGGTTATCAGGCGGTGGTACCACTAGACTAAGCATTGGTACCGCATAGTGATCCAGTGTCAGGCATGGTGGTACCACCCATACCCGGAAGACTTGGAAATTCAAATTTTTGGCTCTATCTTTTAAATCATTTAGGGCCTATAAATAAGAGTGGCTTGTAAGGGTTGTCTCTTAAACTCGTAAAAAGGAGAAAGTGTTGTAAAAGGGTAGTTGATCTTCGCACATTGAAGGAAGACCGAACCACTATAAATTTGATATGCTCTTTTCCTTTGTTGCTTACTTTTATTGCTTACTTACTTGCTTATTTCACTTTACATTTATTCTAAATCAAGCTGAAATACTTTCTGATATGGGATTTATCAAGATAGTTTTTCTACATTATATAAGTTTTCAAATTGATATAATTTTTACCTAAGCACTAATTTGCCCCCCCTCTTAGTGTCGTATTGATCATAACAAGTGGTATCACCCAGATTGAGCGGTGGTACTATCAGACATTAATGCTTGTAAGTGATAGTATCGCTAGAGCCTACTCTTCGAGGCTCTATCAAGCGATGGTACTGCCCAGACTAGGCGGTGGTACCGTCCAGTGTCAATCTGTAGGCGGTGGTACCGCCAGTACCTCGAACAAAAATCTTGAGATTTTGAGTTATAAAAGTGTTGAAAATTTGCTAAGTGTTCTCCTCCTCCTTCTTTAACTTTGTGATCATTCTAAGAGAGGTGTGAGGCTTGTAAAAGTTGTCTCCTAAACCTGTGAAAAAGGGAAAGAGTTGTAAGAGGGTAGTTGATCTTCGTCCATTGAAGAATGACCATTAGTGGATGCTAGTGGCCTCAACGGAGAAGGAATCAGGAGTAGCGTAGGTCACAATGACAAAACCACTATAAAATTTGTTAGGAAAGCAATCGACACTAAGAGGGGGCAGTGAATTAGTGCAGCGGTAAAAATCATGTCGATTCTAAAATTTTCTCGTTCGTGTGTTCGATTAAAACCAAATTTGGAAATGCTAAACTTTGAATTTGAAAACTTTCGTACAAAATGTAAAGAGAAGCTTGAGGAGGTTTGCAGTAATGTAAATTGCACAATTGAAAAGCAAACCAGATTTTTAGAGTGGCTTGGTCGTCATGACCTATATCCACTTCGCCGATTCCTCTTCTGTCGAGGCCACCGACATCCACTATCGATCTTCTTTCAATGGGCGAAGATCAACTATTCTTTTACACCCCTCTTCTCCTTTCATGGGTTTAGAAGACAATCCTTACAAGCACTCACTCCTCTCTTAAACAGAAATCTAAACTTATAGTAGAAGAGGAGGATTCTCAAGAGATTGCAGCAGCGTTTTCTCACTTTTAAATTCTTTGTGCCTTGTGTGTGTTAACCAGGGATGAGAGGGGTATTTATAGGCCTTAAATTGATTCAAACTTAGAGCCTAAAAATATCCCATCCCGGGTTTCCTAGGCATAGGTGGTACCACCGCTAGTGTTAGTCTGACACTGACGCTACACTAGGCGGTACCACCGCTTGGGAGGCTGTGCTGGGCGGTACCTGTTGGGAAATCTTAGGGGCGACATCACATGCGCAGCGGAAGAACAAGAAAACAAAATCCCCTATTCCCAAAGAGATGTTCATCGTTAAATTGATTCAAACTTAGAGCCTAAAAATATCCCATCCCGGGTTTCCTAGGCATAGGTGGTACCACCGCTAGTGTTAGTCTGACACTGACGCTACACTAGGCGGTACCACCGCTTGGGAGGCTGTGCTGGGCGGTACCTGTTGGGAAATCTTAGGGGCGACATCACATGCGCAGCGGAAGAACAAGAAAACAAAATCCCCTATTCCCAAAGAGATGTTCATCGTCGTGTGAAGATTGGTGCGCAAAAAATCCGCGAAACAAACTACATATAGAATAAATTGTGTTACCTAGGGAGATCGTATATCCCTATTTCCTTGCAGATCTCTAAGAGAGGGTAAAGGAGGTCAAGCGTCCTCCTCTGTAGCGGTGATCCACACAATAGGGTTATGACGACGCTCCTCAAAACTCCAAGCCTGCTTTGAGGTCGAAAGGGGTGGGGGGAGAATAGGAGAGGCAAGCAAAGGCTCTAGCCTATGAGGCTCTGAATCCCTCCTATTTATAGAGGCCCCCTATCAAACCCTAATGGATCCTCCCCTAGTGGGTATTGGATTTGCATCCAATTACCCAAGCCTTTTAAATTAGTGGATCTCTATCCAATAATCTCTCATGGGCTCTTATTGGATCTCGTCCATGGGATCCAATAATTCAGGGGCTTATTGGATATCCAATAAAATAGGGATTCTAGCGGATATCTCATATCTGAACCTCTACTCATCGTAATGCCTACCATATGTGTGTGACTCTCTAGGCCCAATATCGAGCTAGCCGTGAGTCATAGCTGTCAGAACTCCTTCTGGCTCAGTGAATTATTATCTCTGTAATAATTCACTCGACTCATCGACTACGGACGTACTAGGCCACTACGCCGTAGTCCCTAGACGATATAGGGGAATCCAATCCATTGGACATGTCTGTCCTTAGTTACCGTGTACCTATAGTCTCTCATTCATCTAATATCCCAGAGATCGTACATCAGGTATGGTGCTTGTCGAACCCATACGGTTTCTACTCGAGTCTTGCTCTAATCGGATTCTCCCAAAGAACTCTTTCTCTCTCAATCTGAATGACCCTGGCCAGGGATTTGTCTAAGCAAGAACACATGGGATATTCCTCTCATGACTTCGAGAGTGGATGATCCTTTATCGACACTTAATAGCCCTCATAAGGTCGACTGCCACTCTACCGACTGGATCTAGGACATCCAAACCTATAAATCTGGTATCAAAGAGTGGAGCACTCACACAGGACATTATTGGTGTCTCAAGTCTAAAGACCAAATACACCACTAGGATTACGGAATCGCTGTCTGACAATAAAGCATCATCAACCATCCAGTATTCCATAAGCTGATCAATTAGTGAACTCATTCTCCAATGAGCACTTGTACTATATCCCTAGTGTCCCCACACGAGCAGTTATGAGACCAGTTGCATCCATCATATGGACGGGTATACAGTACACAAGTCTGTCCGGTTATCACGATATCCTTCTCGAGTAACCTATAACCGGAATTATTAGGATCTGTGTTTAAAGGTATTTAGGATCTGTGTTTAAAGGTGAATCGGTCTCATTATCGTAATCTCATCACAATCCGATTCCTATTACACAGATCCATGGACATCACAATATATACATGCATATATGCAACAGACAATATAAAGTGATAAAAGCCAAAATATAATAAGCAAAAAGATTTCGTGTCAAGTCACACATGCCATTACTCACGTGATTGGCTTGTTGGACACCTATGACTAGCAGTACCACCGCCTGACACAGTCTTGGAGATTGTGCCACGACGGTGTCACCTCTTGGGTCACTGTTTAGGCCTTTTATTGGGCCCAACACAGTCCTTACATGGGCCCAACTGGACCCTAATTGGGTTGGCCCAAATCTAATCCCGATTATATGCTAACTATGAATTCTAAGACATACTTAAGCTAAACAAGTCTGTAAGTTTTGGTTTCTTCCAGCGAGCTTTTGATGATCTTCTAACGATCTCTAAGCAATGTTGCAGCGGACTTCTGGAAAGCTCCTGGACTTCACGATGATCTTCTTGGCGAGTTCTAATGAGCTTCTTTAGCAAGCTTTAGGACTTCTCGGTTGGTTCTAGCAGAACTTCTGACGAACGTTTGGACTTCCAATGAACTCTCGAACTCCCAACGAAATCGTGTTCTTGACTCCAGAACTTCATTTTGCTTTATGCCTTGCTATCATAGTTAATCCTGCACATGTAAAAACATACTTCGATCTAGACAATTAATACTAAGCATGAATCATGTTGTCTGGCATGTCATTGATCCATTGACGCTTCGTCCGATTCTTCGACGCATCGTCCTCTCTTACGGCCTATTGCCCAATCGGCTAGTTGACTTCGTAACTCTAATATCCTTAGTGCAATATCCACTATTCTTGGTCCGATGCCCGAATCCATGGCCCGAAGCCTTCTGTCGATACGTCAACCGATCCTCTAGCTGGACGTCTAATCTTCTAACATGTTCCTCTGGCCCAACATAATTCTTCCTGCTTTAATTATCTCATCCTGATCGAAGTATCCTGCATCACACAAAACTCAGATCAAATCATAAACGCTCATCAATTTGTTTCATCATCAAAATCTGAAATTCAACAAAATTAGTATGTCTTCTTTGCTATTTACTTACTTTGCAAGTACTTTACATCTTTACCACTCTCTTATGAATATCTTTAAGCTTAAAACCTCTTTTCGATATGATTTTACTATATGAATTTTTATGATGATTGTAGTTCTCCAAAAGTACTAATTAACCCCCCCCCCTTTTAGTGTCAACTTGATCCTAATAGTTGTTTCTGGACTCTTTCTCTAACCATAAAGTACTTTTTCTCGATGTGCTTTGAACCACTAGAGTACTTATCATTTTTAGAGAATAAAACTACTATGGTATTATCACAAAATATCTTCAGAGGCTTGATAATTGAGTCGACCACACCAAGTCCTAAGATGAAATTTTGTAGCTATAAAACTTGATTTGTGGCCTCAAAGTATACCACAAATTCAACTTTCGTTGTTAATGATATAATAAGCAATTACTTTATACTTTTTCAAGAAATTACCCCACTAGCTAACATGAATATAAATCCTAAAGTGGACTTCCAACTGTCAAGGCAATTTATAAAATCATTATCTGAATATACCATCACTTTAAACTGATTTGATCTCCTATATGTGAGAATATAATCTTTCATCTCCTGTGGATATCTCATTACTTTCTTTGTGGCTTTCTAATGTTTCATTCCTGAGTTTTTTTTGTATCTACCCAGCATTGCAACTATAAAATTGATATATGATCTTGTACAAGTTTGAGCATATAATAGACTTCCAACTACGCATTTATAAGGAATATTTTTCATTTGATTCCTTTCTAAGTCATTTTTTGGGCATTGATTTTGGTTGAATTTTTCATTTATGGTAATAAGTGTATTATTAGCCTAGCAAAGCTATATATTAAATTTCTCCAAGATACGATTAATATCTCTTTTCTAAGATAATCTTAATAATCCTTGAGATCTATCTCTGAATATCTCAATGCCAATAACATAATCTACCTTATTCATATCAACCATCTTAAGGTTCTTGCTAAGAAATATCTTAATTTCATGAAATAAACCAAGATCACTACTAGTAAATAAAAATATCATCCACATATAAGACTAATATAATAAACTTACTCTTGCTTACCTTTAGATATATGCATTGATCAATAGTATTTTTCTTAAATCCGAAGAAAGTAATGGTACCATGAAACTTTATATACCATTATCTAGAAGCTTGTTTAAGACCATAAATGAATTTCATAAGTTTACAAGCCCAACTTTTTTTTCTTTTTTTTTATAAATTCTTTAGGTTGTTCTATATAGAATTCCTCATCCAGATCCCTATTTAGAAATATTGTTTTCATATTTATCTGGTGTAACTCAAGATCATAATGAGCTACTAATGTTATGACGATTCTTAATGAGTCCTATCTAGAAACTAGAAAAAAAGTCTCGTTGCAGTCGATGCATTCTTTCAAAGAAAAACTTTTGGCCACAAGTCTAGCTTTATATCATTCGATATTGTCCACTGAGTCACATTTTGTCTTAAAGACCCATTTACAATCGACTCTTTTACAATTATTGGGCAATTTAATGAGTTCCCAAACACTATTCTGATCCATTGATTTTAACTCTTCTTTTATTGTGTTATATCATTTTTTAGAATTATTACTTTCTGTGGCTTGTGAAAACGATAAGGGGTCACTTTTTATTCCTATATCATAATTTGATTCATGTAGATATACCACATAATCATGAAAAATAGCATATTTTCTTTTCCTTTGAGATCTTCTCAAAGCTACCAATTGTGCTATTCTACAATATCATCAACGGCGACATCAATATTATGTGAGAGTTCATCGACGTTATTTTGTTGTTCACCCTTGTCAATTCTCTCATTGATTTGAGGAACAATAATTTCTCGAATAAGAGATTATATAAGAGAATTAACTTGAATCTCCTCAATATTAAAATTGATAATTCAAGATTTTTTACTCCCACTAATTTTGTCATTTTCTAGGAATCTTACATTACCAATTTCTATTATCCTTGTACTATGATTAGGGCAATAATATCTGTATCCCTTAAATTTTTTTGGATAACCAATAAAATATCTAGAAATAATTCTTGGATCCAATTTCTTTTTATATGAATTGAATACTCTTATCTTAGCAGGACACTCTCAAATATGTTAATGTCTCAAACTAAACTTCCTACCAGTTTATAATTTAAATGGAGTTGATAGAACCGACTTACTAGGAGTCCTATTCAAAATATACATAACTATCCTAAGAGCTTCACCCCATATTGACTTATGTATAGAGGAGTAACTCATTATGCTCCTAATCATATCTATAAGAGTATGATTTTACCTTTCAACAATATCATTCTACTATAGCACACCTAGTAATGCATACTGAGCATAAATTGTAGGGAAATCTAAGGGTGACATCACATGTACAGTAGAAAAACAGAAAATAAAATTCTCAAATTTTCCAAAGATGTGTTCATCGTCATGCGAACATTGGTGTGCAAAATCTACAAAACTGAAAACCAAGCGTGAGATAGTTGTGTTACCTAGGGAGATCATATATTCTTAAATCCCTATAGATCTGTAGGAGAGGATAAAGGAGGTCAAGTATCGTTCTCTCTAGTGATGATCCACACAACAAGACTATGATGATGCTCCTCAAATCTCCAAGCTTGTTATCTAAGAAGAAAGGGAGAGGAGAACATGAGGTGGCAACCAAGAAAACCTCTAGCCTATGGGTGTTTGTGTTGGGAAATCTTTGGGGGCGACACATGCGCAGCGGAAGAATAGAAAACAAAATCTCCAATTTCTCAAAGATTTATTCATCATCGTGCGAAGATTAGTACGCAACATTCCGTGAAACTTAAAACTATATATAAGATAAATTATGTTATCTAGGGATATCGTATATCCTTGAATCCCTACAGATCTCTAAGAGAGAGTGAAGGAGGTCAAGCGTCCTCCTCTCTAGTGGTGATCCACACAGCAGATCTACGATGACGCTCCTCAAAACTCTAGGCCTACTTTGAGGTGGAGAGGGGGAGGAGAATAGGAGACGCAAACAAAAGGCACTAGCCTATGAATCACTGAATCACTCATATTTATAGAGGTCATCTATCAACTTAACCCTAATGGATCCTCCCTTATTGGGTATTGGATCTCCATCCAACTACCCAAGTATCTTAAATTAGTGGATCTCTATCCAATAATCTCTTATGGGTTCTTATTAGATCTCTTCCATGAGATCCAATAATTTAGGGGCTTATTAGATATCCAATAAGATAGGGACTCCGATGGATATCTCATATATGAACCTCTACTCATCGCAATGCCTACCATATGCATGTGACCCTCTAGGCCCAATATCGAGCTAGTTATGAGTCATACCTATCAGAATTTCTTTTGGATCAGTAAATTATTATCTCTATAATAATTCACTCGACTCATCGACTACAGACGTACTAGAACACTACGCTGCAGTCCCCAAACGATACAAGGGAATCCAATCCATTGGACATGTCTGTCCTCAATTACCGTGTATCTATAGTCCCTCATCCATATAATATCCCAGAAACCATATATCGGGCATGGTGCTGTCAAACCCATACGGTTTCTACTCTTGTCTCGCTCTAATCAGATTTTTTCGAAGAACTATTTCTCTCTCAATCTGAATGACCCTAGCCAAAGATTTGTCTGAGTAAGAATACATGGGATATTCCTCTCATGACACCGAGAGTAGATAATCATATATCGACACTCAACAGTCCTCGTAAGGTTGACTGTTACTCTCGATGACCAGTTGTACTAGATTTGGGACATCCAAGCCTATTGGTCTGGTATCAAAGAGTGGAGCACTCAGGACATCCTTAGTGTCTCAAGTCTAAGGACCATATACACTACTTGGATCATGGAATTGTTGTCTGACAATAAGGCATCATTAACCATCCAACATTCTGTAAGCAGATCAATCAGTGAACTCATTCTCCAATGAGCACCTATACTGTATCCCTAGTGTCCCCACACGAGCTGCTATGAGACCAGCTACATTCATCATATGGATGGGTATATAGCATACTAGTCTGTCTGGTTATCTCGATATCCCTCTCGAGTAACCTATAACTAGGATTATTTAGGATCTATGTTTAAAAGCGAATCGGTCTAACTATCGTGATCTCATCACGATCCGATTCCTATTGCATAGATCCAAAGACATCACAATATATACATGCATATATACAATGGTTAATATAAAGTGATAAATGCTAAAATATAACAAGCAAAAAGATTGCGTGTCAAGTCACACGTGCCATCACTCACGTGATGGCTTGCAGGGCACATATGAATAGCAGTTTGGTTCCCTCCTATTTATATAGGCCCTTTATCAACTTAACCCTAATGGATCTTGCCTTATTGGGTATTAGATCTCCATCAAACTACCCAAGCCTCTTAGATTAGTGGATCTCTATCCAATAATCTCTCATTGTCTCTTATTGGATCTCATCCATAAGATCCAATAATTCAAAGGCTTATTGGATATCCGATAAGATACGGGTCTAATGGATATCTCATATTCGAACATCTACTCGTCGTAATACCTACCATATGTGTGTGACTCTCTAGGCCCAATATCGAGCTGGCTATAATCATACCTATTAAAACTCCTTCTGGCTCAGTGAATTATTATCTCTATAATAATTCACTCGACTCATCGATTGTGGACATACCAGGCCACTATGCCGTAGTCCCTAGACGATACAAGAGAATCTAATCCTTTGAACCTATCTATCCTTAATTACTATGTATCTATAGTCCCTTATCTATCTAATACCCCAGAGATTGTATACCAGGCATGGTACTGTCAGGCCTAAATAGCTCCTACTCATGTCTCGTTCTAACCAAATTCTCTTAAAGAACTCTTTTTCTCTCAATCTGAATGACCGTGGCTAGGGATTTGTCTGAGCAAGAACATATAAGATATTTCTCTTATGATATTGAGAGCGGATGATCCTTTATTGACACTCAATAGCTCTTGTAAAGTTAACTACCACTCCCGATGACCAGCTATGCTAAATCTGAAATCTCCAAACCTATAAGTCTAGTATCAAAGAGTGGAGTACTCATACAAGATATCCTTGGTGTCTTAAATCTAAGAACCAGATATACCATTGGGATGACAGAATCGCTGTCTAATAATAAGGCATCATCAACCATCTAGCATTTTGTGAGCAAATCAATCAGTAAACTCATTCTCCAACGAGTATCTGTATTGTATCCCTAGTGTCCCCACATGAGCAGCTATGAGACTAACTGCATTTATTATATGGATGGGTACATAGCACACTACTTTATCTGGTTATCTCGATGTCCCTCTCGAGTAATATATGACCGGGATTATTTTTTATCTATGTTTAAAGGTGAATCGATCTTATTATCATGATATCATCACGATCCGATTCTCATTGCATAGATCCATGTACATCGAAATATATTCATGCAACAAGTAATATAAAGTGATAAAATACTAAATAATAATAATAAGCAAAAAGACTGCGTGTCAAGTCACACATGCTATCACTCATGTGATTAGCTTGACATAAAGCCAATCACCTCTGTGTCTGATCCCTGTCAGACCCTTGTGACATTCAAAGACAATCTAAACCAACGACTTTGTCAATGGATCTATGATGTTATCTTCGGATGAAACTCTTTTCACTACTACATCTCTTCGGGTCATAATCTCTCTAATTAGGTGGAACCTCCTCAGAATGTGCTTAGACTTCTGATGAGACCTGGGTTGCAATCACCCCGTTATTATCGCAATATAAAGAATCGGCTCCTCGCTGCCTAGCATGACTCCTGTATCTGTAATGAACTTCTTTATCCAAACTCCCTCCTTTGCTACCTCTGCTACAATAACGTAGTCTACCTCTGTGGTTGAGTCAATAGTAGTATATTGCTTAGAACTCTTCTAAAATATTGTTCCTCCATTCAGTGTGTACATATACCCCGAATTCGACTTGCTCTCATCGACATCGAACTAGAAACTTGAGTTCATATAGCCTTCAATCCTAAGGCTACTACCTCCATATACCAATAAAAGATCCTTAGTCCTTCTTAAGTAATTAAAGATATACTTTACTACTTTCTAGTGTTGTGAGCTTAGATCCGCTTAATACTTGCTCATGACACTCAAAGTATGTATTATATTAGGCCTGGTACATAGCATGACATACATGATAGATCCTATCGCTAAGGCATAGGGTATTTTATCCATGTTTGTCCTTTCTTTAGGAGTTTTTGAGGACATACTTTTATAAAGTGATATCTCATGTCTCATGGTATGAGACCTCTCTTGAAAATTTTCATCTCAAACCTTTTGACAATGGTATCTATCTATGTATCTGGATTGGGACAAGCTAAGTATCATCTTGTATCTATCTCTATAGATCAGAATCCCCAAGATATAGGATGTTGCCCTTAAGTCATTTTGGAGAAGTATCTAGATAACCAAGTCTTTACTATGGATAACATTCATACATCATTCTCAATGATCAAGATGTCATCCATATATAACCCCAAGAAGATGATAGTGCTCCCACTTACCTTCCTATGCACGCATGACTCATCTTCATTCTTAAAGAAGTTATAAGATCTGATTGCCTCATCAAATCTTATGTTCCAACTTCGGGAAGGTTACTTTAGTCCATAAATGGACCTAAGCAACCTACACAACTTATCTGGGCAGTCCTTGGATACGAATCCCTCAAGTTGTATTATATATACCTAATCCTCGATGTTACCATTAAGGAACATAATTTTCCTATCCATCTATCAGATCTCATAATCATAGTGTATTGTAATAGCCAATAGTATTTGGATGGATTTTAGTACGACTATGGATGAGAAGGTTTCTTCATAGTCAACACCTTACCTTTAACGATACCCCTTAGCCACTAGCTTTGTTTTATCGGTCTCTACATTTCCATCTACTTTGATCTTCTTCTTGAAGATCCACTTGCAACCGATGGGTACAATACCATCGGGTGCATCAAGTAGGTTCCAAGCCTTATTGTAGTACATAGAATCCATCTCAGAATTTATGGCTTCTTGCCACTTCCTATAGTCTATACTCATAATAGCCTCCTCATAGGTCTGAGTATCAATATCCTCAATATCCTCTCTTCTAATATATCCCATATATCTCTTAGGAGGATGATATATTCTGTCAGACCTATGTAAAGTCGGAACTTGTATACTAGGTACCTTAACAAACTTGGGTTGTGGAGTAATGCTTGGGCTAGGTTCTCTAACCATGCTCAACTCTATTATGCTCCCATTGTCTCCACCAAGAATGTGTTCCTTCTCAAGGAACACTACTCTCTTGGCTACAAAGACCTTTTGGTCCTTGGGATGATAGAAATAATACCCACAAGTTTCCTTGGGGTATCCCATGAACTTATATTGCTCCGTCATCGATTTCAACTTATTGAGATTTTATCTTTTAACGTAGGCAAGGCAACCCCAAATCTTATCAACTTTAAGATCGGGCTTCTTCCATTTCCATATCTTATATGGTATAGATACTACCAACTTAGTTGAAACTTTGTCCAAAAGGTAAGCTGTGGTCTCTATGACATATCCCCATAATGAGATGGGTAGATCAACGTAGCTCATCATGGACCACACAATGTCTAACATTGTACGATTCCTCCTTTCAGATACACTATTGAGATGAGGTGTATAAGGAGGTGTCCATTGGGATAGAATCTCATGGTCCTTAAGGAACTAGGTAAACTTTGTACTTAAGTACTCACCTTCTCAATTTGATCAAAGAGTCTTGATACTCTTTCTAGTCTGGTTCTCTACTTCAATCTTATACTCTCTAAATTTCTAAAAGGCCTCATACTTCATCAAGTACACTTATCCATACCTTAAGAAATCATCAATAAATGTAATAAAGTATGAGTAACCACTTATGGCATGAGTTGACATGGGTTCACATACATCACTATGTATGAGTTCCAACAACCCAATAGCTCTCTCTCTAGTTCTACTAAAAGGAGAGTTGATCAATTTTCCATGAAGGCAAGGCTCAAAAGTTGTATATGACTCATAGTCGAATGGATCTAGATATCTATCCTTTAACAACTTTTAAATCATTCCATCATGGATGTGACTTAGCCTATAATGTAATAGATATGTACTGTTCACCTCATCTTATTTTCTCTTGGATACACTTACATTCATGATACGTGGAGTAGTGTCTAGTATAAACAAACCATTATGCAATGTTCCTCTCATGATGATTTAATAATATAATATTATTAAATAAACATTGTTATCAAAAACTAATTTATTTTCACTAATTGTCAAACATAAAATGGAAATAATATTTTTGATAATAGAAGGAACAAAATAACATACATCCAATGCAATAATAACTCCACCAGGCAGATGTAGGGTGACCTTGCCAATAGCTACTACAACAACTTTTGTTTCATTGCCCATCTTGAGGTTCATCTTACCTCTCGCCAATCTCTTAGGTCTTATCACAATCTGCAACGAATTACAAATGTGATAAGCATTACCGGTATCCAATACTCATGTGTTATTATAAAAGTCTAACAAATGGAGATTGATCATAAATGTACCTAAAGCTTTTCCAAGCTTCTATTTCACCCTCTCTACAAGGTACTCTTTGTAATTCCTCTTCCAATACTTATCTTTGCTGTAATGGAAGCACTGGACTTTGTCCTTTACCAGGTCTTTCTTAGCAACCTTTGCTTTACCCGGTCTGCCCTTGCCCTTGTCCTTCTTAAGAGACTTTTCTACCTTCCTTTTCATTTTGGTCTCACCAATATAGGGAACTAGCATATCTTTCTTGATAGTGCTCTCTACCTCCCTCAATATATTGAGGAGCTCAAGGAGAGTTACCTCAAGCTTGCTCATATTAAAATTCATTATGAATTGTGAAAATGAATCTGGTATGGACTGAAGCAAAAGATCCACACATAGGAAATCCTCTAGGACTATTCCTGGACCTGTGAGTTTCTCTATCCACTCAATCATCTTTAGGATATGGTTTGAACCGGTATCCCCTTAGTCATCCAAATGCGGAAGAGGCTCATGGATATCTCATATCGTTGAGTCCTTCCCTATTCCTCAAACAGTTTACAAACATATAGGAGAATGGATTTGGCATCCATCTTTTCATATTGTCTTTGTAACTCAGGAGTCATGGAGCCCAACATATAACATTGAGCAAGAATGGAGTTATCTATGTACTTCATATAGCGAGCAATCTCATCCTCGCTTACCCCTCCCTTGGGAGTAGGCATCACTATATCAAGGACGTACGCGATTTTCTCCATCGTAAGAACAATTCTCAAGTTGCGGAGCCAATCTGTATAATTCGAACTAGTGAGGCAGTTGATATCAAGTATGCCATGTAAGGGATTTGAAAGTGATATTTTCTAAAAATAAAGATGCAGTAAAAATAAATAATATGTATATTTTATAAAAAAAATAAACAAATAAGATATGGACTTCTATCTTAATCTACTCCCACTATTTTTCTGGAGAGTCACGCGACATCCTCAGCATGTGAAACGGAAGTCTTCGGTAGACTTCTAGTGGGGATTGAATCCAATCAGCATTTTAGTGTAACCTCAAGGGACTAGACCAATTACACTAAGCCTAAAAGGGAGGCAATTCTTATCGATCATAACTCCTTGTGATTTCCATCCTGTTTGACCTCCGAACCACCATGGTTTCTAGGGACTCGACCAACCATGATATTCGGTTAAGTCAACACTATCATTATAAGATGAGTTTGATTTGATGATCCACCATGATATTCGGTTAAGTCAACACTATCATTATAAGATGAGTTTGATTGATGATATACCCTTGAGGGACTCAACCAAGCATACAATGTCCTCAGGTTACGATGACATCACTATGTCGTAGGCAAGATAGCAAATCGTGATATAGGTGAGCCTCGATCGAGGGACTCGACCAACTCAACTTACATCGAGAATCGGTCCCTACCTATAATGATGAACGACCACATGGGTCAATCTAATTACCGCACATTTACTAACTTAATATTATCGAGAGAGGGGATTTTGATTTGGTCTCCTAATATGACATGTCACACACATACATATTTAATATATATCTACATCGCATGCAAATATATACACATATCTAGTATGTGTACAAGCAATCACACATCACATAAGTAATCACACCAGATGATTATGGACCATAGCCTAATGTGATCAAGCCTGAGCCAGTGGGCCTAATCACTCACATCAGGATCTAGGTGTGTAGCGATGCATCTCCATGCCTTGTGATCGTCCATCTCATCCTCATCAGTTCCGTCGGCATCTCGATGCATCTCCATGCATCGTGATCGTCCGTCTCAGCCTCTTGGGTCCCGCTATCACTTCCACGCTCCCGTTGCACCTCCTCGTGTGATTACAACTTAATCATAGGCGCACAAGCCTACCAATAAATGAGAAATAAAATGGAGGCTCGCAAGCCCCAACAATAATAATCACAAATACACACACATCACACGATCCATGATCATCCGTCTACATCATACATCACATGTAAATATCATTATGTAGGACTACTAGATAATAGTAATTAATTAAAAAGTTTAATTAATTATTTTTTTGAAATTAGGGACATGGAGGGAATTTTTTGAATTATGAGGGGTATTTTCATAATTTGGACGAAAAAGGATAGAACTCAATTTTTAAAATTCTAAGGGACAAAACTATCTTTTTCTCAGAAACCTAATTACCTCCCCTGCCTTTTCTTGCTGCGACTGTCACCACCTCACCGGTGGTGGCCCTTACTAGTGGGCACTTCTACCCACGGGCACCGTTGCCCCCGCAAGCACTATGCCCGCAGGTGCCACCCCCCACAAGCGGTGATTGTCCATGCGGGTGGCCCTACCCCCGTGAGCACTGTCCCCTCTTGTGGGCACTATGCCACCCGTAGGCGGCGCCGCCCGTAGGCAACGCCCGTGGGTGGGGCACCTACGAGCTACTAGCCCCTACCGACCGCAAGCCTGCTGCAAGTAGGTCATCGGCTTGCTGCTGTAAGCGCAACACTTACGAGCAACAATAGTTACTGCGTCAATGTTGTGCTGCCTACCTACGATCACTGCCCTTGCGATTGCCGCTGTCGGCGGCTGCACGCATGTAGATGGCAGCAAGCTGCCATTTACGAGCGCAGCAAGGGCAATAATAGTCGTTGCCCTTTCTCGCTATTGTGTCAATGATTTTAACATCAAAAGCTTCTCGAAAACACAACACAAGTAGTTCAAAACCAATCTATCGCACGAACAACCCAGCTTTGATACCACTGTAGAGAAATCTAGGGCTGACATCACATGCGCAATGGAAAAATAGAGGCAAAATCCCTAAATTTTTTAAAGATGTGTCCGTCATCATACGAAGATTGGTACACAAAATCTGTAAAACCAAAAACTACGCATGATATAGTTATGTTACATAGGGAGATCGTATATCTCTGAATCCCTACAAGTCTATAGGAGAGGATGAAGGAGAGAAGAGAATAAGAGGTGGAAACCAAGAAAACCTCTGGCCTATAGGTGTTTGGTTCCCTCCTATTTATAGAGGTCCCTTGTCAACTTAAACCTAATGGATATTGCCCTATTAGGTATTGGATCTCCATCCAACTACCTAAGCCTCTTAGATTAGTGGATCTCTATCCAATAATCTCTCATTAGCTTTTATTGGATCTCATCTATATGATCCAATAATTTAAGGGCTTATTAGATATCTGATAAGATAGGAGTCCGACAGATATCTCATATTCGAACCTCTACTCGTTGCAACGCCTACCATATGTGTGTGACCCTCTAGGCCCAATATCGAGCTGGTCGTGAGTTATACCTATCAAAACTCTTTTTGGCTCAATGAATTATTATCTCCATAATAATTCACTCGACTTATCGATTATGGACGTACTGAGCCACTACACTGTAGTCCTCAGACGATACAAGGGAATCCAATCCTTTAGACCTATCTGTCCTCAATTATCATGTATCTATAGTCCCTCATCCATTTAATACTCCAGAGACTATATACCGGGCATGGTACTGTTAGGGTTATATAGTTTTTACTCGAGTCTCACTCTAATCGGATTCTCCTAGAGAAATCTTTCTCTCTCAATTCGAATGACCCTAGCTAGGGGATTTGCTTGAGCAAGAACATATAGGATATTTCTCTCATGACACCGAGAGTGAATGATCCTCTATCGACACTCAATAGCCCTCGTAAGGTTGGCTACCACTCTCGATGACCAACTATGCTAGATTTCAAATATTCAGATCTATAAGTCTGGTATCAAAGAGTGGAGTATTCATATAGGACATCCTTAGTGTATTAAGTCTAAGGACCAAATATACCACTATGATAAAAAAAATCATTGTTTGACAATAAAGCATTATCAATCATCCAACATTCTGCAAGCGGATCAATCAGTGAACTCATTATCCAATGAGCACCTGCACTGTATTCTTAGTGTCCCCACATAAGTAGCAATGAGACCAACTACATCCATCATATGGATGAATATATAACACATCAGTATGTACGGTTATCTTGATGTTCCTCTTGAGTAATCTATGACCGAGATTATTTAGGATATGTGTTTAAAGGCAAATTGGTCTTATTATTGTGATCTCATCACGATCTGATTCCCATTGCACAGATCCATGGACATCACAATATATTTATGCAACATACAATATAAAGTGATAAAATATCAAATAATAATAATAAGCAAAATGACTGCATGTCAAGTCACATGTGTCATCACTCACGTGATTGGCTTGTAGGGCACCTATGACTAACACAAATATTTCGTTGTTTTACGAATCTAGCAAAAAGACCAACATTCTAATCGGATCATATCTGTCATAAAATTCATCACCCCTGTCAGATCTCACAATTTAAACTTTTTTATCTAATTGTTTCTTGACCTCGTTTATGTATACTTCAAGAGTGTCAACGACTTGAAAATTTTCATATATTAGATAAACATAGTCATATCTGGATTGATCATCTATAAATGTGATAAAATACCTTTCTTCACTAAAGCAAGGAATATCGAGTAGTCCATAGATATCAGTATGAATAATCTCAAGAAGTTCTTTACTTCTTGTGGCATTTTTCCTTGTATGTTTCATTTGCTTTCCCTTAATGTAATATATACAAACATTAAAATCAATGAAGTCTTAAATGTTTTAAAATATTATCTTTTACTAATTTTTCAATTCTTTCCTTAGAGATATGCTCTAATCGTCTATGTCGAAAGATATTTCATTATTGAAACTACGTTTTAATCTAATACTTGATTGTAGGGTCAATAATGTCTTTGCAAACTCAAAATTCAAATTAATTCTATACAAATCATCACACAGAATTCTAGAACTAACTTTTATTAAATCATAAAATATACTGAGTTTATTATTATTAAAAGAAAGACAATATCCTAACTAATTAATTCTGGCTAGAGAAACTAAATTTCTAAAAGATCCATTTATAATCGACTTTTTTATAATTATTGGGTAATTCAACGAGTTCTGAAACATCATTCAGGTCTATTAATTTTAACTCTTCTTTCATTACATTATATAATTTTTCAGAATCGTTACTTTCTATGGCTTGTCAAAATGATAAGGGCTCTCTTTTTATTCCTATGTCATAATATGATTCATGTAGATATACCACATAATTATCAGAAATGACATGTTTCTTTTTCCTTTGAGATCTTCTAAAAGCTACTAATTATGATTGTTCTACAAGATCATCAATGGTGACATCAACATCATGTGAGAGTTCATTGATGTTATTTTGTTGTTTACTCTCATCAATTCTCTCATTAATTTGAAGAACAATAATTTCTCAATTAGGAGATGATACGGAAGAATTAACCTGAATCTCCTTAATATTAAAATTGATCCTTTGAGATTTTTTACTCCCACTAATTTCACCATTTTCTATAAACCTTGTATTACTAGTTTCTACTATCCTCGTACTATGATTAGGCAATAAAATCTGTATCCCTTGGATTTTTATGGATAACCAATAAAATATCCAAAATTAGTTCTTGGATCTAATTTCTTTTCATATGGATTGAATACTCTTATCTTTACATGACACCCCCAAATGTATAAATATCTCAAACTGAGCTTCTCACTAGTCCATAACTCAATGGAGTTAATGAAACTGACTTATTAGGAGTCATGTTCAAGATGTACAGAGTTATCCTAAGAGCTTCACCGCACGTTAACTCATATATAGAGGAATAACTCATCATGCTCCCAACCATATCCATAAAAGTATGATTTCACCTTTCAGCAACATTATTCTACTATGGTATATTTGGTAATGCATATTGAGCACAAATATCCCATTGTTCTAATCTAGCAAAAGGACCAATATTCTGACAGGATCATATCTGTTATAAAATTCACCATCCTTATTAGATCTGACAATTTTAACTTTTCTATGTAATTGTCTCTCGACCTCATTTATATATACTTCAAGAGTGTCAACGACCTGAAATTTTTCATGTATTAGATAAATATAACCATATCTGGATAGGTTATCTATAACTATGATAAAATATATTTCTCCACTAAAAAATAAGGAATATCGAATGGTCCGTAGATATCTGCTAGTCATAGGTGCCTTGCAAGCCAATCACGTGTGTGATGACACATGTGTGTGTATGTGTTCATATGATGGATGCAGCTAGTCTAATAGCTACTCGTGTGGGGACACCAAGGATATAGTACATGTGCTCATTGGGGAATAAGTTCACTAATTGATCCACTTACGGAATACTTGATGATTGATGATGCCTTATTGTCAGACAGCGATTCCGTAATCCCAATGGGGTATCTGGTCCTTAGACTTGAGACACCAAGGATTTCCTATATGAGTACTCCATTCTTTGATACCGAACTTATAGGTTTGGAGGTTCTAGATCTAGCACAGCTAGTCATCGGGAGTGATAGTCAACCTTACAAGGACTATTGAGTGTCAATAGAGGATCATCCACTCGGTGTCATGAGAGGAATATCTCATGTGTTCTTACTAGACAAATCCTTAGCCAGGGTCATTCGGATTAAGAGAGAGAGTTTTCCGAGAGAATCCGATTAGAGCGAGACTCGAACAGAAACCGTATGGGTCTGACAGCACCATACTCAATATACAATCTTTGGGATATTAGATAGATGAGGAACTATATGTATATGGTAATTGAGGATAGACATGTCCAATAGATTGGATTCCCCTGTATTATCTAGGGATTACGGCGTAGTGGCCTAGTACGTCTATAGTCGATGAGTCGAGTGAATTATTATGAAGATAATAATTCATTGAGCAAGAAGGAGTTCTGATAAGTATGACTCACGACTAGCTCATTATTGGGCCTAGAGGGTCACACACATATGGTAGGTGTTGCGATGAGTAGAGGTTCGGATATGAGATATCCGTCGGAGCCCATATCTTATTAGATATTCAATAAGCCCCTAAATTATTGGATCCTACAAATGAGATCTAATAAGAGCTAATAAGAGATTATTGAATAGAGATCCACTAATCTAAGAGGCTTAGGTAGTTGGATAGAGATCCAATACCCAATAGGGTAGGATCTATTAGGGTTAAGTTGACAGGGGGTCTCTATAAATAGGAGGGAACCAATGGTTCATTGGCTAGAGCTTTTTGGGTTGCCTCTCCTATTTTTCTCCCCTTCTCCTCCTCAAATAGCAAGCTTGGAGTTTTGAGGAGCATCGATGCAGCTCTATTGTGTGGATCATCGCTATAGAGAATGACACTTGACCTTTTTCACCCTCTCCTAGATATTTGTAGAGATTCAGGGATATACGATTTTCCTAGGTAACATAATTTTTTATATATGCAGTTTTATTTTTCATGGTTTTTGCACACCAATCTTGGTATGATGATGAACATATCTTTGAAAAATTAGAATTTTTTTTAATATTCTTCCGCTATGCATATGATGTCGCCCCTAGATTTCTCTATAATATCATTATGAATAATATCAAGAAGTTCTTTACTTCTTATAGCATTTTTCTTTGTATGTTTCATTTGCTTTCCCTTAATGTAATATATACAAACATCAAAATCAGTGAAGTCTTAAATGTTTCAAAATATTATCCTTCACTAATTTTTCAATTCTTTCCTTTGAGATAAGCCACAATCGTCTATACCACAGTATAGTAGATATTTCAATATTAAAACCATGTTTCAATCCAATACTTGATTGTAGGGTCAAGAATATATTTGTAAATTTAAGATTCAAATTAATTCTGTACAAACTATCACACATAATTCCATAACCAACTTTTATTAAATCATAAATTATACTGAGTTTACTATTACCAAAAGAAAGATAATATCCTAACTCATCAATTCTAGTTAAAGAAACTAAATTTCAAGAAATAGTAAGAATATAACATATGTCAACAAGATCTATTATATGATCCATCTCTAAGCATAGATGATAAGTCCTCACTAACATCACTTTTGCTTTGAGACGATTTCCCATAATGATGAATCTTTCATATTCTTTTAGTTATTCGATTGAAAGAAATTCATGCATATTATTGGTAATACGAGATGAAGCACTAGAATCAATCCACCAAGTATTAGAAGGAACTTCTATAATGTTTAATTAAAAACATACAAAGGTTAAGTTCATACTTTTCTTTTCAAACCAAGTTTTTCGTTTAATGCGGCCCTTCTTCACATGTCCTTTCTTGCCACAAAAGAAACACTCTACTATAGAAACTTTACTTTTCATTAGTTTGTTTAACATTTCTAGACCCAACAAATTTCTTTAATGGATAATGCTTCAATTTTTTTTCTTGTTACTAACTCCTTGAGTAATGTCATAATATTATATGAACTTTCCTGCCTTAATCTCAATTCTTCCTGAACACACATACTAGTTTACTCATTCTAAGTCTTACTTATTCTCATTTGTATTATAATGAATTTTGAATTGGCTAAATTAAGAAGGAAGAGAATTAAGAATGAATTATACGAGGAAAGACTCATCAACATTCATACATAATGCTTTAAGTTTTATAGTCTTATCAGTTATATTGAGAATGCGATCTTGAATTCCTTTATTGTAATCATATTGAGCCATAGTTAGTTCTTTCATTAGTGTGCTAGCCAATGACTTATCAACATATTTAAATCTACCTTCAATAACCTTTAAATATTCTTATGCACTAGTTGCAATCAGTAATTAAGTCTTTATATTATTTGCAATCATCATTTTTATGAATATTAAACTAAGCCTATCAAATCTTTCCTAAGCCTTCATTTCATTAACTTATTCCACAATACTTTTATCAGTTAAGTCTACGAGTTTTTCAATAAACAATGCTAAGTCAAGATCTAATACACCTAGTATGAATTACACATGTTTTAACCATTCTAAATAATTTGATCTAGAGAGTATATGGATACTAGAAGTATGAGAATGTATGGACGAAAGTACCACTTCAAAATATAAAATAACATTAATCCTTTGAGTTTCCAAAATTTAATGAACTATTGATATCATCAATATTTTATCTTTGAGTGAAATATTGACATATCTAGTATTCAATCAAAATCATCTATGGAGGACTGATACTATCCCTATGGAATAGTATTGCTACATTTGGGTATACAACCATAAACTACAATGATATCTAAAATACTATCATCCTACCCTATCATATAATTATTTAAAGTAGATTCTCCTTTAAGATTATCTAAATATCCTAATTATATGTGTCATTATGAATATTATTTCTTTAATATCATTTAGGATTAATTCTTTAATGTAATTTTATAAGCTATTGATCTAGGCCACTATGGTGACTACAAGATCAATATAGTAATATAAAATATAATTTAAAATACTTTATAAATGATAATATTTTTATTATAATTCACATCCCAAAAAGTATATCATTCCAAGCTACTTTGATAGTTGGAAGTTAGATAAAACTTAGGGAAATGAGTTATAAATAATATTCATCAAATTTCTTCAATTTAATTTATACTAAGTAATTCAATAATAAAATAACAACCATAATAATTATTAATCAATAAAAGAAAAAAACTTATATGATAATTATAATCATGATAACATATAAATCATGCGTTCATATGAGAGATAAATATTATTTTATAATTTTAAATATATATATGAATAATCAAAGAAATATCCAAGAATAATAATTGAATTTTATTTACCATATGTAAAATGTAATCAATAAGTCATATGAAAAAACTATAAAGGAAAACTGTAATTTATATTTTTTAGCAATATTAAATCCACTAAAATTTAATTTAATTTGGATAAACCCAAAATTAGGCTAAACATCAGCCCAATTAAATAGGTCGATCAAAATAAAAAAAAATTGATCAAAATTTAATCCTTTCTAAATTTGATTGAAAATTAAATTTAATTAATAAATAGTCAAAATATATTATGATCAAATTCAATTAAATTATATTGATCAATTTTATAATCGATGATATAAATAAAAAATTTTAATTTCCTAAGGGGAAAACTATAATTTTATTCATAGGATATAAGGTGTAATTATGACATTCTTAAAGGGTAAATCTATAATTTGACTAAAAAAACCTAATTTATTGCCTATGTCATCATCGCCTATGTAATTATCGCTTGCACGGTCGTTGCCTGCACCACCATCGCTTACGTGGTTATTGCTAG
Organism: Musa balbisiana; assembly: GCA_004837865.1. Taxonomy (NCBI): domain Eukaryota; kingdom Viridiplantae; phylum Streptophyta; class Magnoliopsida; order Zingiberales; family Musaceae; genus Musa; species Musa balbisiana. The sequence goes on along the minus strand of CM017195.1, from coordinate 13,315,203 downwards.
TACGTTATCGTTGCCTAAATGTAGCTTATGCCCATGCACAGCCACCGCTATACGGTCGTCACGTGTGTGCATTGCTACCCTTGCGGTTGCTACCTGTGCATGGCTGCTGCTTGCGCAATTGACCCACTGTTTGGCCTGCGGCTATCACTAGTGTGGTCGCCGCGATGAGCGGTTAATCTTGATGTACGACTCATCGCTTGGCAAACAAATTATAAGACAGAGTCGATAGAAATTTAGATCGGTAAAATATACAGATCATTGAAGCATCGTAAACAAAAATAACAAATCTCAAGAATATATGCTCTGATACTAATTGTTAGCATAAAATCTATGTTATGCTATATATAATATGAAAAACTTTTATGTCAAGATTGAAATCAAATAATATTATATCGGGTATATGATATGTACTTTTCAATATCATTTGAAAAGATCTTTGTGTGATCTGTAAAAGCACTATCCCTGGATCCAAATATCACGATGACGTTTAAGGAGAACTAGATACTCCTCATCTCTTTCTATCTTTTTATATGACCACTATTATTGATGATTTCGGGAGATTGAGAGAGAAATCGTAATCTCTCAACCACGTCTTTTATGATAAGCATCATTTAATCCCTAGAGATCCTGTCTATTTATAAGTGAGAGCAAATGGTCTATAATCAATTATTAGAAAAATTCCTCCGACATTCCTAAAGGAATCCTACTATAATATAAAGTTTTTTTATTAACCAATATATATCATAAAAAAATAATTAATTTTATTATATAATTTATCTAATTATATAGGCCCACTAAAACTAAAAATCGCAAGCAGAGTGCAAGGCGAAACAAAAACGAGCCACGCGATCCAAACAGTCACTGCTTGAGCACATGCATGCATGTCATTTTTCGGGCGAGAGTACTGACCTCTGCTGGTCATTAATTTTGTTTGTGGTTTTGTTTGGCAGGCGTCCACCAAAGGGTGCAGCGCTGACAACATTCCAGCAGTACATAATTATGGAAAGGGAAAGGACCATAATTATGCACCAAAAAGTGCTCAATGAACCGCCGGTCCCAACACTAGACGCTACAGTACACGGGAAACGCGGGTACAAGACGGGTGGGTAAGCCATCCATCTACCCATCTAAGTGAATGGTGTTTGTTTCGTTTTGGATCGCTGAAAACTGATCTTATCAAAAACCTCGTCGAAAATTACAACAGAATAATGACGGCATGTTTTCTACTAACTGATATAATAGGCGCAAGTGGCGATGATCACTTGATCGTTGACCGACTATCTTAAGATTTAATATATTTTTTAAAAAAATTAAAAAATTATTTTTTAAAAAAATAGATTAATTATATAAAATTTTGTAGATAAAAATATTTTGATTAAAATTATTATTCTATACCTATAATTATATGATATCTATGTGAAGATCCATCCAAGTTTTTAAGTTTATGAGTAGTTAGAAATCACTTAGGTGTGTGTGAAAAAAGATTATACTTATGTATCATTTTTTCCTTTCTTGATATTAAAATGATAATCTATATTTCAAGATCTTCAAAAGTAAAAAAATAATCTTTTTCAACTATGAATTATTTTATATCTTCAAATAGATGGTATCTTTATGTATAGATCCTTCCAAATTTGAAGCATTAAAATCTACAAAACTCGAATTTAAAAATAATATAATCTTGTAAGTATTTTTTTTAAATAATTTCATTATGGTTTTTTTTTTCTTATTTTCATCTTGATTTGTTTCTTCTTCTATTTGATATAATGTTAAGTTAATAATACTTTATTATTATTATTCTATTTGATGTAGTCTTAAATTAATAATATTTTATTATTATTATTAAAAAAATTTGCACTCGCAAGTGATCTCTCTTTCTTTCTTCACGGGCTATGTTGTTTTGAAACGAGGAACATGCAACTGTTTTGAGAAGAAGACAAATAACTAATGACATGAGTAGCAGTCGGATGAAGGAGTTCACTAGTGCCGGGTAGAACATACTGATATCACTCACGCTGTCAAACATGGAACGAGACTGCATGTTCTCCCGTGGCTAGAAATAGAGGCCTCCGGAGGAGTCGTAGACCATTTGCCATCGCCAACGTACTGTTGTTGCTTTTAATTTTTCACATCCGAAGTCCTCTGTCAAAACGCACGCGTCGGGGAAGAAGGTTGGAATATTCTCGCGTCCGCCTTCGCCGTTCTATTCATGGCTACTTTTGTGTTCTGTGCTTCACGGTACATGTGGATCAGCTGCCACTAGTGTGAGAAGGAGCACAGGCACTAGTGATGGTTGGATGGTGACATCGTTTGTTGGAATCTTATATACATGAGTGGCAACAGTATATAAGATTAGGAGAACAAAAAGGCAAAGGAAGATGGTGAAGAAGTTGGCAGGAAAAGGGAAGAAGAAGGGAGTGGTGGAGAGCGTGGATCTTCCTAGCCATAATTAATTAGGAGAACAAAAAGGCAAAGGAAGATGGTGAAGAAGATGGCAGAAAGAGGGAAGAAGAAGGGTGTGACGGAGAGCGTGGTGAACAGAGGAGCTTGGACGGCTGAGGAGGACCAGAAGCTGGTGGAATACATCAGAGCCCACGGTGACAAGAACTGGAGAACCCTCCCCGCGAAAGCTGGTCATCTCTCTCTCTCTCTCTCTCTCTCTCTCTCTCTCTCTCTCTCTCTCTGACACGCGCGCACGCGCTGGCGTCTCCGGCCAGTTGATTGCTGAAGACAAATGAAAAAGCAGTCTAGCTGCTCCACTCTTCTTTTAATTCCTACCCAATTCTGCTGGCTCAGCTGTTTACCTTTACGGAGATAGGAAATTTTCAAGGGTAGACAGACGTATGCATTTTCTTTTCGGCAAAATAATCCATTTGCTCGATACCAGGTCTTTTTCTCCTAAGCTTCGGACTTGGACTTGGACTTGGACTTGGATCTGAGCGGGTACTTAGCCGAAAGAAAGCAAGCAACTTTGTTATCTCTCGCATGGAATCTGCCAAGGCCATAGTACCCTTGTCCGAGATCATTCCCAATTCCTAGATTCCCTCTGCTTGAGCCTTAATTGCTTCTTCTTCTTCTTCTTCTTCTTCTTCTTCTTCTTCTTCTTCTTTTTCCGTTTCTTTTTGTTTTCTAGGATCTGAAATCATGAAGCTATCAAATCTGTTGGCACACTTCCGTGGGAACCCCCTTCTTCAGTGCTTTTACTACCTTAAATGCTTCTTCTTTCTCATTTCTTGATTATCGATTATCGTTTCTTCGAAATGGACAAACCCAGATGAGTTAGCGACAGGGATTAAAAAGAGAAAATTAAGATACAAATATATATATATATATATATATATATATATATATATATATTAGCAAAAGAAAATGTGTTGGCCAGGCCACTGGCGGTAAACCAACTTGCTGCCTAACCGATGTCTCCCATCTTTCACTTCCGTGTAGGTAAACTTATATCTACTGCTCCCAAAAGTTGTCGCATCGTGTTACAGTATTGGATCTACCTAACTAATCAGTGGGTTTCTGTAAAAGTACGACGGCGACCGGAAAGGAAGCTCAACTCTTTGGCTCTTAAACGAAGCGATTAATGGGAATCCTGTGGTTCATAAAATCACACACGTGCATCGCACAGTGTCTTTTTTTTTTTACTCTACAACTGTATCGCAGATCTTAATTACCTCGTGACCCAACCCTTGAGAAGGCTCAGAAGGCAACGAAATCTAAAAATATGAAGTAACGTATGAAAATAACCGCATAAAAGTATTAGTAATGTTGTTTTATGTTGACCTTCCTTAGCATATCATTATTGCAGTGCTCAAAGAATTACATTTTAAAGAAGAAAAAAAATCTTTTATTTGTTTATTTATCGTCAGGGATAAATAGATGCGGTAAGAGTTGTAGATTGAGATGGTTGAACTACCTGAAGCCCGGGATCAAAAGAGGGAACATATCCAAAGAGGAAGACGATCTCATAATTCGACTTCACAACCTTTTGGGAAACAGGTGCGTGTCTCTTTCACTTAGTTTACTCTGATGTTATCATTCATGTCAAATATATGATATAAATATTTAATTACTCAATCTACTTGAAAAAATATCGATCACTTTATCGTATTAGTTTGACTAGTTGTGATTTACCATTTTTCTAAAGCACTGGAGCATCAATTTGATCGTATATATACATTCACATCTATATACACAAATACCATATATATACTACGTAGGCACCATATATATACACAAATACCATAATTATATGGCTGATTTTGCTGCAGCAGGTAGGTATTTTGCATGAGATCTATGGTTGGCATAACCAAATCGGGTTTTCTATTATTGCATATATACACATTTCTATTGAGTTACCTCGCCACCTTTTCTTTTGCAAAGTACTTCAAATGGCTTCGAATTCGTGACCTGATATGTCGGAAAAAGGCGCCCTAAAAGTATTTTGCTTGGCGAAAACAGCAAACTTCTTGGACTCGTGGAATCTCGAACGAGACAGACGGGTAACTCTTCTTCCAGCTTTCAAGTCAATACCGTAAACGGGGACGGGTAAAGAGAAAAGCAATCGTCCCGAATCCTGTGTCATCGTCTGTCGGTGGCCATTGGAATTTGGACCCGGTAAAGTACGGGAGGCCTATGATTGCTCCCGTCACGAGCGGAATCGCATTTGCGATGGCGTGGCGCCGGGAACAGTCATTGGAATTTGGACCCGGTATAGAACAGTAGGCCTGTGATTGCCCGCCCCGTCACCTGCCGAATCGCATTAGAGATAGTTGGTACTAGGAACAGTCGACCCCTGTACATGAACAGGTTACGAAGCATGCGACCAACATCCGGAGTTGCTCGGCGTGATTAGCTTAAGTCAGCGATGCGCTGTTCGATCGTTCGAATCGATTTCGTATTATCTCATCCAACAACCCGCATATATAATCATTTGTCTTCGACACCATATTCAGGTTTGTGTAACCATTTCAGTATGCACCAAGCTCAATTGACGTAACTTAACTCTTCGATTCGATAGTATCATGTACATGAGACCTTCTTTCTCTTTTTCTTTTTGACAATGGTGTGAATCGACCAACTGGAACACGACGATGATGCATAGACCACCTGACCCCATCGAATGGACCTCCTCCGCCACACACTCTATCGTATTTCTTTTCAATGCTAGGTATCCGATCCCTTCATATCATTGTTATCCTTTTTTCTGGTGCAGATGGTCGCTCATTGCCGGAAGGTTGCCAGGACGAACGGACAACGAGATAAAGAATCACTGGAATACTCACTTGTGCAAAAGGTCACTGACCATCGATGACCTCAATCTCGAGCTGAATCAAAACGTCGACAGCGCTCCTCCGTTCGTATCAAACCATCATGACTTCACCACGGGATCGGACGCGATGGAGGAGTTGCATCTTGCCATCATGACTTCACCACTGGATGGCACTACTCATGATCATGAGCCCCTACGATTACTGTCGCCCGAATTGCATCTTTTGGACTTGGACTCGGTGCCCACACTGACCGGTGGTGGTGGAAACACCAGCAATGAATTTGGAGCGGAAGCTTATGAGACTGGAGGTGGAGATGGAAATGGTTCTCTAGATGGAGTCATGGGTGGCATTTCTGGAACCAAATCAGATGCACAGGCGGTGTTCGATGAGCTGGACAGGTGGCTCATAGGCTGTGAGGACCTTGCATTATATTTTCTCAATTGAACCCCATCATGCCTGCCCTTTCCTTTCCTTTTTTTTTTTTTCCTCATCGTTAAGTATCTCCTCGTGGCTTTTCCTGTTTGTTCACCGTCTACTTGTAGACCTGAAAGTCGTTGTACTGTTCGTTCCTTTCGCACCAGACTGAATGTATCGTGTTAAAGTAAACTGTGATCACCCCCATCCATTGGTTGCTGCTCACTTCCACCTTCGTTCACAGAGAGATGCTTCCAGTTGACTGGGGAACCGGAAATCGCACTTGTCGAATCCGTATATGTAGTGGATGCATGGCTCGCTCGTCGCTGTAGTCTTCGGACGAAGGTATTTTCTTCGGCACGTTCGATAAAAGATGTGATTCATCTCTCAAAACCTTATTCTCTCTGGTCTTTATTCTATATTCTTTATAAAAAATATCCTACTATTTTCATCACAAATATATTATATTGCGTGAGACAGACGAGTTTGGCATATATAAAATTCATCATTTAGTTTGTTGTTTCACTGTTTTTAGAGGGAGGAATTATCGTCACTTCATCCCGCCGTCCACATCTACCGGTGTTCCGATGAGGGGGCACGCAACCACTCGATGGCATGCGATGGACGGTTGTGTGGTACCACAATTCTTCTATTATTTTGGGAGAATACGACCATTAATTAGTGGCATAGGTGTGCATGCTTCCCCCTCTGGTACGAATTCATTCCAAGGCTTCTCTCCCGCTTTTGCTTTGGGATTTCGAGAACCTTCTTGGGTCTTCAGTGTAAATAGATCGGGGAACACCCACTATTAATTCTTCCCCAAAGGTCAGGCTCGCTTGCTCCCCGATCCTCTTCCCCTCTTTCTTCAAGCTCCCCGATCTTGATTCCGAGAACCTTCTACCCATAGTGCGATGCGATTCTGCATGTCTGAAGGAAGAATAGCTTTCATCCGTGGAAGATCTCGGTTATTGAGAGCGGGGAGTCCTAAACCGAGGAGATGGGAGAAGCTAAGAGAGGTAAGCGTTCCATGGCCCGTCGCTTCTGTCGATCGATCGTCTCTTTGCGTTTTCTTGTTTCGTTCTGTTGCTTTTCTGTTTTTCCTCCTACAATAAAAATGTTGGGGATGAGAGATCCAAGAAGATATCAGGCTGTGTCCATTCTCCCGATCCATATCCTAGTGGGTAAGAGATGATGTTAATCTAATCAGGCTGTGGAAACTGGGTCGATCAAGGTTTCTTGTTTCTTTTTCCCGTTACCTAATGAATCTTGGAACGAAGACATCGAAGAAGATACGAGATAATGTATGGTTCCATGGCTTCTTCCGATCGATCTTTCTTGCTTTGCTCGATTTGTTTTCTCTAATCCAACTTAATCTTGGCTTTTTGATTGCGACAACAGGTACGTCACTTCGGTTTGCGCTCAAGATTTTGGGTCCGGAGGCAAATTCCGACACTCGCAACGGCGACATTGCAGATGCTCGACGCCATCGAATCGGATCTCGCATATGGGAAGGATCCACACAAGAAGAAGTGTACATGTTGCATAATGGGAGGTACACGGATCTTCTCGGTGTTTCTTTTTTCGCTTTAAATTTCTTTGGAGCCTTTTCTTTTTCTGTTTTTCTTGTTTCTACCTCCTGGTTTGTTCTTGGTATTTTCCGCGTGGGGAGGGCAGGGGAGACAGGGGGAGCGCTTTAGAGCGATCATATGAAGATTGCTCATATGTGTGACAGAGCTCGGCCCTATTTGCCTCTGTTTGTCATCAAATAGAGCTGGGACAACCGGGAGAGAGATGGGAGGGGCCTGACATCGTTGTGGTCGCTCACTTTCCCTCTCTTCCCTTCACTTGGTCGCTGCTTGCCGCGAGGCCCCTGTCGAGGAGTGACCCATCCATACTTATCATCATGTTAGCTCCACGCTTCATCTTCTTTGAGATTCACAAGTGAGAACCCTATTCAAACTAATGATGCATGTATGCATGCTCGCATGTATATACGTATGAACGATACACATACATATGTGTAACGGTACTGGTCCTGATGATTCCATCCGTGAACATCTTGACATGGTGTTTGGCCTTTTTGGCCCCCAAGGATAAGGATCACGGTCGGTTGCATGGATGACATATAAGTAAGGCGAAACTAGGTTCCAGATCTATTATTCCATCTCTCCAATTACAGTTATATATATTCATGAATTGAAAGCGCCAGGGATGTCACTCATTCGTCGAGGCCTTGGCCGTGGTAAGGACTTTCGTATGTTCGTCCGAGTACAGAGGAAAAATAAATTAGTGGAAATTGATGTTATTTCTCTCTTTTTTTTATTGTGCTTATATTGCGTTACCCAAACGAGATTTTTTTTGTTTTTGTTTTTGTTTTAACATGGGTCTTCTATGGGGAAGGAAAATGGGCATCCTTTAAAAGGAGAGGTTTTACGGAAACTGATTGGTGGGACGCGGTTGGAACCAAAGACAACATCGGGTCGAGTGCATCATCAACGGAAGGAATCAAGTGCGGGAACTTGGTGGTCGTCGGACTTAGTGAGCGAGTTGTTCCGGGTTGGACTAGTCTCCTTATGAACATTATGCCCATGGTTATCAGCTGTTGATCATGGTAGCAGTTTAGGCTCGCCGACTCTACAACACTTTATCTATCTTATCATCATGCGCTGTGCATCTAGAGTTTAATAGGACTTTGATTTAAAAGACTTTGTTAAACCAGGAATCCTTATCATAGTTAAAGATTAATTTTTAAATAAAAACTAATACAATATTTTAGATAAAATAAAAGAAGAGAAGATAGAAATAAGAGAGGTTCAGAGATCTAAGGCCACATAAATCATGAGTTGTCATTAATAAGAACTCGGGACATCCTTTCTCTATTAGTGTTCACTATCTTTACGATTTCCAGGGCAACTTTTGTTCATGACCTAGTTGACAATGTGCCACGTAATGCTGAACTCCTAAGGCCTTAAATCTCAAACTAGTTTTTTGTTTTTTATTCTCTGATGTGCGTGGCGTTGTTTGTGCCGCGTGCGCGTGCGCGTGCGCTGGCAGTGCGAGGCGAGATTATTAGACTAGGCTCTAGGGCCTGGCTCATGGAGAGGATAGCAGCGACCTTTATGCCAAAAAGATGAAAAAAGAGGGCAATCTATAGGCATTAGCGTAAAAGATATTAGTAGACAACCTGCACCCATCGTCCCTTAGATCGTCTTCTGCCAGGACAAGAGCTGCACAATCTCGTCACGCCTCTAGCATTAAGTGTCGATGTGTGCATGCCCTATGCTTTACACAAATAAGATGGTTTATAATTAATATGTAAATCCTTTCCATCAAAATACACATATAGGAAAGCAGTTCATGTTGGCTACTGTTAAAAAGCATAGGGTGTTGACTATCCCCCTGGCACGTAGCCTCTGCAAAGGTGGCAGCAGCTCGTTGTTTCCGCAAGAGCAATACAACCACCGTCATCCCCAGGCCTTCTCCTCTCTCATATTCCAATTAACACTGCATATTTTGTAAATCTCGTCTGCTTCACTGCATAAGAAAACTAAAGTATCAACAACAAGGAATGGGATCTGCCAAGATTATTGGAAACACTACAAATTTTATTAATTTCGTCTTTGTCTGCTTTAATGCATGAAAGCACGGGAAAGAGTATACTGGATTGGCTCCGTCATACAGAAAAAGGTGTTTCTAATCGCACAAGTTCCAGCACTAGATAATTACATCTGTTAAAACAATCATACTAAGCAAAACATCTTCCTTTCTCAAATTTTTACAACGCAACAGCAAGTAAACCTCCACTTTAACTACACACTCATGTGTTCCTTTGTCTGTGTATAACATATTGGTTAAAATGCTCTTCATTCACATATTTATTATTAATTATCGATCACAATCACCATTCCCATGTTCCACAAAACTCAGGTACAACAATATAACAAAAAATGGAAAGCGAGATAAAGAGCTTATCATATGTGAGATAGATAATATTACCCTTGGAGATGTAAAGATGATAACAAGAGGATAAAATAAATGGAAAACTATGTTGTTGGCATCTTAGAAGACCAACAAGTTAACCATCACTTATTACCTTAACGCAGGAAAGAGGATGGAGAGCAAACAGCTCACAGCCATGATAGCACCCATCGCCTATATATCTAGAGATGAAAGACAAAAAAGTACTATGAAGATTATAATCAAATAAAAATTTTGAGCTTGCATGCATCGTGAACAGCATACCAACTGCAGCGCCATAAATGGACAACTGTATCAAACTTCAGATGCCCAGCACCTATTAACAAATCCACACATACTAAATAGTCAAAACACAAACAGCATCACATAAATAGCAAAGTACATATGAAATTAAACGTACCAATGGGTAGAAACACATTCGGTATATGGTGACTGTGAACAAAATTCCCTAGCAAGGTCAAAATCTGCTATCTTTATAATGGCTTTCATGACCACAATAGGTTCTCTGTAAAAAGCAGCCAAAGTCGTCAAAGAAAATGTCAACATATCAACTTAAATATGTCTAAAGCAAGACATGGAAGTAAACTTTCAACTGGCATTCAGTTAGACATTAGAGATATGACCTTGATTTATAGCAGTGATGGAAATTTCACCTGGTTTGTTTTGTACTGAGTGAAACCTACCGATCCGAGCCCAAACAAAGATGTGGACCGCCCCCATATTAGGTGGTCTGGTCTGGTCCATTAAAAAAAATTAGAACTGTTTAAAGGAAAGAAATCACAATAAGGACTCGCAACTTTCTCCCTCTCTGCTCGTTACTTTTCCCTCCCTCTTCCTCAGTTGAACGAACGTTTATGTTGATCGCCGCCTGCCTCTCTGCCACCCACCATGCACCACCGACATGGTTTCATGTACGCTCCCTCTTCTCTGTCATCCACCTCCTCTTTTCTTCTTCCTCCTCCTCAGTCTTCCCTCTTCTATCTTCCTTCTTCCTCCCCTTCTCTCCGTCCCGCAATTGATTCATGGTACATCCCAGTATATTAAAATATATCGATACATTATACACCGAAAAGGACCAGGTCCATACCGGTCCAGGATCAATACAGGTCTGTTAACTGAAACTACAAACCTTGATTCATAGTTCGCTGCATATCCTTGTGTGGGGATACAAAGACCTTCAACAAAAAGCAGGACATTGTATTTGCCTAAGCAATAGCAAAATAGTGTCTCCCATATAACATAAGTGAAGGATGGTATTGTTCTCGTAAAACTAGAACGCATAAATGTCATATTCAACTTAATGTTTAGAACATACATTTTACCAAATTTTACCACTACATAAACATTAAACATAAAATACAGTGAATACCAGGCTTAAGGTCATGATGCACGTAAGCAAGGACTTGAAATATCTGAAAACACCAATTATGAATTTTAACCTCCGAGAGACCAATGCCGGTGTCTTTCATAAGTTGATAAAGACTGAATTCATGAATATTTTCATCAAAAAGAAATTCAAATATCATGAAATATTATTGTAAAATAATAAATATAAATAATGATAGGACACATTTTGATAACATACCCTTTAGCAGTAGTTCACAGCCATAATAGCACCGATGTGGAGCTTAAAGTCGATGTGACGAACCACATCGGCACAACGCCTCGGACTCAGTCGACTCAGCCATCCTCTCGCGCGGTATAGGACCATGCAAGGTATGTCGTCGGGTACTAAGTCACCCTGAAAAACTCAGGACGATGTCATCGGGTACGAAGCCATCCCAAAAAACTCAGGACATAGCCGTCAGGTAAGAAGCCACCCTAGAAAGCTTGAGATGGCGTCGCTTGATGTCGTTCCATACAAGTCGGCTGATGTCCGCACAGAAGATATGGGCTGGCTACCTAAGGGGTCAGCAGCCATTAACGAACCAGATATGATCAACCCCCATGTGCAAATATAAAAGCCCACCATTTGACTGACGCTGGGGGGCTCTTGGATTCCACGAAACTCTCCTTTATTCCACTCCACTCTTGACTTGAGTTTCGGAGGGGTCGAGTCGAGAAATCCCCCTCTTGGCCTCGTCTTGTGTGCAGGACCCAACGACAAAAAAGTAGACCACTTGCCGAGGGTGAAGATCGTGCTCGGGGAGTTGAACCTGAACTCCACCCGGCTCGGCGCTCGCTCTCGCCACTCGAGCCTCTACATGGGTGGCCCTACGCATCGGGGACTGGACCAAGCCGTGTTGACTCCTCGGCCATGACGTAAAGATTCACAAACATTTTGGTCTCTAAAAGAAGAGCCCGATGTCATAAGAGCACCCTAAGCCAAACAACTTTGAGAGCGTTCTGGAGAAGAGCCACCCCCGGTTCACCCGATCTTCCAGTTCGGAGGATAGCCCCCACTTCCCTCGAGACTAGAAGGGAACGCCACGACCACAACTCCGAGTCACTATTGGTGGTTGTTTAATGATCCTGGGCTGATGCCTCCCAGGACCACCATGGGACAACCTCCCATCTCAGCTGAGGCATTCCTCAGCCTCACGCACCAAGTCCAAACCTTAGCGGGGATGATGCATGCTATTATTCCTCTTGTCCCCTAGCTTGCCCAACAGTCGGCACTATCCCAACCTCCCTTGCCACCACGGGACCTGTTGACCCCTACCACCAAACCGCGAGCGTCGTCCCCGACCCCTCAGCAACCCAAAGCTGTGGACATCGACCCAACGCACGAGGAGCGATTGGGAAACTCGAGGCCCACACTGGAGCACAATGCCCCGGGTCCCCGATGCTCCACCCCAAGCTTCCCTAAGCCTAACACCCTATCATCTGACTTAGTGGACTCTCTCCGGGCTCAGCTGTGCTTGGTCAATCGATGTTTGGGCGAGATCCAGAAGGAGTTCCACAAGTCCAAAGAAGAGCTCAGGGAAGCCTCTATGGCAGGGTCTCCCTTCATGCAAGAAATTCAAGACAAACCAATCCCGTTGAGCTTCTGCCTCCCCACACTCGAAGCTTATGATGGCAGCTTCGACCTTGCAGAGCACATCACCACATTTCAAGCTCAGATGGTCCTGTACAGCATGTCCAACGCTCTAATGTGCTAAGCATTCCCAACTACTCTTCGGGGTGTTAGGATCGAAGCGGCACTAAGAGGGGGGGGGGTGAATTAGTGCAGCAGATTAAAACTCATAAGTTTGAAATCGATTTCGTAAATGTGTAAAGATTTCGATTCGACGAATGATGACTTAGCTAAAATAACTCGAGTAAAGGTAGTCAAGAATAGGAAGATGGAAATCGAACAATTTGCAACTAAGTAGAGAAATGGTATAGAAAATTAAACACTCACACATTCAAGGAACACTATGATGTATAGTGGTTCGGTCAAATGACCTACATCCACTTTCGAAGCCTTCTTCGATGAGGCTCCCAACTTCCACTAGCAAATCACTTTGAAGGGGAAGGACCAAATACCTCTCTTACAACCTTCTTATAAGTGGTTCATACTCTTACAGATTTTTCCAAAGAGAAAGAGGGAGGTGAACACTTAAGCTATTGAAAATAAGACTTTGCTAGAGCTTTTTCTCACTTTCTAACTTCTCAAAAAGGTGTATTCTCTGCTGAGAATTAAGGGGTATTTATAGGCCCCAAGAGGATTCAAATTTGGGTTGTAACTTTGAATTACTTTTAGGTTTTCCGGTGCTGACAGTGCAACCGCCTGTCAATGGCGGTGCCACCGCCTATCAATGTCTGACACTGACAGTGTACTAGCGGTGCCACTGCCTGGACTATTCCAACTCACTGGTTGGGCTCCAAACTTGGCCCAAACCAGTCTAAACTCTGGCCCAATTGGCCCATAATTGGGTTATATGATTAACCCTTAATCCCAACCCAAATTATATGCAAACTACGAAATTAAGATATAGCCCTAAGCAAATTTTTAACCGGCAACGTCGAGTTTCCTTCCAACGAGCTTTCCGGCGAACTTTCGGCGGACTTTAAATACACCCTCGGATTTCTTTCGGCAGACTCCTAACATGCTCCTGGTCTTGTGGCGAGTTTAACGAGTCTTTAGCAAGTATCCGAACCTTCTAGGTAATCTCCGCGAACCTCTGATGATCTTTCCGACGAACTTCCAAAAACTTCGGCAAGTCTCCGATTCTTTCTCGATTGGTTCCGGCAGCACTTCCAAGGATTCTTCAGACTTTCGGCGGACTCTTGAACACCCATCAAACTTGACTCCGGTAAACTTGCTTTATGTCTTCAAGCTATCATAGTTAATCCTGCACACTTAACTCAATAATATGGATTAGATCAATTAACCCATCAATTGACTTCATCATCAAAATCCAAGATTCAATAATCTCCCCCTTTTTGATGATGACAATCAATTGATGATGGAGTTAATCATAACTCCCCCTATCTATATGTCATATTATGAGAAGATAAAAACACTTAGAATTCAATCTCTTTGAATTCAAGCCTAAACCGATAAGTTCTATCCGTTGAACTTATCGTTATTCTTAATAAGAATAAGCAAATACGAAACTTTCTATTTCTCATAATTTCAAGGCATGAAAATTATTTTCAAGCCAAATGATAAAAGATAATTATCATTTCGACAAGAAATAATAATAATTTAAAATTTCAACATGGATCTCATGATATAAATGCAATGCATGATTTCATATGATCATGAGATGATTGCTTATCATTTATAAAAAAAATGATAAACATGATACGATGACCAATCTAAAAACTTTCATATGTGATATGCTCAAAAAGTTTTACGATGCTTTTAAGGAATATAACACATATAAAACATTTTTCATTGCATTATACAACATATAAGCTATTGCAATATGATACATATAACTCATGATAATTTTATATTTGCACAAGTCATCAATCTTTTGTACATTCTTCTCCTCCTTTGTCATCAACAAAAGGAGATGAGGTTTCAAGTATAAAACTCGTGATCATTGAAGCTATTTATAAAATCATTTTATAAGAAAAAAATCTTGAAAAAGAGATGGCAAAATTGATAAAGCTTCAACTTGGCATTAAGATCGATTATTCAAGGAAGACATCAAATCATTCAAAATAAGATGAATGTGCCATCAAAATGTGGACAAAATTTCGGAAAGAAACATCCAACATCATATACTAGGATAATGCAAACGCGTATCAAGATAGCATAGAGGTTTATAATAATAAGAAAGGTTTAACACAATGATTATTCCTTAGGAGGAATAATGTGTTTAATTTAAGATAGAATAGTGTTTTGGATCACTCTTTAAGATGTCATTCAAAATCAAAAAGAAAGAAGTCAAATTCATGAAAACCGAAAAGAGAATGAAAATTTTATAGAAAATATATATAATCAAGCTTATTCACAAGAACAATTCAACATGCCTAATTTCCTTCTAATAAAGTCAAATTAATCTTCATTTAAGGATTTTATGAAAATATCTACTAATTGATGCGTTGTATCAATAAATTCTAGAATGACATTATTATTATTGACATGATCTCGTATAAGTGATGCCTAATGTCAATATGCTTAGTTCTAGAGTGTTGAATTAGATTTTTGGTTAAACAAATAGCACTTGTATTATCACATTTTATGGGAATGTTCTTTAAGTAAATTCCATAGTCTTCCAACGTATTTTTCATCTGAACAACTTATGCACAACATGCACTTGCAACTATGTATTTGGCTTCTGTCGTAGATAGTGCAACCGAATTTTGTTTCTTGGAAGTCCAAGAAACAAGTGCATATTCTAAAAATTAACATGTTCCGGATGTGCTTTTTTTATCTATCCTACATCTTCCAAAATCGGCATCTGTATAAGCTATTAAATCAAAATTATCAGATTTTGGATACTATAATCCTAAATTAGGAGTTCCTTTAAGATATCTAAGGGTTCTTTTAATACTTTTAAGATGAGACAATTTAAGATTAGTTTGAAACCTAGCACAAAGTCCTACACTAAACATGATATCTGGTCTAGTTGTGGTGAGGTAAAGTAAACTACCAATCATTCCCCTATATGTTTTTTGATCAAAGCTTTCATCACTTTCATCCATATCTAACTTAGTGGAAGTACTCATAGGAGTGTTTATAGCTTTTGAACCACCCATGTTAAATCATTTTAACAATTCTAATATATATTTAGGTTGATTAAGAAATATACCATTATTAAGTTGTTTAATTTGCAATCCTAAAAAGGAGGTTAATTCTCCCTTTAGGTTCATTTCAAATTCATGACTCATACACTTGACAAATGATTCATATAGTGATTCATCTGAAGAACCAAATATAATATCGTCAATATAAATTTGAACAATAAGAAAATTATTTTTAATATGTTTGATAAACAATATAGTATCAACCTTATCTTTTGTAAAATTATTTAAAATAAGAAAAGAACTAAGTCTTTCATACCAAGCTCTAAAAGCTTGTTTTAAGCCATAGAGAGCCTTAGTCAATTTAAATACATGATTAGGAAGAAGAGAATTTTCAAATCTGAGAGGTTGTTCAATATATACTTCTTCGGAAATAAAATCATTCAAGAAAGCACTTTTGACATCCATTTGAAATAGTTTAAAATCATTACTACTAGCATAGGCAAGGAGCATTTTAATGGCTTCTAATCTTACCACAAGCGCAAAGGTCTCTTCGTAGTCGATACATTTTTCTTGGTTGAAACCTTTGGCCATTAGTCTAGCCTTGTTTCTAACCACGATACCGTATTCATCTTGCTTGTTTCTAAAGACCCATTTAGTACCAATGACTAAATGGTCACTAGGTCTAGGAACAAGCTTCCGTACCTTATTTCTCTCAAATTGGTTCAATTCCTCTTGCATTGCAATAACCCATGAATCATCTTTCAAGGCTTCATCAATGCATTTAGGTTCAATTTGAGAAAGGAAGGCGGCGTTAGCACAAAAATTCTTGAAGGAGAACGAGTTTGAACCCCTTTTGATGTATCTCCTATAATTAGCTCTTTCAAATGAGCATCTACATACTTACATTCCTTGGGTAAGGAAATTTCGGAAGAAGATGCATCCAAGTTGCTATTTTGAGGAGGGGGTTCATTTAAATTCAAATTATCAAAACCAAGATCATCATCAAAATCATTTTTTCTTTAACTCGGAAATTTTATTAAAAACTACATGAATAGACTCTTCTATAACTAAGGTTCTTTTGTTAAAAACAGAAAAAGCCTTAGAAATGAAAGAGTAACCAAGAAAGATGCCTTCATCGGATTTAGCATCAAATTTTCCTAAGGCATTATTTTTATTCAAAATAAAGCATTTGCAACCGAAAACTTTAAAATAAGAAACATTTGGTTTTTTATTATTCCATAATTTATAGGGAGTTTTTGATAGAGATGGTCTTATTAGAACCCTATTCATGACATAGCAAGCCGTATTAATGGCTTCGGCCCAAAAATACTTAGGTAGACTATATTCATTTAACATGGTTCTTGTCATTTCTTGTAAATTTCTATTTTTTTCTTTCAACTACCCCATTTTGTTGAGGATTTCTTAGAATGGAGAAATTGTGGTTATATCCATTGGATTCATAAAAACTTTGGAAGTCACGGTTTTGAAATTCGTCACCGTGATCACTCCGAATTGATGAAATCATGAAGCCTTTTTCGTTTTGAGTAAGTTTACAAAATTTAAAGAAACATTTGAAACAATCACTTTTGTGAGCCAAGAAATAGGTCCAAGTGTATCTACTATAGTCATCTACAATTACGAAGGCATATTTGCTTCCTCCTAGACTCGTTATGTCAATTGGTCTAAATAAGTTCAAATGGATCAATTGCAATAGTCTATTGGTGCTAATTTGATTTTTTGGTTTGAAACTAGTTTTTATTTATTTTTCTAGTTGACAAGCATCACACACTTTGTCCTTAACAAACTTCATATTGGGAATCCCTCGTACTAACTCTCTAGATGAAATCTTAGATATTAGTTTCATACTTGCATAGCCTAATCTCCTATGTCAAAGCCAAGCATCATCATTTAAAGCGGAAAAACACATTTCATTACTAAGTTCATCAAGGTTGATGGTGTAGACATTATTTTGTTTAAGGCAATCATTGATATGTTATTGTTCGGTTTTTCAATAATGCACACATTAGATTCAAATCTAACGATATAACCTTTATCGTATAATTGACTAATGCTTAAAGATTATGTTTTAATCCATCAACTAGCAACACATCATCAATTGAAAACTTAATTTGTTACCTATGGTTCCTTGTCAATGATTTTACCTTTGTTGTTGTCTTCGATTTTACCTATGGTTCCCTTGTCAATGATTTTACCTTTGTTGTTGTCTTCGATTTTACCTATGGTTCCCTTGTCAATGATTTTACCTTTGTTGTTGTCTTCGATTTTACCTATGGTTCCCTTGTCAATGATTTTACCTTTGTTGTTGTCTTCGATTTTACCTATGGTTCCCTTGTCAATGATTTTACCTTTGTTGTTGTCTTCGATTTTACCTATGGTTCCCTTGTCAATGATTTTACCTTTGTTGTTGTCTTCGATTTTACCTATGGTTCCCTTGTCAATGATTTTACCTTTGTTGTTGTCTTCGATTTTACCTATGGTTCCCTTGTCAATGATTTTACCTTTGTTGTTGTCTTCGATTTTACCTATGGTTCCCTTGTCAATGATTTTACCTTTGTTGTTGTCTTCGATTTTACCTATGGTTCCCTTGTCAATGATTTTACCTTTGTTGTTGTCTTCGATTTTACCTATGGTTCCCTTGTCAATGATTTTACCTTTGTTGTTGTCTTCGATTTTACCTATGGTTCCCTTGTCAATGATTTTACCTTTGTTGTTGTCTTCGATTTTACCTATGGTTCCCTTGTCAATGATTTTACCTTTGTTGTTGTCTTCGATTTTACCTATGGTTCCCTTGTCAATGATTTTACCTTTGTTGTTGTCTTCGATTTTACCTATGGTTCCCTTGTCAATGATTTTACCTTTGTTGTTGTCTTCGATTTTACCTATGGTTCCCTTGTCAATGATTTTACCTTTGTTGTTGTCTTCGATTTTACCTATGGTTCCCTTGTCAATGATTTTACCTTTGTTGTTGTCTTCGATTTTACCTATGGTTCCCTTGTCAATGATTTTACCTTTGTTGTTGTCTTCGATTTTACCTATGGTTCCCTTGTCAATGATTTTACCTTTGTTGTTGTCTTCGATTTTACCTATGGTTCCCTTGTCAATGATTTTACCTTTGTTGTTGTCTTCGATTTTACCTATGGTTCCCTTGTCAATGTCTGACACTGACAGTGTACTAGCAGTGCGACACCAGTCCTCTCGGGTTCTGGGCGGTGCTACCGCCCAGTCCGGCGGTGCCACTGCCTGGACTATTCCAGCTCACTAGTTGGGCTCCAAAATTGGCCCAAACTAGTCCAAACTCGGGCCCAATTGGCCCCTAACTGGGTTATAGGATTAACCCTTAATCCTAACCTAAATTATATACAAACTACAAAATTAAGACATAGCCCTAAGCAAATTTTTAATCGGCAACGTCGAGTTTCCTTCTGGCGAACTTCCGGCGGACTTCTGATACACCCTTGGATTTCTTCCGGCGGACTCCTAGCAGGCTCCTAGTCTTGTAGTGAGTTCAACGAGTCTTTGGCAAGTATCTGAACCTTCTCAGTGATCTTCGTGAACCTCCGACGATCTTTCTGGCGGACTTCCGAAAACTTCGGCAAGTCCCCGATTCTTTCTCGGTTGGTTCTGGTAGCACTTCCGACAATTCTTCAGACTTTCAACGGACTCTCGAACACCTATCAAACTTGACTTCAGTAAACTTGCTTTATGTCTTCAAGCTATCATAGTTAATCTTGCACACTTAACTCAATAATATGGATTAGATCAATTAACTCATCAATTGACTTCATCATCAAAATCCGAGATTTAATAATTCGACTTGGATATGGTACACCTAACTCAAGTCAGCCTCCATATCATCTTTTGATCAGCTCATAAGGGAATTTGAGCTTAATTTCCTAGTCAGTGCATGGCCAAAATCATCCATGGCCATGTTGCTCGGCTTGAGTTAGAAGGATGATGAACCCCTCTCTCATTTCATTGCTCGCTTCACCGTTGAGATCCGAGGAGTCCTAGACGCCCACCCCTCTTTGATCACGCAAGCATTCTTAATGGGACAACATCCATCCAGGTTTTTCTGGTCATTAGTCGAACAGTCGATGACAACCGTCCCTGAGATGCTCCAACGTGCAATCCAATACATTGCCACCGAGGCCCTAGTGGTGGGAAAATGCGAAGAACATAAGATGCCTCGCACAGAGCAATCCCAAGGGCTGCCCTCGGGTCCAACAAGAAGAAGGCTCGATCGGCCCGAACTGTCACCACCGAGGCCACCTCCTCCCCCCTGGATTCGTCCAGAATGGAGATCTTCCTCTAGATCAGAGAGAGGGGGCTTCTAAGGGCGTCCAACTCGATAAATACTCCACACGAGCTCAGAGACCATTCCAAATATTCTCGATTCCACCGTGACTATGGCCATGATACGGATGAGTGTCATGACCTAAAGAACTAGATTGAGGAGCTCATCCACAGAGGGCACCTTAGGCATTACATCAAGAAGCACCGAGAACCTTCCCCACACCCTTGAGGCCCTATTGAAAAATAGATCGACGTCATCATCGGCGGTCGGACTTTTGGAGGAGATAGTACATCAAAACGAAAAGCCTATGCTTGAGCAACCATGGAAAAGCGTCCCATGTAATAGGATGTGCCCGAGATCACCTTTCCAATGGGGAAGCTGAGCATCTCAACCATGATGACTCCCTGGTGATCTTGGCCAGGATCGCCAATGCTCGGGTCAAAAGGATAATGGTAGACATCGAAAGCTCAACCGATGTCCTATACCTCGACGCCTTCTAGAAGCTCGACTTCACCAAAAAAGACCTTGCCCCCATGGCCTCGGCTCTCACTGGCTTCACCAAAGATTCTATCTCGCCCCGTGGCACTACCACTCTGTCGATCACCATTGGCGAGGAGTCAAGGTCCAAGACTGTGATGGTTACTTTCATGGTGGTCGAGCTCCCCTTAGCGTACAATGTTATCCTGGCTGGGCCACCCGACCCTCAATAGGATAAGAGCTATCATCTCTACTAGCAGCAGGCAGTGAAATTCCCAATTCATGCAAGGATTGGAGAAGTAAGGAGCGATCCTCAGGAGTCAGGTAATGCCATCTGGCAGCTATAACGTGCCTAAGAAGATGAAGCTAGAGTCATCCATGCCCGACCCCCGAGATGCTGCCAAGCTGCAACTTCATCCCGAGCTGACCGAGTAGATACTAGAAGTTCCCCTTGACAAAAGTCTGCCAAACGGAGTTGTGAAGTCGGGTCTAAGCTTCCAAAGAAGGATCGGGTCTAGCTCATCGATTCTTGACAAAAATGCAAAATAATGTTTTTGCTTGGTTGCCAAAAGACATGTCGGGCATTGATCTAAAGGTCACATGACACCATCTGAATGTTTGCCCCCAAGCATGACCAATGAAGCAGAGGCCTCGGAAGTTTGCCCCCAACCGACAAGGAGCAATCAACAACGAAGTATATCATCTGTTGGAAGCAAGGTTCATAGCCGAGGCAAATTACCCTTGATGGCTATCTAATGTAGTTCCTGTCAAAAAATCTAATGAAAGCTAGAAGATAAGTGTTGACTACACCAATCTTAACCGAGCATGCTTGAAGGATTGCTACCCGCTCCCGAGGATAGACTAATTGGTCGACACAACATTAGGGCATGAGCTCCTCACGTTCATGGATGCTTTCTCGGGGTATAATCAAATCAAAATGGTTCCTGAAGATTGAGAACATACTACCTTCATCATCGACCAAGGAGTATACTATTACAAGGTTATGCCCTTCGGGTTGAAGTATGCTAGAGCAATATACTAGAAAACAGTCAACAAAATATTTAAGCACTAGATTGGGAGGAACATGGAGGTTTACGTTGATGACATGATCATAAAAAGCAAACTCGCCCATACCCACCTGGCAGACTTGGTTGAGACATTCTGAACGCTAAAAAAGTTCGGCATGCATCTCAACCCTACCAAATGTGCTTTTAAAGTCAACTCTAGTAAGTTCCTCAGCTTCATCATTCATTAGCGGGGGATAGATACAAACCCCAAAAAGGTTCAATTGAGAGGCTGCCTCCCCGCTCGGCCAAGGAAGTACAGTGCCTTATAGGAAGGCTAGCCGCCCTCGCTCGATTTTTGCCTCGGTCTAGAGACAAATGTCTATCCTTCTTCTGAGCTTTGAGATGTCCCAATGACTTCCAGTGGACATTAGAATGCAAGGAAGGCTTTGGGAAGCTCAAGGAACATCTTGCTTAGCTACCCCAGCTTGCCTCAGTCATTCCGGGAGAACCCCTCAACCTCTACCTTGCAGCATCCAAACATGTGGTTAGTTCTGTCCTAGTTTGACATGATGCAGAAAGACAACAACCGATTTACTACACTAGCCATGTTTTGAACGGGCCTGAGGAGCGATACCAACCGATCAAGAAATTGGCATTGGCTCTGGTGCAAGCAGCTCGGAAGTTGTGTCCATACTTTCAAATCCATACGATAAAGGTGGTGACCAATCAACCACTTTGATAGGTCTTCTCCAAATTTGATGTATCAAGACAAATGTTGAAATGGTCGGTAGAGCTAAGAGAATTTGACATTTAATACACCCCGAGGACCGCCATCAAAGCCCAATCAATTACTAATTTTGTCTCGGAACTGACCCCCCACAAAGACAACACCCACGAGGGTGCCGAACAATGATGGACTTTATACGTAGATGGGTTGGCTAATGCCGAACGAGATTTGGGCTGGTCTTGAAGGGGTCAGACAACCAATTGTTCGAACACACATTGCGCTTTGGATTTAAAGCTACGAGTATGAAGCCCTCCTATTCGGGCTCCAGCTAGTCTTGGAACTATGAGTGAAGAACATTAAGGTCTTCACCGACTTGCAACTAGTGGTTGGCCACGTCATTGGAAGCTACAAGGCTCGGGACGCAACCATGGCCAAAGCATGATGGCTTGCTGACCGCTTCAAACACTTCACGATAACAAGAGTACCGCACCCCGTGCCACCCAACCACATCGCCGCCCGATGACACAGACACATGCAAGCTTGGTACTGTGAGGTGAATGGCCATCTCTATCGAAGATCCTTCAGCCAACCCCTGCTTCGATGTCCAAATCCCGAAGAAGCCCAAACAGTTTTGGCTAAGGTCCATGAGGGGATCTGCGGGGAGTATATCGGTGGCCGAACTTTAGCCTTCAAAATCCTTAGACATGGCTACTACTGGCCGACCATGTGTTGGGACACCATCGCCTATGTGCAACAATGCCTGCGATGTTAGAAGCATGCTTGGGTGCAACATTAGCCTACGATGCCCTTGACTTCGATAGATTACGCATGGCCTTTAACACAATGAGGAATGGACCTCCTCGGCCTTTTTCCTTCCTCTTCAAGACAACAAAGGTTCCTTATCATCAAGGTAGAGTATTTCACAAAATGGGTTGAAGTCGAGCCTTTTGCATATATCACTGAAAGACAAGTCGAAAGCTTTGTTTGGAAGAACATCATCACTCGGTTCAGAATCCCAAGAGCCCTCATTACCGACAATGGAACTCACTTCAACAATGCAAAATTCAGAAAGTTCTGCCAAAGCTATGGGATTTAGTTGAAATTCAGCTTGGTAGCACACCCTCAAACCAATAGCCTTGATCAAGTAACCAACCGAGCCATACTAAAAGGGATAAAAAGGAGGGTTGTCAGTGCGCACGGGACATGAGTCGACGAACTTCCAAGCGTCCTTTGGGCATCCCGAACTACACCAAAGACTACTATAGGGGAATCACCCTTCAGTCCGGCATTCATGACCGAAGCTGTGCTTCCACCCGAGGTGATCTTCTCGACCTTGTGAATTGAAAATTTTGAAGAAGGTGCATCAGAAAATGGACTCCGGGCCAACCTCGACTTTATTGAAGAATGGACGGCCGACGTGCACCTACGAGCCTTGGCATACAAAAGGGCTATAGCGAAACTCTATAACCGAAGGGTGCATCCTCGGCCGATCAAGCTCGGTGACTTGGTCCTGCGTAAGGCTGAAGTCAGTGACCCATTGCATGCAAGGGGCAAGCTAGCCCCAAATTGGAAGGGTCCTTACAGGGTAACTAACGTACTCCGAGATGGGACTTATCGCTTAACAACATGAGAGCGAGACCAACTACCGAGGACCTGGCACACATCAAACCTAAAGAAGTTCTACGTTTAAAGCAAACGGCCCCAACCCTTTCGATTGGTCGGGTAAAGAATCTCGATGCCAAAAGAGTAAGAAGTGAAGTTCGTAAACTAAAGTTTTATTGATGAGAGAAAAGATTACATCACCCGACTGGTCATTGCATACAAAACAAAATGACACCTAACCAACCGGCCATCAAAAATAAAATACATCCTGAAAGGAACCCTAAGCCTCGGGGAGATCCATGCTATTTTTAAAAGGGACCTCGTTTGGCATTTGCATGCTCTCATCTTCAGGGAGGATGGCGAAAGGATACTCCTCGATCTCTAGACCAGGGCATCGAGCTCGGAACCGGGACAAGGTAATTCGGTACCCATACTCATAAGTAACCTGTGTTGAATCTCAGATTTTGTTGATGAAATCAATTGATAAGTTTATTGATCTAATATGCATTTTGAGTGATGCAGAACTAGCTTCGATCATAGAGAGACAATTTGATTAAAGCAAGAAGAATCAATGTTGGGCCGAAGTGAAACATATTAGAAGATTAGACATCGAGCTGAAGGATCAGTCGACATGTCGGCATAATGCTTCATGCTATGAGTTCAGGCATCGAACCAAGAAAATCAGACATTATGCCAAGAAGATCGGATGTTGCGGAAAGACAGCATGCCGATTGGGCAATATGCCAAAGATGGGGATGATACGTCGAAGGGTCAAATAAAGCGCCGAATAAACCAATGACATGTCGAATAATATGTGATTAATGCTTTATAATAATTTATCTAGATTAAGTTAGTTTAAATCTAATTGAGTCGATATTGAGGTGAAACAATGCCAACTCAATTAGGGACTAATTGCCTGAATCAAGGTTGAATTGGGCCTATTATTTGGCCCATTCAGTGTCCTGTAGCAGGGTCTGGCAGTGGTACCACCCAAACACAGTCTTCAAGATTGGGCGGTGGTATCACCTAGTATCAGACTAGCAAGCGGTGGTACCACCCAGTACTGACAGTGGTACTACTAGTACCCCGAAAACCCGAAGATTTGAATTTTGGCTCCAAGTTTTAAAATCATTTTCTATAAATACCCCACAAATTCCTACTTGGAATACATATGAAAATAGAGTAAAAACTCTATGATTCCAATGTTGTAAACTCTTTTAAGTATAGAGTCCCTCTTCAAAGAGCTTAGTGATAGTCCTAAAGAAGGTGTGTGAGAGAACACTTGGAAAAGAGGGGTCTAAAGGTTTTCTCTTAAACATGTGAAAAGGAGAAAGAGTGTAAGGATAGTTGATCTTTGCCCATTGGAAAGAAGATCAATAGTGAAAGCCGATGGCATCGAGTGAAGAGAAATCGAGAGTGGACATAGGTCACGATGACTAAACCACTATAAATCTAGTGTACTTGGTTTACATTTATGTTTTTATTCTCATACTACAAACTGATTTACTTACTTGCTACTTTCACTACGCTTACGAATGTGCTTTCAAGTTAAACTCATCTTTCCAATATGAGCTTTATCAAATAATATTTTTGAATTGACGTAATTTTTCATAAGTACTAATTCAAACCCCCTCTTAGTGCTAGTCATGGTCCTAATAGTTGGTATCAGAGCCAAGTTTTTCTCGATTGGATTAACACCCAAGAAAAATGACTTTTTTTATCTTTTAAGAGGGTCGTTCTATTACTCATCCTCCTTGAGGAGTTCAAGTTCACCATCACTTGAGCTTATGCTCGAGTGGTCTTTAACTGTTCTATATCCCAAATCCTTTCTGTTCTTTGGAAGGTGGTTCTCAAGTTTGTTTCATTCCATGCAATTCATTTCATAAGTCATTAAAGACCCAATTAGTTTTTCAATGGAAAAATAGTTCAAGTTCTTAGATTCTTGTATTGTTGTTACTTTAGAATCCCAATTTTTAGAAAGTGAACGTAAAACTTTATTAACAAGTTCAAAATTCGAAAAACTTTTACCAAATGCTTTTAAACCATTGACGACATCTGTAAAACGGGTGTACATGTCTCCAATGGTTTTACTTGGTTTCATTCGAAATAGTTCAAAATCATGTATTAAAAGATTGACTTTAGAATCTTTTACTCTACTCATGCCTTCATGTGTGATTTCGAGAGTGTGCCATATATTGAAAGTCGTTTCGCAAGTAGAAACCTGATTAAACTCGTTTTTGTCTAAGACGCAAAATAGAGCGTTCATAGCTCTAGCATTTAAAGAAAAAGGCTTCTTCTCCAAATCATTCCAATCTTTCATTGGAAGAGAAGATCTTTTAAAACTAGATTCGACAATGTTCCATAAGTTCAAATCCAAAAAAAGCAAGAAAACTCTCATTCGAGTTTTCCAATATGTGTAGTCCATCCCATTGAAAAAGGGAGGACGAATGAGAGAGTGACCCTCTTGAAAGCCGAAAATAGCAATTTCTATTTGAGTGTTAAACCAAAGTAGAAAATGAGACTTTGATACCAATTGTTAGGATTGAGGTCAGCACTAAGAGGGGGGGTGAATTAGTGTAGCGGTAAAATAACGTCGGTTTAATAACTTCGTTTCGATTAAATTCATTTTCGACGTAAAACTATTTCGTAAAGGTAATACTTTGAAAGCGTACGTAAGAGAGTAGTGGATGTAAAGAGCAAATAAGGAGGTTTGTAAATTGCTCAAAGAAATGCAAACCAGATTTTA
The DNA here is from genome assembly GCA_004837865.1 of Musa balbisiana. NCBI lineage: Eukaryota > Viridiplantae > Streptophyta > Magnoliopsida > Zingiberales > Musaceae > Musa > Musa balbisiana. Next base: position 13,288,535 of record CM017195.1, on the reverse strand, counting down.
AAGTGGTTCGATCGTCGTGACCTACATCCACTTCGCCGATTCCTCTTCCGTCGAGGCCACTGGCATCCACTATCGGTCTTCCTTCAATAAGCGAAGACCAAACACCTTTTACAACTTGATTCTCCTTTTAACAAGTTTAGGAGACAACCCTTACACCCCCACTCACTCCTCTCTCAAACTATTCTAATACTTAGAACTTTGAGAGGAACTCACACATGATTGCAGTAGCGTTTCTATCCTTTTTTACTCTCAATACTTGTGTCTTTAACCAGGGATGAGAGGGATATTTATAGGCTTTAAGTTGATTCAAACTTGGAGCCTAAAAACATCTCATCTCAGGTTTCCCAAGCACGGGTGGTAACACCGCCAGTGTCAGTCTGACACTGACACTGTGTTGGGCGGTACCACCACTTGACACTAGGCGGTACCACCACCCAAGCTGGCGGTACCACCACTTGCAGCTTCTCGGAGGCTGTCTGGGCGGTACCACCACCTGACATAGTCTCGGAGACTGTGCCACGATGGTGTCATCTCTTAGGGCACTGTTTAGGCCTCTCATTGGGCCCAACATAGTCCTTACATGAGCCCAATTGGCCCCTAATTGGGTTGGCCCAAATCCAAATCGAATTACGTGCTAACTACGATTCCTAAGACATATTCTATGGTTAATAAGTCCATAAGTCTAGTTTCTTCCGACGAACTTTCGATGATCTCTCGATAATGTTCCTGTGGACTCCCGGCAAGCTCCTGGACTTCTCGGCTGGTTCCTATAGAACTTCTGACGAATGTTTGGACTTCCGATGAACTCTCGAACTCCCAACGAAATTATGTCCTTGACTCCGAGACTTCATTTTGCTTTATGTCTTGCCATCATAGTTAATCTTGCACATGTAAAAACACATTTCGATCTAGACAATTAATACTAAGCATTAATCATGTTGTCTAGCATGTCATTGGTCCATCGACGCTTCGTCCGATTCTTCAGCGCATCATCCTCTCTTGCGGCCTATTGCCCAATCAGCTAGTTGACTCCGCAACTCCGATATCCTTGGTGTAGTATCCGCTCTTCTTGGCCTGATGCCCGAATCCATGGCCCTAAGCCTTCTGTCGATACGTCGACCGATCCTCCGGCTTAACGTCCAATCTTCTGACATGTTTTCCTCCGGCACAATATGATTCTTCCTACTTTAATTGTCTCATCCTGATCAAAGCATCCTGCGTCACTCAAAACGCAAATTAAAACATAAACACTTATCAATTGGTTTCATCATCAAAATACGAGATTCAGCACTTTGGACCTATCTGTTCTTAGTTACTGTGTACCTATAGTCCCTCATACATCTAATATCCTAGAGACCATATACCGAGCATGGTGCTGTTGGACCCATACGATTTCTATTGGAGTCTTACTCTAATCGGATTCTCCGAGAGAACTCTTTCTCTCTCAATCCGAATGACCCTGGCTAGGGATTTATCTAAGCAAGAATACATAAGATATTCCTCTCATGACACTGAGAGTGGATGATCCTCTATCGACACTCAATAGCCCTTGTAAAATTGACTGTCACTCCTGATGACCGACTATACTAGATCTGGAACTTCCAAACATGTAAGTCTGGTATCAAGGAGTGGAGTAATCATACAGGATATCCTTGGTATCTCAAGTCTAAAGATCAGGTACACCATTGGGACAACGGAATCATTATCGATAATGAGGTATCATTAACCATCTAACAATCCATGAGCGGATTAATCAGTGAACTCATTCTCCAATGAATACCTGCACTATAGCCCTAGTGTCCCCACACGAGCAGCTATGAGATTAGCTACATCCATCATATGGATAAGTATACAGTACACCAGTCTGTCTGGTTATCTCGATGTCCCTCTCGAATAATCTATGATTAGGATTATTTAAGGTCTATGTTTAAAGGTGAATTTGTCTCATTATCATAATCTCATCACGATCTGATTCTCATTGTAACAAGCAATATAAAGTGATAAAATATCAAATAATATAATAAGTAAAAAGAATATATATTATGTCACATGTGTTATTATCATCACTTACGTGATTGGCTTGTAAGGCACCTATGACTAGCACTTCATTCTTTAATACTAGATTGTAAGTCGGTGTGATTTCTAAAATAGAGGAAAGAGGTAAGATTTCATAAAAGTTTGTAAAATAAAATAATATGCCATAAATCTTCCTGATACAACCCATTAATAGAAACAATCTTAATCTGAAATTATGATTAATATTTATTTGGCCAACAAATTCTTTGTTAGTGCCTACGTACGGTAGATATAGCTTATGTGAGCACAACTGGATACTGTTTGTAAACATTTTGGTAAACATCAACCCCACAACATCAGTTTGTAAACATTTTGGACTCAATTAACATGAATCACCGAGTTAAACCTACATAGTGAAATAAGAAGAAACTATTGAAGGAACGTGAGGCAAAATTTATTTGGTAAGCAGGGATCATGGAACAAATTGAAGGTCCCATCAAAAAGCAGAGTAGCGTACTTAGATCAAAAGTAGCATTCCTGTCACGATCGATCCTGATGAAATAACTATTCAGTCAACTTTATTGAATCTAAACTACTAAGTAAGATGTTTAAGTTGAAGTTAGACACTTATAAATCAATCTTAGTTTTACCCATTTCCGATATAGGAATAGTCTGAATATTATAATTTATCTCACTTAAGTGTTGCATGTGAGGCATAGCCTAATGTTAGCTCCATGCTATATGAGTCATCTAATTTCATTCATAGGTAGTCCTTTTCTACTCGAGCTAATCTTCATATTTCAATACTAGGTCGACTCTGACATCATTTGTCAAGACCCAAATCCAATAGACTAACTAGCCTATTAACTTTGTTGAATCCAAACTATGAACTAAAATGCTTAAGCTGAAGTTAATAGTAATATATTTATCAAACTCTTATTAGCTAATCTTAATCTTGATACTTTCGATGTAAAACTAATTGGGGTCTTATATTATCTGTAGGTGGCAAAACAATATCAACCAACCCCTCTGAGACTATTGGTGATTAGGATCACAGACATACCATACAAATTACATAATATAACTATCTAAGTATAAACCTACAGTTTAATTAAATTCACGTTATGACAATTGAGGCCATCAATGTTGGGCTGATAGCCCAAGGTGGGCTTTATCAGCCCACAGCTCACCCCCTCTTAACCTAATCCAAATTTATATTACGAGGGGTGTGGTGGCTATAAAAGAGGAAAAAAAGGTAGTAAAGAGGTAGTTTTTGGCAGCCACGGGATTCCAAAGAAAAAAAGGAGAATAAGACAGAAAAGGAAGAGAAAGAAAGGGAAGAAGATAAGGACAACACAAAGAAATTGTTCTCAATCATCTAGAGTGCTTTCATCTTAGGTTAGATCATATTTACAGTAGATTCTTACTGTGATTACTTGAGGAGAATTATGGAGGATTTAGATATTATGCATAGTGACGTGATCCTTATATCCCAGTTATTCTCTTATGATTATTGCTAGGGTTTTGGGTAAGAGATTTAGATTTGTATATTTATTATTATTATAGTGGATTATCTGTAGTTTGCCCTGTGGTTTTTATCCTTCATATTGGAGGGGTTTTCCACATATATCTTGGTGTTTTATTTGATTATGATTCCATTTAAATCCGCTGTGTGTTATGGCCTGCTAGTATTTGCTAATTGGGGTCTATATTATCTGTAGGTGGCAAAAACAATATCAACCAACCCCTCTGAGACTATTGGTGATTAGGATCACAGACATACCATACAAATTACATAACTATAACTATCTAAGTATAAACCTACAGTTTAATTAAATTCAGTTATGACAATGAGGCCATCAATGTTGGGCTGATAGCCCAAGGTGGGCTTTATCAGCCCACAGCTCACCCCCTCTTAACCTAATCCAAATTTATATTACGAGGGGTGTGGTGGCTATAAAAGAGGAAAAAAAGGTAGTAAAGAGGTAGTTTTTGGCAGCCACGGGATTCCAAAGAAAAAAAGGAGAATAAGACAGAAAAGGAAGAGAAAGAAAGGGAAGAAGATAAGGACAACACAAAGAAATTGTTCTCAATCATCTAGAGTGCTTTCATCTTAGGTTAGATCATATTTACAGTAGATTCTTACTGTGATTACTTGAGGAGAATTATGGAGGATTTAGATATTATGCATAGTGACGTGATCCTTATATCCCAGTTATTCTCTTATGATTATTGCTAGGGTTTTGGGTAAGAGATTTAGATTTGTATATTTATTATTATTATAGTGGATTATCTGTAGTTTGCCCTGTGGTTTTTATCCTTCATATTGGAGGGGTTTTCCACATATATCTTGGTGTTTTATTTGATTATGATTCCATTTAAATCCGCTGTGTGTTATGGCCTGCTAGTATTTGTTCATATACAAAAGTTTATTTCTCTTTATATCTCATCAACTGGTATCAGAGTAGGGTTGTGGTGATTTAATTTTTATATTTGAATATGGAGGCCAGTAATATTTCTCTCATGATTAGTTTGAATGGAAATAATTGGATGATATGAAAACTAATAATAGAAGATCTCTTGTATTGCAAAGATTTGTATGGACCTTTGCAGGGGGATAGTGCAAAATCCATAACTATGACAGATGATGAGTGGAAGAGGTTAGATCAAAAAATAGTTTAGTTTATTCAACAATGGCTTGATGATAGTGTCTTTCACCATGTTTCTACTGAAAGTTCTACATATTCTCTTTGGAAAAAATTGGAAGGTTTTTATAAAAGAAAAATAACTAGCAACAAAGTTTTTTTGATCAGAAAACTTATGAACCTAAGATATAGAGAGGGTGCTTCTATTACTGAGCATTTAAATGAAATACAAAGTATCACTAACCAGTTATCTTCTATGAAAATGTCTCTTGATGATGAGTTGTAGGCATTGTTACTTCTCAGTTTATTGCTAGAAAGTTGGGAGACACTGGTGGTTTCCCTTAGTAATTCTGCGACAGACGGTGTTGTTACCATGAGTCAAGTAACAAGTAGTTTGTTAAATGAAGAGTTGAGAAGAAAGAATTCAGCAACATCTCAGAATAATTCACAAGCACTTATCTCAGAGAACAGAGGAAGGTCAAAGTCTAGAAGCAATTCACGCATGGGTAGAAGCAAGTCAAGATCTAGAAAAGATATTGTTTGCTATAACTATGGTGAGAAAGGACATTACAAGAATCAATGTAAGCAACCTAAGAAGAGCAAGAAAAATAGAAAAGAAGTGAAGTCTATGAAGTCAAAGGATAATACTACAGCTATAGTGCAAGGTAGTGATTATTTGATTTTGTCTCCTTCTGATGATATTTTTTTCTTATATGTGTCAAGATCTTGAGTAAGTGATTGACACAGGTGCTTCTCATCATGCTACACCACGGAGAGAGTTGTTTGCTACATATAGGTTTGGAAATTTTGGTGTTGTCAAGATGGGCAACTATGGCACGACAGACATCATTGGCATGGGTGATATCCATTTAAAAATCAACCTTGGCTGCAAGTTGGTGCTTAAGGATGTGAGGCATGTGATTGACTTGAGGCTGAATTTAATTTCAGTTGGAAGGCTAGATGATGAAGACTATGATAACAGATTTTACAGAGGGCAATGGAAGCTCAATAAGGGTTCTCTTATTGTGGCTAGTGAAAAGAAATGTCATACTTTGTATAGGTTGTAGGCTAAAGCTTGTGGTGAGCAGTTAAATGCTATAGAGAAAGACTTTAGCATAGAGTTGTGGCATAGGATACTATGACACATGAGCGAGAATGGGCTGCAAACTCTTTCCAAGAGAGAAGTATTACCAAATCTCAGTGGTATACATTTGAACCCTTGTATTGATTGTTTGGCTAGTAAACAACATAGAGTTTCATTTGCTAGTCTTGCTATGTCTAGAAAAATGCATACCTTAGACCATGTTTATATAGATGTATATGGTCCTTTGAGGACAAAAACTCTTAGTGGATCTGTTGATGTTCCTAGTATCAGTGGTGCACTTTATTTTATCACTTTTATATATGATTTTTCCAGGAAAGTTTGGGCCTATGCTTTGAAGACCAAATATCAGGTTATTAATGTCTTCAAAGAGTTTCATGCCAGAGTCGAAAGGGAGATAGAAAGGCAATTGAAATGTATAAGATCAGATAATGATGGTGAGTACACAGGATTATTTAATGATTATTGTAGGTCATATGGGATCCAACATGAGATGACAGTTCCTAGTACACCTCAACATAATGCTATTGCAGAGAGGATGAACCGCACCATCATGGAAAAGATTAGATGTATACTTTCATAGGTGAAGCTACCCAAAAGGTTTTGGGATGAGGCTTTGAGGACTGCAGTTGATATGATCAACTTATCACAATGTACAACCTTAGATAGTGATGTTGCAGAGCATGTATGGTCAGAGAAAGATATTTCCTACAAGCATTTGAGAGTGTTTGGTTGTCGTGCATTTGCACATGTTCCAGACAATGAGAGGTCCAAGCTTGATGGTAAGATTAAAGAATGTATTTTTCTCGGCTACTCACATGATCAGTTTGGTTACAGGCTTTGTGATCTAGAAAAGCAGAAGGTGTTCAGAAGTAGAGATATAATCTTCTTTGATGATCAAACCTTTGAGGATTTGAAGAAGAAGGCACTAGCCAAGACTTTTGTAGAAGGATTAGCAGATTATGACCCAGTTACTCCTCCAGTATATCAAAGTGATAGGGGAGATGTGCAGGAAGATGGTGTAGAGCCTGATGTTGATCTATCTGCAGGACATGTTGATCAAGAAGAAGTTGAAGAGCAACTTCCCGTAGAACCTCAATTGAGAAGATCTTCTAGAGAACGTTAACCTTCCGAAAGATACTCTACAGATAAGTATGTGATGCTTACTGATGCAAGTGAACCAGAGAGTTACTAGGAAGTAGTTGAAAGTGAGCAGAAAAAGAAATGGTTAATTGCTATGCAAGAAGAAATGGATGCTCTTCAAAAGAACCACACTTATGATTTGGTGCTACTATCAAAAGGAATGAAGGCCTTAAAAAACAAGTGGGTTTTCAGGTTAAAGACTCAAGAATATTGTTTTCAACCGAAGTACAAAGCTAGATTGGTTGTGAAAGGTTTTGGTTAAAAGAAATGTCTGATTTTGAAGAGATATTTTCCCCTATTGTTAAAATGTCTTCTATTCATGTTGCTCTTGGTATTGCTACTAGTCAGGACTTGGAGGTTAAGCAGTTAGATGTAAAAACAGCTTTCCTTCATAGTGATTTGGAGGAGGAAATTTATATGGAGCAACCAGAAAACTTCAAAATCAAAGGTAAAGAAAACTTTGTTTGCAAGTTGAAGAAGAGCTTGTATAGGCTAAAGCAAGCTCCAAGACAGTTTTATAGAAAGTTTGATTCATTTATGACAGAAAATGGATACAAAAGAACGGCTTCAAATCATTGTGTGTACATCAAATGGTTTGATGAGAATTTTATTATTCTCTTACTTTATATTGATGACATGCTTATTCTTGGGAAAGATATGTCTATAATTGATAGGTTAAAGAAGGAATTGAGTGAGTCTTTTATGATGAAGGATATGGGAATAGCAAAGCAAATATTAGGCCAAATATTAGGCATGTAGATTTCCCGTGATAGAAAAACCAAGAAGATTTGGTTGTCATAGGAGAAATACATTGAGAAAGTATTGGAAAGGTTTGGTATAAGCAATGCAAAGCCAGTTGGTTCTCCTCTTGCAGGTCACTTCAAGTTGTGCTCAGAATAGAGTTCGTCAAGTGATGAGGAGAAGGAGAAAATGCAAAAGGTTCCTTATGCTTCAGCGATCGAAAGTTTAATATATGCAATGGTATGTACGAGGCCAGATATTACATATACAGTGGGTGTTACTAGTAGATTTCTTGCAAATCCAAGCAAATAGCACTGGGCAATAGTGAAGTGGATTTTTAGATATCTCAGAGGGAGCTCTAAGGTTTGTTTAAGCTTTGGAGGTAGACCACTTGTGTTGACAGGTTATACAGATGCAGATATGGTAAGAGATATAGATACCATGGGGAGCTGTGTCATGGCAATCCAGATTACAAAGGTGTATTGCTCTCTCCACCACAGAGGCAGAATACATTGCTGCTACAAAAGTTTGCAAAAAATATTATGGATGAAAGATTTTTTATAAGAATTAGGGCTGAAATAGAAAAATTATGTGGTGCATTGTGACAGCCATAGTACTATCCATTTGTGTAAGAACCCAATATTTCATTCCAAGTCAAAGCATATAGATGTCAGATACCACTGAATTCGAAATGTATTTGAAGAGAAGCAGTTGCAGCTTCAGAAAATTCACATAGATGACAACAGAGCAGATATGTTGACAAAGACTTTACCAAAAGAAAGACAGAAAATATGCCGATAGCTAGTCGGCATGACTTCACATTGAGGAGTCATGGGACAGCCTCCCTTATGGGCTGAAGGAGGAGGTTGTTGGGAGCTCATATTCAACCCAAGGTGGGCTTTATCAGCCCACAACTCAACCCCTCTTTGTTGAATCTCGGATTTTGATGATGAAGTCAATTGTCATTTATTATCTAATCCATATGTTGAGATAAGTGTGTAGGATTAACTACGATAAAAGTAAGACATGCAGCAGGAGTTGCGCCGAAGTCAAGACTATGATTACGTTGGGGGTTCGAGAGTTCGACGGAAGTCCGGACGGTCATCGGAGGTTCTACGGGAATAAATCCGAGAAGTCCAGGAGCTTGCCAAAGAAGCTCATCGGAACTCGCCAAGTGGATAGTCGCAAGTCCAGGAGTTTGCCGGAAGTCCGCCAGAGCATCGCTGAGGGTTCGTCAAATGATCGCCAGAAGTTCGCCGGAAGCTCGACGGAAGAAGCGATTGACGCACTAGAGCAAGTTGCAGTAAATGTCTTGAAAAATATCGTAGTTAGCATGATGATTAAGTTAGAAATGGGAGGTGATCCCATTAACTTAATCTTGGAGCAATTGGGACCTTGATAGACCCAAATTAGGCCAAATGGATCAGCCCATTCGGACCCATATTTCCTGGCCGGCGGTGGCACTGCCCAGGAGCAGAGTCTCCGAGTGAGGCTGGGCGGTGGTACCGCCCCTGTCAGGCGATGGCATCACCTGGGCTCAGTCTCTGAGTGAGACTGGGCGGTAGTACCGTCCTGTCAGGCGATGGTACCGCCCGAGCTCGGTCTCCGAGCTCTGTCAGGCGGTAGTACCGCCTATTTATGGTGGTAGTACCGCCAGGACCCCGAAAATATGGGAAATGATGTTTTTGAGCTCCAAATTCAAATCAGTTTGGGGCCTATATAAACCCCACCCTTTCATGCATGAAAGGGTACCGAAACTTAGCATTTATTCTGAGATTTTGAGAGCTTAAAAGTGTTGTAAAAGGCTAGAAGTTCTTCTCCCTCTTTTCTTCGAAGTTTTGATTATTCAAGAGACGAGTGAAAAATCTGTAAGGGTTGTCTCCTAAGCCCGTCAAAAGGAGTGAAACTGTAAAAGGATGGTTGGCCTTCGCCTATTGAAGGAAGGCCTCTAATGGACGTCGGTGACCTCATCGGAGGAGGAAGCCAAAAATGGATGTAGGTCAAGATTGACCGAACCACTCTAAATCTCAGTTTGCATTTACATTTTGTTCTCTATCTTAACTGCAACTACTTCCATAGCTTTACTTTAACTGCACTTTGCTTGATCTTAAGTTAAAGCAATTTCCGAATCGACTTTCATGCCGAAATCGTTCTTATCATACGAACGTCGTTTTAAATCGTCGAAAGTTTTCCGCTGCAATAATTCACCCCCCCTCCCTCTGTTGAATCTCGGATTTTGATGATGAAACTAATTGATTGTGTTTAGATGTTTAACTGTATTTTGAGTGATGCAGGTCTACTGGATCAGGATTAGACAGTTGACGCAGAAGGAATTGACGTTGCGCCGGAGGAGATCACGTTAGGATATTGGACGGTAGGACGCTTCGGACGTCGGGCATCGGGCCAAGGAGAGCGGAATTGCACCAAGGATATCGGGGTTGCGGAGGTCAACCGCCGATTGGGCAACAAGCCGCAAGAGAGAACGATGCGCTGAAGAATCGGACGAAGCGCCAACCAATGACGTGCCGGGCAACAGAATGTCAATTCGCGTTGTAATAATTGTCTAGATCGGAGTAGAGTTTTGGCTTGTGTGTGCAGGATTAACTACGATAACGATGAAGACATAAAGCGAAACAAAGTGCCGGAGTCAAGCGCGAAGGATTCGTTGGGAGTTCGAGAGTTCGACGGAAGTCTGAAGGTTCGTCGGGAATGCTGTCGGAACTAGCCGAGAATGAGTAGGGAGCTTGCTGAAGGGTTTTTCGGAAGCTCGCCAAAAGGTTCGTCGGAAGTTCACGGAGCTCACTGAGAAAGATCGGAGCTTGCCAAAGAAGCTCGTCGGAACTCGCCAAGATCAAATCGTGAAGTCTAGGAGCTTGCCGGGAGTCCGCAGAATGGTTTCCGAGAGTTTATCGGAAGACCGCCGGAAGTTCGCCGAAAGCTCGCTGGAAGAAGTCTTGACTTATGGACTTTGTAATAGCTTAGAAAATGTCTTTAAATTTGTAGTTAGTATGTTAATTAGGGCTAGGATTAGGTGTTAATCCTATGACCCAAGTAGGGGCCAATTCGGCCCAAGTTCGGACTGGTTTGGGCCAATTTTGGAGCCCAACCAGTGAGCTGAAACAGTATAGGCGGTGGCACCGCCTAGACTAGGTGGTGGCACCGCCCAGAGGCCGAGAGCTGGGCGGTGGCACCGCCTGGCTGGGCGGTGGCACCGCCAGCATCGGGAACATAAGAGAATTCAAATTTTTGGAGCCCAAATTTGAATCCTCTTGAGGCCTATAAATACCCCTCAATTCTCAGCAGAGAGAACAACTTTTTGAGCAGCAAGTGATTGAGAGAAAGGTCTTAGAAAAGTCTTAGCAATCCTTGGTTTTCAATTTGCTAGTGTTCACCTCCTTCTTTCTTGAAAATCTGTAAGAGTGTGAACTGCTTGTAAAGAGTTGTAAGAGGGGTATTTACCCTTCCATTTCAAGAGATTTGCTAGTGGAAGGTGGGAGCCTCGTCGAAGAGGGGCCTCGCAAGTGGATGTAGGTCATTTGACCGAACCACTTTAAAAACGACGTAATCTCTGGTTTGCATTTCATTGTTGCTATTCACATTACTACAAACTTTCTTACTTGCTTTATTTACTCATTACCTTAGCTGCTCTACTATACGAATACGCTTTCAAGTTCAATTTTTACCGTACGAAAGATTTATTAAAACCGACGTTTTAATCCGCTGCACTAATTCACCCCCCCCTCTTAGTGCTCTTGATCCTAACACCTTCTTAGTGCTCTTGATCCTAACACTCTTAACCTAATCCTAATTTATATTTGGGGGGGGTGTGGTGGCTATAAAAGAGATAAAAAAGGCAGCAAAGAGGCAGTTTTTGGTAGTTATGGGATTCGAAAGAAAAGGAGGAGAATAAGGTAGAAAAGGAAGAGAAAGAAAGGGAAGAAGATAAGGACAATACAAAGAAACTGTTCTCAATCATCTAGCAGTGCTTTCATCTCAGGTTAGATCAGATTTACAATAGATTCTTATTGTGATTACTTGGGGAGAATTATGGAGGATTTAGATATTGTGTACAGTGACATGATCCTTATATTCCAGTTATTCTCTTATAATTATTGCTAGGGTTTTAGGCAAGAGATTGAGATTTGTATATTCATTATTATTATAGTGGATTATCTCTAGTTTACCCCGTGATTTTTACCCTTCACATTGGAGGGATTTTCCACGTATATCTTGGTGTTATATTTGATTGTGATTTCATTTAATTCCGTTATGTATTATGACCTACTAGTATTTATTCATATACAAAAATTTATTTCTCTTTATATCCCATCAATCAGGATCCTCTACAAAATCCAAAACCTTCATTAGATCGACGTCATCAGCATGCATAGGATGCATGATCATATAATCACATCATAGTGATCAGAATTGAGACATGGCAAGTGCAAGGAAAATCAAAAAACATTTTAATATTCTACATGAGAACAACAACCGCATGACGACCAAGGAAAATACACTTCTGTTACTGCAAGATTAAACCTATAACATAGTATGAGACATAGTTCGGGCATTATGACTTGTTGTTTACGCATTATGATTGACAAGTTAAACTGTGAAGTCCCTTTAATATCATAAAGCAATACAGTTCCTCAATTCAATAAATTTAATTCACACTCACAATAACAGGTAGACCAGTAAATTTAGAAAACAAGTATATATATTAATTATTTGCCTAAATGCTAAGATGGATTATGAGATTTTCTTTGTCCAGACTAAAAAAAATGTCCGGGTCCAGAAAACCTATGTGTAATGGAGTAATTAAGGCTAGTAACAGCAGGTTTGTTACCGTTTTATGCACCACAAGAAGAAATAACATGATCAACATTAATATTTTTCTCTAGCAATCATAAATCGCAGTAATCTCTTTGGGACATAATCGTTTCTGAGTGGTTGTGTTATTTTGTATCGTTTTACGATATGTGTGTGAGTTCGACGGGAGGATATCACTATCAGTCGGATGATATTAGAATATCCTTAGTCAGATATAGATAAAATAAATAATAAAATATTTTTAAAAAATAATAATAATATTTGTATCATTGTGATCGTTTGTGGATGTGAAAAAGCATAAAAATGGTGATACGAGGAAACCGCATACAGGGATGCCGATGGCCTCAACGGAGGAGGAAAAGGCATACGAGAAGTCCTATTACAAGTTCAATCTTTTAGATGGAAGTTAGATCTGCCTCCAGCTATCATCATCCTGCCGTATGAAGTCCCTCAACTTGATTTCATCTAATTTCCATGGGTTTGGGTCTTCAACCCGAAACAGTTAATCTAGTGGTTACGCTGATTGGAAACTCTTGTAACCCTCAGGTGACATACATAAGCCTCAAGCTTGACAAAGAAATTGCATAAGGGGAACCTTTGAACAACGTTTATACCCTGTGTTTCTGTTGACATGTGGTCTTATGTCGTTCGCTTGATTGATTTGATTTAATATAGTTTTGGTTGATTTGCATCATGAAATAGTGCTGATTTGATTACGTTGACGAAAGTTATATAACCCGTGGTGACTTACCATAAGCTCTAACCTTGTTCTGTCCTCTGGGGACCATGCTGCTTTGTCTTTCTTTTGACATGAGCAATTCAGGCAAGGATTTCACGAGAAATAACCACTGTAAAAGATATGATTACAGCCCAAGTCTCCACAGCGACGTACTTCTTTTCATCCACCCAATCAATCTGTTCTCTGAGTGACAAATCAGGCTATCTATCTATCTATCTATCTTATGTTTGCCAGAATGTATCTGTTGTTTTCTGTTTCATGAATGGTCATTTGTCTTTTGTTTGGTGCAGCTTCCGTTTCAGCTGCTTGGCATTTAAATGGAGTCTGGGCTTCGGAGGAATATCTATTGGATCATCATGTCCCGAGATTTCTTTAGCTCACCAAGACATTCAAAGATGCCCATTCTTGAGAAATATCAATGAGCCTACTAACTTCTCCTTCTCATCTGTAAATTTTCCTCGTACATCACCGATTAGATGTGATCTCATTATGCACACTCTTTGGTTTATTAAGGTACAACAAGGAACCAAGGGTCCAATTTTGAAATGTCATTTAGGCTTTTCCATGGGCAAAAGATGGTGTTGTTCTCACTCTCTGGAAAATTGTTTGTGCCTGGTGGGAAACCATCCATTTACTCCCTTAGCAGCAACAGATGTTGGACCTTTCGGCTTTGACTTCTTCTCAAACAAGCCCAACAAGCAGAACAATAGATGTTCTCAGGTAGTTTGTTTATCTTCAGTTATTCTTACCCTCTAAAATGACATCAATTTTTTATTCCCTCCATATTTTTAACTTGATTTTAGATATGTTTATTATATAAAAACATCCCATGTCTTTGATCTCATTAATAAGAATGACTAGCACCATTTTGACATTTAAAGAGTGAAAAATCTGACATGACGATAGTGAATAGTTCAACATTTTTCTTGCATCTAATCCAAAACCTTGCTCTTATTGCTGCCCGCCCTATGGTCGTAAATATTGACTATGTTGTGCATGTCTATTCCGACCCTACGAAACCCACTTCATGTCTCTGGGCTTCACCAACTACTGAATTGTTGGGATGTACGTACACGCTGGGCATGGCAGCAAATGTTCCCCTCGGAGTCTGGAGGGAACATACCAACAAGTTCTCTCCCCAGTGGTTTGCTGCGGTTCGTGCCGCCGTATCTTTCATCGCGACGCTTAGAAAGTCCGTGCTGATGCCCAAGACCGTCATGGCAATTACGATATCTTAGGTCAGACCATCGGATCGAGAGCTGAGCTTCTATGGCTAATACATGATGGAAGCTGCAGTTGGTCTAGCTTTGTTGATGGCATTCGAAAGAGAATTTTCGAGTTGATTCGTCTGTACGTTTATAGCTTGAAATACAGACAGAGGACGTCGGATGATGCGTGTTTTGTTTGCATCGTCAGAAAGTGGAAGCATACGGTGAGCAACAGATCATGTCATTTTGTTCATCTTATATTTCTGCGTCAAGTGCGGTGGTGACTGCATGGGCATGGGATCGTAGCCAACCTATTTGTTTGAGAAGAGTCGGCATGGCACTATCGCAGGCAGCAGTCAGCAGTCAGCAGTCAGAGAGACAACATCAAGTATCAAAAGAGGGATGGATCCGAAAAGGCACATACGAAATGAATCAAGCATTAAGACACCAAAACTCGCAGGTTATGTGATGCTATTTGGCTGTCACTGGCACCACGGTGGCCAAAGGGTAGCTCGTTACGATTACCACCTACCTGTACACGCGCCAACTTTCATCCGCCAAAAGGGTAACCAGATAAATAGTAATCTCTCGCCCGCGATGCACCATCTCTCGCCAAGATGCCCTCCAAATCACCCATGATCCTTGCCAACCAGATCTCCAAGTTCCGTTGTATCTCCTTGAAACTGCTCCTAATTGAATCCACATACTTCCTCGTGTTCAATTTAGCTTCTGCAGTTAGCTCATCCCCCACACGGCTCTTCGCTGCCGCTGCCTCTGCCTGCACTGTATTCAGCTTCTGTCTTGTTTCGGCTGCACGATGTTGTAGCCGAAATGCCTCCAGCAAGAACTCGGTCAGCCTCTGCGTTCGAAACTCTGGACCCAGTGTTGGATCACTGGGGTCATTTACTCGCTGCACAAAACACGGCAGAGCGTCAAACAGTCCCGTCTCTCCGTAATCTTCTTGGCATGAATTAAAGGTATTTAAAAAGGAACATCCTACTAGGAAAACCCACTTCATGGCCTATCAAGTTCTTTCCTGTAAGAAAAATTGCCCAACAAATTACTGTTGCCCAGTAAAATGATTTGTTAATGAATGCATCGGCCGATATATATTACGAATCCTGCATATGATCTTTAAATGGCACATCAGACTGTCGTTAGAAAGCAACAATGAAATTCAAGATTATCTAAGTCATGATCCATAGCAAAATGTTTAGCATGTCCAACCGAACAATGAATATTAAGCTTTGTGTTGTTTAGTCTGGCATTTTGCTTTTAGCTAGCTTGGAAAATGTGAAATTCTTATGAATGTTTCACTATACATTGTACACATGTATATATATTAATGAGAATGCCTTCTTTATGTTGCAGGTATATAACAACCTCCATCACGGAACATGTATAACCAAGCTACCGATCCATCGACTTGTGAAAACTTCCTGGGTTTCCAATTCTCCTCCTTCCCCCTTAGTTTAATCTTTTTCAGCAACATTTTATGATCGACAAGCCGCTACTCTACAAATGATTGTAAGGCCAATCTGAGATGCCAACTTTTTCAAGGCCTATCGATTGTCTTTCGACTAGATTCTTGCCATGTGGTAAAATTGAGATATGCAAGGCATTATTACGAAACAAGAAAATCTTTTAGCTTTTTCAGAAAAAAAAAAAAATCCCTACCTACTAGATCTGATTCACATATAAAGGCACATCAGAAAGAACAACAATTTAGCATATTCGAAACAGCAAAAGTAGGTGCAGTACGAAGACATGTATCGCTTCCAAGCCTCTAATCAAGAACATCATGATAAAATAGTGATAAAAAAAAGAGCATACAAGTCTAAGTCAATTTATGCATGAGAGAGAAGCAGAACAAACTAACAATGAGAAAATAGTAGCAAAAGCATGAATCAGTCTAACATACCATTTTCCTGCACAAATCGTCAATTTTGGCAGAAAGAGATTGATATCTCTTCTCTTGTTTCCTCATCAACGAAGGGATCTTCGACGCATCCCCTTTCCCTAGTTTTTCCAGGTTAACCAGTTCATCTTCAAGTGATTTAAGCTTAGAAGAAACTCGTGAAGATTCAGCATCAACCCTCCAAGGGGATTCCCTCCTAAATATGAAAGAATTTTCAAGCTCGTAAGGACATGAGTACTTGTGTTAGCATTTTCAGTCGATAAAGAGTCGAAAGTACCTTGCTACTCCATGTTTCATGCTGCGTGCCAAATCAAGTGAGTCATACTGCATATCCTGCAAGAACGAATGTGGGAAAAAAAAAAAAACACAAGCCTTTTAGTGATGTCAAAAAGAGCATCACTTGATTACGGTAAAGTGATTGGCCATTCAATTGAGCTATTTGAGAGAGAAAGTAAAAATATATATACAGATAATCCTTCCTAATCACCTGATACGCATGGCATCAACACTATACTAATCTTGTATGCCATTCGGGGTGGTGACACCTGCACATGGTGTAGTGCGTGCTGCAACAGGGGAAAGCGTTTACAAGAAGAAGAGGTACCATAAATGGAGGGTGGCTGTGACCAACACAAACGAGGGGGGGGCATCAAACTTGACTTGTATGTTCGAAAAACGAATCATGACCACGACCCTCTTGAACTAAATATCTAGACAATGCTCGTGGCCACTCAACAATCTGGAAGCATCTTGACTCGAAATGGAAGCCAATCAAGGAGTCTACACTAACATCCACCATTGTAAACAACAGCGAGAAGCCATCGGAGGTAGGCTTCTGCAGCACATTAATAACCATCGACCAGCTAAAAATCTCGACACTGGTACTAGTCGTCCTAACAAAAATACGCTGGATGCAGATATTTTTCAGTAAAACGGCAGACTGCTATGAAAACATAACATAGCGTCAGCTGGTGACGGAACAACGATATCACGGGCATAAACAGAGCTAACCCGCAAATCGCTTCCGCCGTTGCATAGGATATGAGGTGCAGCATTTAACAGCTTCTCTAAGGAACAGTTTCCGCAACTAATCCAAAGACGACGAAGAAGAAGAAGAAGAAGAACATACATACCGGACACTGAGCTCCTACCGGCCATCCGCCCCATCGATCCGTCCACTGTTTCGTATCCATCGGCGGCGCCATTAAGAACTCCCTTCCGCACCCGTTCTGCTGCGCCAACAGACCCATCATTCCCTCCGATTCCCCGTTGCGCTCCAAGAACCGCTCCTCCAGCGGCATCGTATCCGAAACCCTAACCCCGGCGCCACCATCGTCCACCGAGTCCTCCCCGGCCACCTCCATCAGCGACAACGACCCGTCCCTCTCCACCTTCCTCGCCATGAAGTCGAGCATTTCGTCCCTCTCCGCCACCTCCCTCTCCAGCCGCACCACGGCGGCCCTCAGCTCCGCTTTCGTCCGCTCCATGTCCTCGACCTGCGCCCTCAGCGCCGCGATCTCCTCGTCTGCACCGTCGATCCGGTGGAGGAGGCGCTTCTCCTCCTGCTGCCACTGGGTCCGGTGGCCGGCGAAGATCTCGGCGACTCGGGCGTTGGCCTTGGCGCCCTCCTTCAGCCGCGACCGCAGCTGCCGAAGCTGGTCCTCCGCTTCAAACAGCTTCATCGCTAGGATCCGGTTGCGGGACTGGAGCGACGACACGTAGGAGGCGGAAGACTTGGGGAGTAGCCCCAGGAACAGGGCGAAGCCGAGGCCGAGATAGGAGGAGAGAAGCGACGCCCCAGCCTGGGGCTTCGCCTCCTCCTCGATGGAGCGCGAGGACCTCGCCGTGGTCTTTCCCACTGCGACAGCATCGGCCGCCATCGACGGGACTTGCGACGAGCTGGGGGACTCGGTCACCTCCATGTGGCCCCCGGGCTTCATATAGACCCATCGTCCTCCAGATTACTAAAATACCCTCAATTCTGGATACAATTACGAAACGTTGAGACTCCAAGGGAGATCGGACGGTGCTGAAGACCTCGATGGTGATCTGTGATGAGGGCAATTCTGGGCATGGGTGTAAAAGACGAGTCATGGTGTCATTATTGGAGATGACCATCATGTGTCACGGCATTGGGAAGGAGGAGGAAATGAGCGAAGGGGGCAGGGGAAAAGGCGAGGCTGCCTTTTTGTTCTGCTACTTCACAGGGAAATAATGAGATTTCGGTCCCTATGGGTTTTGGCAACAACTGCTGCCATCTGAACCGCCGTCTGTCTGTCTCTCTCTCTCGTCTCGGTTCGTGTGAAGCAGTTGTGAATAGGATTAACAAATAGGATGCGAAAGAGAGGAGGAAGATTAGTTGTTAAACGAGTTTCTTCCACGTGAAGGGGGAGGCGTATTGTATTCTTTCATGCACGCCACAGGTGTTTTGGCTAACGTACATTGGGCTGTGGAGTGCAAATAGATATGGATATGCCACTGGTATATACACAGCGGGTGTAGGCGCATGTTACCTCGCGTCTCGGCTACTGTGGGTAGGATGGATGAGAGGGATCGATGCATGAGGCCGTGAGAAAAACAGGATACCCACCCTGGGCTGCTGATACTACTCATGTAGGAAATTAAACTTGAGTGGTGGTTGTCTCCTCTGAGAACAAGCCTTGTGGTTCCGGAGCTCGCTCACGTTCTTGAGTTGGAATTGGGTCTTGGAATCATCCGAAGGAAACCGTGCGGTCGTCCTTCGGTAAGCAGCAAACCTGCCTGCCAGCCTTTGGGACATAATTGCCATCCAAAGCGGGACCGCTGAACACACACGCGCTGTCCCGCTGACAAAGGCTCGGCGTCCTTTTGGATTACTGACCGATGGGGGGTGGTGGGTAGTCGCAGGCCCAGATCAAAAAGGAAGACTCGTCGAAATCTCAATCGGATCCATTACTTGGTCCCCTTCCCTGGTCGTCCCAACATAATAAAAGGAACAGTCACTCCACCTGAGTTTTTAAGAGGAAGATGGTAAAAAAACACACGCATAAAAGAGTTGGGATGGTTGGTGGTCACGCTCATAGAAATGGCCCCGATTTGTTTGAATGCGTTTTGGAGAGAGATTTCTTATGGTTTAGTTTCCTTGATGGATTTTTTATTTATATATGTAGAGAGAGAGAGAGAGAGAGAGAGAGAGAAAGAGGGTCTCGTTTTGTTTTCATCATCGACCCTAGTTAGATATGTCGACTCATGCAAAGCTACACGTTTATGGTACACGCTCGGGGAACTTGTGGGGTCATAAGCCGCTTCTCCAACCATGGGATATTGGCTTCTCAATCATCGACTCCGTCGGAAGCAGACGAATACAGCGATCAAGAGGAAGGCAAAAAGACTGTCCGCTCCCATGTTACCTGTATCTGTAGGTGGCAGGCGAAGCATCGAAATGTCCACCGGGCGACGGTGATGGCTGTATGCGTTTGTCTTGCCGAATGAAGAAGAAAATTCTGTCTTGCTTGGCTGGCCGCAGTTCATATAAAGGCAGACAGGCAGGCATGCATGCATGCATGCAGAGGACGTGATGGTACGTCCTCTTGAGATCCAAATCTGCATCGGTTCGGCAGCCCTTCCTCGGTCGATAAGACCTTTCCTTGGCTATCGTTCGACTGTTACAAAGACACGACAAACTTCATCTTCTCTCTCTCTCTCTCTCTCTCTCTCTCTCTCTTCCCAAACGGTCGAGTGCAGCTATAATCTTAAGTGATTTTGGATGACTTGTCCCTCGATTTTGGATGACCACGTAAATGTCAAGATAACCTTAATAATATTAATCCATATAAATTGGAAGTCCTAAAGTAGATAAATCTGATGATGCTACAAAATAAATATTTCATCCTAAAGCCAATCGAACCGGCGATGAGTTGGGGGATTTCACAAGGATGGGTGATAGTGTCGAACCAGGCATCACTTCGTTTCACCTGATTCGATCTTCGACCATTTTATTGTGCCTCTCAAAGCTTATAAATAAATATGTAGGGTCCGTCTCACAAGAGCTCAACCTCATGGGATGGGATCGATCATCGGTTGTAAATTCTCCCATCTCAAGCGATGCTAAATGGTACCAACGACGATCGAGGATTGTGTGTTGTTACCTTCGGCCCCTTTGGGGGGGGGGGGGGGGGCATCTGATCCTACAGCCTACCCATGACTTGAATTGTGTGTTACGTCAACTCGCATTCTATTATCTATCTGTTCTGTTTTTAGTGATGGTGGAATGGAAAGAGCAGGAGAGGCCAATCAATGATTAGGACATAATGGATGAGGAGGAGATATCATGAACATTTTCGTTTGTTTGTACATTGCGTTATAGGGAGAGGAAACCAGCGAGTGACTAAGGTTCGTTTGATAACATTATATATATATATATATATATATATATATATATATATATATATATATATATATATATATATATATGAAGAAAGATTTTGAGTGAACATGGATTGTTTTAAGTTCTCGGTAAACAATAGATAAAATTTTATTGTAAATATGTATATTGATATAAATATTATTTGGTAAAATTATATTTCAAAATAGAGTTTACTATTTAGAAACCCTTTTTACTATTGACAATCCCTTACTATTCATAATCCATTAAAAAGTAATAAAAATAAAAATATTTTATTATTCACAACCTTTCATATTATTCATAATCAATCGCTTTCCCCTAGCTTGTTGTTATCCTAGCCCACTCGTGGCCCACACTTTGACTTTGCTCATCGTCTGGTTGATAGTGTCCTCCGAATAAGAGAAAGAAAAGGATGATGACCAAAAGAAAAAAAAAAGAAAATAGAGAGAATGAAGAGAAGAAGACGAAGAAAAAAAAAAGAGGTGGAAGCAAAAAAAGAGAGTTTCTATTTCATTTAAAAAGGGACAGTTTTGAAGAATTAAAAAAAATTAAATTAGATAATAAATGATAAAAAAATGATTGCAAATAGTAGTCTCCTTTCAAAAGTCCATTAAATAGTTGTGACAAAAAATTATCATTATGATAATTTTAATATTTATTAAAAAGTGAATACACATTTTTATTAAAAAAGAAAATGAATATTTGTATTCTTATAAAAAAAAAAGAAATTTATATTATGGTGCCGAGAATCCGAAGCTGTCTTTTTGACATATTTATTTCCCCCTTTTTTGTCTGTCTGTTTTATTTTTCCAACGGAACGGGAGACTTGTTCTCGATCGATTGCGATTATATAATAATAATAATATAATAATAATAATAATAATAATAATAATAATAATATTATTATTATTATTATTAATATTATTATTATTATTAATAAACAACTCTTACAAGATGTTGTTTTGCCACTCAAAAAACCAGGCGCATGCAATTTCCGACTATTACTCCCCTCCGGATTCTCAAAGCGTGTCGGTTGAAGCAAAGATGGACCGGAACACTCGCACTCGAGTCGCATCGGATCAAAGCCTCTTGTGCTCCAGTTGTTCTTTCTGGGCACAAACTGGGATCCTATCTGTTATATTTGTTGGAATTTACCAGACGATCAACATAGCAGCAAAAGAATCACACAACGGGACAACAATTTACGTGGTTCGGCAATTTTTTTTTTTTTTTTTTTGCCTACATCCACGGAAGGTGAGCAACCAACAAAATCCTCCGAATCCATTACAGCAAACACGCACGCTGGGACCCACCCACCGACTTTATTTACAACGCAGACGTGTGCCAGCGAATCATGTTTGGGAACAGCAGTTGCATCATCCACAAGACCGTGTATGTATATATATATAGCCTGCAGCCAAAGCGAGCGGATATCCATCCATGAGCTCCGGACGTACGAGTCTCGGAGATTAAACTAAGCTCTTGCTAAAACTACGCCCACGCTATTCCCGACGAAATCGTAAACCATTTTACCTTCGTCGATCGATGATATATTGGTCGTCGGCTGTAGTCCTCCGGTTGGTTAACTTCCTCCCTTCTCCTGTTCCGTCACAAGATCGAAGGCCACGCACGCTTTCGCTCTTCACCTGATGTGATTGAAACTGCTAAAAGGTCCTGAATTCGCGGACTTCGCTGCAGGCTTTGCTGCTTCAGGAGTTCCGAATACGTTCCAAAATCTGAGAGTTTCGTCTCCCGCCGCCGATGCGACGGTGCAGCCATCCGGACTCTGCAATTTAACAAGAACCCATCAGCGATCCTACGTGGTCACAGCACCTCGCTCCCTGAACAGAAGCATCATCCCTACCTGGGCCATGAATAACACTCGAGATGTATGACCTGTGAGCTCAGCAATCCTAACCATGGAAGGGTACTTCCACAACGTCAGTTGATTCTGAGTGAATCCGTGAGAGCTGAGCAATTCGCGCTCCTTGTTGTTCCACAGCAGGGAACAGACCTGAGATCCGGTGTCCACAGAATTCAGGCAGGCACCCGTGTGCGTGTTCCAGAACTTGATGCACCTGTCGCCTCCACCCCCGCCGGACGCAAGCAAATTGCTCTGGAACGGGCACCAGGCAAGAGCTTTCACAGCAGCCATGTGATCATCGAACCTGTGGAACCATTGGTTTTGACCCCGAGGTGGGTTTGCGGAGGCCATGGATACGTCCCATATGTGCACGAGGTTGTCATTGCCTCCGCTCGCCAGTTGCTGCCCTGAGCCCGACCACTTCAGCCCGCACACCTCTTGTTGGTGGCCTCGATAGGTTTGCACGACATGAGACCTCACTCTAACGTCGTTGTTGACGATCTTTCCGTCCATCCCTCCCGTGCTCAGAATGTTATTGTTCCAAGCGAGAGAACCGACTCTAGATCCATGTACTCCTCTCAGAGTCCTCAACTGCAGTGGAACAGGCCAAGAGCAGCACGTTAGGGTGAAACCGGTAGCTGAACTAATTCCAAGGCTCCGAAAGCCCAACAAGCGTGCAAGTAAGATTAAAAAGAGGGGAAATTGCATCGGCAACTAGCGAGAAGGAGAGGAGAGAAGAGAAGATGCAGCGCTAACCGAGCGATTCGAGGTGGAGTCCCACAGTTGGACGTCCGAAGAATTCAAGCCCACGGCGATGTGTCGCCCGTCGGGAGCCCAGCTGACGCTGGTGACGGGGCCAGCATCATCATCCACAGTCACAAGCTCAGAGGTAGACCCATCCGAAGCATCCCACAGGTACACAGTGTTCCCGAGGGCGATCGACAACACGTTGCCGCTTCCCCAGTCCAGCAGATTCAAGTAGTAGTCATCCACGATGTCCGGCGCATCCAGGGTCCTGTCGGCCGACTGAAGAGGGTTTTTTTTTTTTTTTTTGGGCCAAGACCGGTAAGTAAGAGAGGCAAGAAATAACTTAGCAGTGAGAAACAGGTGAGAAGGAAGCGCAGGAGCTGCCTACCTGTGGAATGTATCTCCGCTGCTTAGCAGGCTTAGCATGATGAGGGGAAACCGCGTCAGCTTCTTGGAAGAAAGGTCGCGATGGTGCTGGTGGTTTGCTGTGGAAAGCCAGAATTCTGGTTCTGTTCTTGAGAAGGTTCTCGGCAAGAAGCTTCCTGTAGGCCTCTTTGGAGGGGGAAGAAGCCGGACCTGCGTTCTCCTTCTCTTTCCTGGTTTGGGTGAGCAGGTAGTACGCCACGTCCATATCCATGGCTGACCGATCCGGAATGAATCTGTCACCCTGCGACTTAAGGCATCACGAAATAAGAGGATCCAGTAATGCCAGAGAAATTTCATGAAGAAAGAGCCAAATCAACGAGCAGCAAAAGAGCATTAAGATTCAGAATCATCTACCAAAATAAACAAGATCCGTGTGACGGAAACATCAGCCGAGAACCCTAGATGGGGTCTTTACCATCGGTAGGGAGAACAAGTTTGGAAAGAGAAAGAAAGATAGGAATCCTAAATCCGGACAGAACAAAGAACCCTACTTTCTCAAAGATTCCGACGGTGGTGGCAAGCGCAGAAGAATCCAAGAAACATTACAGCGAACCGAACCCAGACATTCCCATGAAACCAAGCTCAGAAACTACATAAAGAAAGGAAAAACAAACAAACCGACCGACCAACCAACAAACAAATAATAGAAGAACATGGCTTACGCTCTGCCTCGAAGATGGATTCCTGGAGGTGGTGTGCATCGAAGGCAGGAAAGGCCTGGATGGGACGTCTTGGAGAGGACGACGAGATGACATTCGACGCTTCTCTGAAGAAATAGAAGAAGAGGAGCTCCCTGCATCCATGGTATTAGAAAATCCAAGAAAAGATGTAAAGCAAAGAAACAAATCGGATTGGACGAAAGAACAAATTGAAACCCTGCAATCCACAACCACGGTCAGAGATCAAATTATATAACAGAAATACGCAATAGTGTCGATATTCAAGAAGAACGGGAATCAATCAGAGACGGCGCTTTTCTTTCGACGAGGGTCAAGATGGCTTTGCAGAGAGGACGGAGGAGGAGTAAAGAAGAGCCGAGCCCTCCCCCTTCCTTTCCTTCTTCTTTCTCCTTCCTCTGTCACACACACACACACAAACACAGAGAAATTGTCTGCGTAATCGAGAGAGGAGACAGAGATGATTTTGTTGCGGAGCGCGTCGATGTATGTTTTGTTGGATGGAGAAATCTCAGAGGGCAACCCCCCGTCGGCGTATATAAAAGAGAGAGGAGGAGGAGGATTCGATTCGTGTTCGTTGCTTCTTTGGGGGGCGAATACAGAACTCCCAACGGCTAGTTTGTCTTTTTAAATTAAACAGCTGGCGGAACACAATGGCCGTTGGAGAAGACTAGCGATGGTGACACGTATAACTTAAAGGTTGATTTAACTTTAAGTAGCAGCATTGTCATCCAAGTCGCTTTGGCCGAGTGGTTAAGGCGTGTGCCTGCTAAGTACATGGGGTTTCCCCGCGAGAGTTCGAATCTCTCAGGCGACGAAATTCACTTTTATTACTACTCCTTTTTGTTTATTCATTTAAAACCCGTAATGTCATTGATGGACGATGAGGCCGAAGAGCGGGGGAGTTGGGGGACTTGTTCTTTCCAAAGCCCATGGGCCCACTGACTTTATTGGAGCCTCGCTGCCGAATCCAGATCTGGATTCCCAAGGAGGGCAGCAAAAGAAAGACCCGTCCACAGCGGGGAGAGAGGGAAGAAGCCGAAGTCGTCTTCTCCATCCATCCAATCCGATTCCCGAGATGATACTGGCCGTTCTCTTCACCAACACCGACGGCAACATCCTCGTCGAGCGGTACGTCCCCCATCTTCTTCCTGCCGTCGATTCCTTCGACTCGGTCAATACCTTTCCTCCGATTCCTTCGTGATCCGTCATAAACGCACGAAAATCCATCCATCTCGTGCGGAGATTTCTCGATTCGTTTTACTTTGCCTTTCTTATTGTATTAGTTTTTTTCCCCCTTCGCCGGTGGGTTCCTGGATGTTCTTAGAGTCTCTCAGGTCGAGGTCTCCAGTTATGTGTGTGGTCATTCAGGGTCGTAGATGCCCCATATTCTCTATTCCTTTCCACGCTTCATGTAGGGTTTAGTTATTTTTCGGACTACATAAGATTTCGTTAGATCTACTGCTTAAACTTGTACCGCTGGGCGAGATATCAGTGACAGTGCCGAGAAACTGGAGACGAGAATACTGAAGGTATAATCACATAGATATGGTACTCAGAATTAATTCTAGCGTACAGTGTACATTTGGGGCATGTTAATTCAGTGCTTTCTTGTTGATGCCAATGTTAGGAAGTCATACTTATAGGGAAGGACGGGTAGTCATATTGAGATCTTTATAATTCCCGTTCACATTGCCATGGTTTTTTAGGTGACCAGTACTAACATCCCTCGTCCAATCTGTCAATTTTTGGTCCCTTTATATTCTCTTTATCCAATTGTTCACCTAGAAGCTCTATCTGTTACGGCCCGTGCTTATGATCTTGCTTTGTGCTTCATAGAATCTTAAATTTAATTGGCTGAAGAGGAAAGGATCAGAGAGTGCAGGCAAGAATTGTAAATTTTATGATAAAAGAAAAACGGATAAGAAAAATAAGGCAATTTGGGGATCTAATATGAAATATCAGACATTAAAACTGCCAATTTCTTTGGTGTGTTTTCCCTTCTATACGTTCATTACATATCCAGAACATCATCATTACTACTGATTTTAGTGTTTGTGTTTTGTCCACTTTTTTGGATGCCTTTTGTATTGATGAACATTACTTCCTAACAGCACTCGTCATTTCCAGAATCCTTTTATATGCTAAATTGCAGCGGTAGATTAGGAACTCACACTAATTCTAGATGAAATAGGGTTTAACTGGTCATAGGATTCTGTGTAGCCTTTAGTGTTTTCTGGAATTTATCCTATGTTTTACATTGCGAGGAAGTCTTTTTGTTGCATACCTTCATTGCAGGATGGCATATATTGTATGAACATGAAGCCTGTGTGTGAATTGAAGGTTGCCAATAAATTGTACTGGCAATTCACAATAACTCTTTTTCTTGGAATGGCAAATTGACCTGGAAACAGTCAGGTGACCCTTCCAGTTATAAATGCCTGAACTGGTTTACTAATATCATCTGGCCTTTGTGTGAGAAGAGACTGAGGGGATCAATTTGAACTCGACTGGAACTGATTAGGGCAAGTTGCTGCATGGGGAGATCAGGTCTCTAGAGTTTGGAGAGGCCGCCAGAGTTGTGTTGATTGTCCTTTTCTCCTTATTCATTTTCTCTCTCTTTTCTTTATTCCTGTCTTTTGTTTCTACACCTATTTTGGTACAATGGTATTTGATGAAATGCCATGAGCTATGCTAGTTGCCAGCCGGCACAAGTATGTGCCATAGGAAAAGCATGAAGTGTGGTACCTGGAACCTGTTGCTATGAAGGAGACAGCTCTAGGGAAGTTCTTCGTCCTAAGAAACAATATATTCCAATATGCGCTTTTGTTGGAATGGAGGCATACATTCTGGATTTGATGGAAAATCTATAATCATAGTTAACTTAAAGGTAGAACATGAAAATTATTATTCTCCTCAAATGTCTGACACTTTTAGCTAAAATAAGGGCATACACATGATTCAGGACCTCACGTATGTTTTAATTGACCTGTTTGTCAATTAATTAAAATGAGGAGGGACAGCTTAAGCGGTTTAACTGGACTGTTGTGTATTTGTTCTTCTCACATTTTTAACTGTCATTGAGTATCAATTTAGCAGTGTCAGAGTAAGGTATCGAACTGGTAGACTCTCTATAGTGTTTTCATTAGTATAGAGTACAAATGATGCATCTAACAGTTTCAACTTTTCTGCAGATTCCATGGAGTTCCTGCAGAGGAACGACTTCATTGGCGGTCTTTCCTAGTAAAATTAGGAGCAGACAATCTTAAAGGAACTAAAAATGAAGAACTTCTTGTTGCTTCTCACAAGTACGTAAATGCTTCATGAATCATGAGATGTGTGATGAATAAAAATGGGTTCATATAATTCTTCTATTTTTCTTTGAATTGATTGAATATTTCTTAAAATTAAGTGTGAATGAAAATTTTAGATGCTTTACCCTTTTAATTAGTTTCTGTTTTACAGGATAATCTGATTCGTATGTTATATCTAAAACTGTGGTTTTCAGATGAAGAACTTCATGTACATTCTTCCGTTGACTTGATTCATATTGTCGATCAGAGATCTCATATATCATTCGTCTCTTTATGTAAATATTATGGAGCTGATGTTATTTAAAGATCTCATATCTTAGTTCTTCACTTAGTATAATAAATACCATGGAGCTGATGTAACTGTATTAAGCTGTCTACAGGTTCTCTTTGGTCCTGAGCTAAATTCAAAGGAGTTAAAAGGTCATTTAGTTAAGAAGCTTAGAGAATGAGGCTTAGGCCACCAAGCAATATAGTTAGATTCGAAATTTAAATGTATGCAGCCTTATCCTCATTTAGAGGAGAAGCTATTGCCATAATATGAAGCAATGATGCCCAGTTTATGTTGCACAAGACCCACCCTGTTTTTAATTATGAGGATTTTAAGGTATGTCCTAAAAGAATTCCTCCAGGTTTTGTTGATAGGATATATATAGTGCTTTCTAAGAAGCTTTGTCAGAGTTCTGTTGGAGTACAGAGCTGATATTCAGAAAGACATGCATAATTATAAAACCATCCTGATTTTGCAGTTCTTATTTCTATATATCACCTATTATCACTTGACATACTTAAAAGGCTGCTGTTGAATTTGGTTGCTTGTTTTAGTTTGTTTTATATTGATGTATAGCACAAAATAATAAATTTTGTATGTCTCTCCTGAAATTTTGTTAGTTCTTATCACTCTTGATATCGAAGTATTTGGTGTTCTTCACAGTTGGGAAATTTCCATAATGTTGGTACGTCACTTTCCTTCATTGGATCTTTTATTAAAAATAACCACCCTGTATGTTCACTTGTATTTTGTATGACAGGGTTATCAATCTTTTCATCTGGAAGTTAAAATCTTAACTATCTTGTGAAAAATTCAGTTCTTTCGTCTTACGCTTCAGAAAATACTGTAGCTTAATGTGTTTTTGAGTTGTTTGCCAAGGTTTTGATCAGGAAGGTAATATAATCTTTGTTCAATACAATCTGGTAACCATTTTTTAGTATTCTTTCCATCATAGGCTCGGAGTGTATGGTTGATTGCACTTGATTAAGTATATTTCTATGTCCTACATACTGTTGTGTATAATTTCTAGTTATGATGCCCTTTCTCCACAAATTCAGCTTTCATCTTTTCAGGTCTGTGTTTGTTGTCTATACAATACTTGGTGATGTCTGCATATATGTGGTTGGCAAGGATGAATATGATGAACTTGCTTGTGAGTATGCAAATAATTCAATGTGCTTTTGAATTATGGTAAACTTATCAGTAGCTGTTATAAATATTCTCATGTTTGATTTCATCCAGTGGCAGAACTAATTTTTGTTATCACATCATCGGTCAAGGATGTATGTGGAAAACCTCCAACAGAACGGCTGTTCCTCGACCACTATGGGAAGATATGCCTGTGTTTGGACGAGATCATCTGGAAGGTAGGGTAGCGTTTCCTATTATCTTGTCTCTCATTGTCCCTCCACAAAAGAAAAAAAAAAGAGAAATTAAGAAAGAAAGACTAAAAAGAGGTATAGAGATCATTTAAAAAAAAAAGATTAGGGTATAAAGCCAATATCATGATGACCTTCCCAGTCCTTTTCTTTAGTTATTAAGTAGTGGTATTGTGGTTTTATGTTAAAAAATTCTGTAGGTAAAGTTGCTTTAGTTATTAAGACAACATGCACCGTTTACATGTATTAGTGAGTTCAATTTATCAGGAAATTAAAGTTGCTTTTTGCAGTGGAATTCAAGAAATGCCTGTTTTCTAACTTTTCAATTTGCCTATGATTAATCTTTAGGGGATGCTGGAGAACACTGACAAGGATAGGATCCGAAGGTTGATAAGGTTAAAAGCTCCTACTGATGCTTGATTGGAGTAATCTTGCCCTAGATGTGTGACTTGGATAATTATTCGTTCTTTGCCATTAATTGCTGTTGTATGTTATGAATCATTTGTAATCTGGTGAGAAAAGCGAGCATGAAACTTCCAGTTGTAGGATATATACACTTCTGAATGATTTTTCTGAAATGTTTTATGGACTGCTGCCTGGTCTCGTTGATGCTGCTGAGATAATGGTCACTCGCACTTTGTCCAGCGGCTCTCGTCAGTTGATTGGCCATTCTTTCATTCGCTAGATGCTAACTGCAGTTTACATTTATTATTATTGTTGTTGTTGTTGTTATTCGCTAGATGCTAACTGCAGTTGAAAGGACTGCAGTTTACATTCATTCATATCTTCCAGTAATTGCATCGAACAATGAAATTGTATTGAGTTTGAGATAATCATGTGATTTCAGTTCAGCTTTCGTGTGCAGATTATTTGAGTTGGTACACTATATCTGGAAACCAGCCCATATAAACCAAGACAGAAAGGAGAAGATAGAGCTTCAAAAACTAAATCTACTGTAACTACATATTATATAGAAAAGCATGATAGAAAACGATGAAGAAATTGCCAAGAAATAGTAAATCAAAGAGAAGAAACGTCTAATATTTAAGAAAATAACACGTTGTAAAAGATCCTGAGGAAAAGGCCACGGTGTAAAACAGCACAAAATCGTAATTACGAAAACGAACAGCACCAAAAGATAATGTAAGAATTGTTTTGCTCACCAGTTGCAAAGATCCACGTCGGACTCGCTTTGCTTCGAGATCCGTGCCACGCCGAGTGGATCATCAGGATCACGACATCCTTCCCTCGCGTCCTATAGAGTTGCACGATCGCCGAGGGGAACGGACGGGAACAGATTCCGACGGCCCAGATCGTCCCGAAGCTTCAGGAGAGCGAGGCCATTCCAAAACCCTCGCCTCTCTCTCTCTCTCTTGCATGATAAAACCCCGTCGCCATGTGTTGTTGGTCGTCGATCGAGTTTGCTCTCTGCGAAAGCATAAGCCTTATCCACCCTCAAATCTACATACCCTGCTCCCTCAATCCTCGAGCGGTGGCAGCTTAGCTCCATTCTATTCTTCCTCTCCCTATCCAAAGTGCGGGTTGGTGCCATTCTCTTCTTCCTCTCCTCCGTTTTAATCTTCCTGCAATAATAATGCGTGTAGGTTTCGATCGATTTCTGTGGGTCGGAGGTGGGATTTTGGTAACGCTCGTAGGTGTGCGTGAGCGCGTGCGAGGGCGCGGTGGTTGAATTAGCATCTTTCTATGTTTGTGTTTTTTATGCGCAAAGATTCTTCTTTTCCCTGGTAATTCGATTCTGTTTTGTAATTTATCTGAGATCTGTTCCGAATTGCGTCCATGAACAATCGGAGAATATGGAAATAGTAAAGAGTTTCACCTAGAATGGGTGGGGGGCTGCGACCATGGTTGAACAGTTGAGTGTATTTTTGTGCTTTATTTTCAATAAGTTCCAAAATACGGAATTTTAGAGTCTATGGTCTCAAAAAGCTTATTATTATGTTTTTTGCTAATTTAGCTTGTTGTTGAATTGTCTTGTCACTTTCGATCTGCGTGCTGTTAAACCCCTACTATTCTTTGAATGTCTTGTTTCTCGCTTGGTGAAAGTCACTCGCTGTAGCTACTCCGAGCAATCTCCTGCAGACACTGGAACTGTTTTATTCATCGGAAAGGTCCACATACTAGAATCTGGATGTACAATCCTAGTTTTCTTGAAATGAGAATGAAAAATCCCATATGCAGAGTACTTGTTGTCAGTTTGATGTTTGACTGAAGCTATTATCGGTTGTTAAGGGCATTGTTCGATGGCTTTGAAATGACTATACTGTTCATGTAAACTTGAGAACTTTACTTTAATGGAGGAAAAGCCCAAAGAGGACTTTTGATGCGACCAAGCTGCAATCAGCTGATCTTAATTCTCACCTTGTTGTTTGTATTTTATTTTACAGTATTTTAAGATTCCGGAGTTATTTGTAAATGCCTATAAATTCACAGATTGGAGGAGTCTGCAGAATACTTTGTTGAGAGTTCTTAGCTATTCTGGGGGGTGACAATACGACTTACAAATTGTTCTGTTTTGTTTCTAGGTGATAATATGTTTCACTCATTTTGTTGACAGGAAATGGCTTCTACTTTCAGCACCATGTCCACAATTGGCTCTTTGAGTGCTACTAATTGTCTTAGTGCCAATAAAGCCTCTGTTGAGCAGTTGTCTTCTCTTTCTTCCATATCTTCCAATTCACTAAGCAGCGGAAGGCAGAACTTGCGAATGCAAAAAAGGTGCAATTCTAGGATCAGATCTATGGCCAAAGAGTTACACTTCAATAAGGATGGCTCTGCCATTAAGAAGCTACAGGTAAGCATTTAAAAGAAACTCTCACAAGTTTGTGAAGTTGTATGATGAAGATTTTGATTTTAGCATCAGTGCCTTATTGACTCTTATTCCAAATGTTGTTGTTACAGACTGGTGTCAATAAGCTTGCAGACCTCGTTGGGGTCACTCTCGGTCCGAAGGGTAGAAATGTTGTTTTGGAGAGCAAATATGGATCACCAAAAATTGTTAACGATGGTGTTACTGTAGCCAAAGAGGTACCTAATTATCAGAGAGTATTTATACAAAGTTTATCTTGATTTATTCTACGTAGGGATTGACATGGAAGTTCTATGTGGTTTGCTGGCATAATTTGCTGATTCAGCAATTTTATCTTTGTTACCGACAACATCACCTTATGTTACATACGGAACGGATAAACATGTTTTTACCTTTTGTAGTATTGAAGTTCATCCCTGATTGGCTAATACATGCATTGACCTGATCTGTTAATGTGGGTTGGTTCTTTGTTAGTTATTGTCTCATGTTGTCTGGTTGCATGAACCCTACTTACTAAATCTGATGCATTTAGGTCGAGTTAGAAGATCCTGTTGAGAACATCGGAGCTAAGTTAGTAAGGCAAGCTGCTGCAAAGACAAATGATCTCGCTGGGGATGGAACCACTACTTCCGTCGTTCTTGCTCAAGGTTTGATTGCTGAGGGTGTTAAGGTTTGTGGAACATTACAGGCCATGCTACTCATTCTTCTGGTGTTTGTTCACAAATGAAACTTTTATCACCTGATAAGTGATAAACTTCTGATGTGTGCAGGTTGTTGCAGCAGGTTCCAATCCAATTCAGATTACTAGAGGGATTGAGAAAACAACCAAAGCCCTAGTGGCTGAACTGAAGCTAATGTCAAAAGAGGTATATTTAAGGTTCCTTTAGACATTTTTTTTCAGATATGGTATTGTTTAAATATATGTTTTTCTTGATGACATGAGTTTTCTTTTCTTGTTTTAATTTTAGTAGTCATAAAAATGAGTGGTTACGTGACTTGCATGCCATCTTAATTTACAGATTGAAGACAGTGAGTTAGCTGATGTAGCTGCTGTAAGTGCTGGGAACAACTATGAAATTGGAAACATGATTGCAGAGGCTATGAATAAGGTTGGTAGGAAGGGGGTGGTAACACTTGAAGAGGGGAAAAGTGCTGAGAACAACATGTATGTCGTTGAAGGAATGCAATTTGATCGTGGTTACATCTCCCCCTATTTTGTAACAGATAGTGAGAAAATGTCAGTTGAATATGAAAATTGCAAGGTTAGTAGTTATTTGAGATGCTGATGTTTTTTTGGTTTGTTACTTCCTGAATTTTGTATTTGAACATTGAGGTGTTGATATGTGATGCTTGCATTTTTCAGTTGCTTCTTGTGGACAAGAAGATCACAAATGCTAGGGATCTCATCAATGTCCTGGAAGATGCCATAAGAGGAGGCTATCCTGTTTTAATAATTGCTGAAGACATCGAACAAGAAGCTCTTGCAACCCTTGTTGTGAACAAACTCAGAGGTTCGTTGAAGATTGCTGCACTCAAAGCCCCTGGTTTTGGAGAGCGGAAGAGTCAATATCTGGATGACATTGCCATACTCACTGGAGGTCGATTTTTTTATGCTTATGATTTCATAGGGATTATGTGATTTATTTGTGGTTTTTCTGTTACTCGGAACTTTTTCCATTTTTTATTCATTTTCTTTTTGTTTGTCAATGAACATCTCAGTCTAATGGTTTTTTTTTTTCCTTTTTTCTTTGGCAGCCACCGTAATCAGAGACGAGGTGGGCCTTTCCTTGGATAAGGCTGGCAAGGAGGTCCTAGGTACTACTGCGAAAGTTGTGTTAACAAAAGAAACAACAACCATCGTTGGTGATGGTAGCACTCAGGAAGAAGTAAACAAACGGGTTGCTCAAATACGTAATCTGATTGAGGTTTGGTTTCTTGTCTTCCATGGTATGATCCAATGTATGTTAAATACAAAGCTATGGACTAGTCTGAATGTTTGCCTTGGTTTTCAGGCTGCCGAGCAGGAGTATGAGAAGGAGAAGCTAAATGAGAGAATTGCAAAGCTTTCTGGTGGTGTAGCTGTCATTCAGGTAATGTTCATTCTGAGCACTGATATATGTTTTTAATGCTTTCAATTGTCACTAACCACATGGGCATCATATTCTGGTTCTTGAACATGGACAGGTTGGGGCACAGACTGAGACTGAACTGAAAGAGAAGAAATTAAGAGTTGAAGATGCTCTAAATGCTACAAAGGTGTGCTGCAATCAGCCTGTTGCATTTCAGGCATTTGGCTTTGAGCATGGGTTGTTGAGTCCTGAGATACATTTTTGACCTTTGGTGATATTCTTCAGGCTGCTGTTGAGGAAGGTATCGTTGTTGGTGGTGGCTGCACCCTTTTGAGACTGGCAGCAAAGGTTGATGCCATCAAGGAGACTCTTGAAAACAATGAACAAAAGGTTGATATGATATGCAGATGATTTCTTGATCAATTTTGCATGACCTTTTGCTCAAAGATATTCAAGTATTATAAACATCTAATGTGGCAAAGGAAGTGCTTGGCGAGCGATTCCTTTATTCAGTAATATCTGATCTATTAAATAAAGCCACAATCTGAAGTTGACTTGGATGGGTTGCAGGTTGGAGCAGATATTGTGAAGAGGGCTCTTAGTTATCCATTGAAATTAATTGCAAAAAATGCTGGAGTCAATGGGAGTGTTGTTGTGGAGAAGGTATACAACTGGTGACTTTTAAATCTCAAGTCTTTTGTGATGACCGGTTTGTTCTTATGGTATTGTGGAGTGAGAACTCAAGTCTTGTTAATTGTTCCAGGTGCTTTCCAGTGATGACTTCAAATTTGGTTACAATGCTGCAACTGGAAATTATGAAGATCTGATGGCTGCTGGAATTATTGACCCGACAAAGGTAGTTCCTTTCTGGTTGCCTTCGATTTTGGAACCTACATATAATGTTAGTCGTCTGATATAGCGCGGCATAAAATGCAAGTAGCATGACGTTAAATATTCATTTGTCCAAATTGAAGGCAAGAAATGAGAAAACTATAGGAAAAATGTTTTTAGTGCCAACAAAAGCACAACTTATAAGACAGCGGAAGCACATGTTAAAAGATTAAACCTCTTTAAATTCTCTGGTGGAGTTGAAGTTGAGAGGAATTCCAAAGAGGTGCACATTTAAAAAAAAAAAAAATTCAGCTTCTTGATTTCAAGTGTTGTACAATTACTAGATGATTTCAGCATTCAAATAATGTAAAAACATTTGTGCCGTGAAGTTCTACTTGCCTTTTGGATATGCATTCCTTGGGTTTGTGTAGTTCTTTAGCACAACATAAGATGTTTTGGAAAATAATGTCTTGGTTGGGCACAGGTTGTGAGGTGCTGCTTGGAGCATGCTGCATCGGTCGCAAAAACATTCCTCACTTCGGACGTAGTGGTGGTCGACATCAAGGAGCCTGAGCCTGTGGCCGCAGGGAACCCCATGGACAACTCAGGTTCATCTTTTTTTTTGTTTTTGGTCTATCATGTTTCCATACTCGTCAAGTTTCCTGCTTCATTTGCACTTTAGATGTGTGTATTAAAGCACTATTTTGCATGTGTTTTGGTTCCAGGATATGGGTATTAATTAGATGCTGCTGCGGGATGGAGATTAGGTCAAACAATAACGTCGCTGAGGGTTGGTTTTTATTTTTTGTTGTAAGTTAGATCTGCGCTCGAGCAACATGTGTTGTATCGATATTTGCTGTGAAATTGACATGAATCAGATGCATATGGTGTTGTCATCAACCAAATGAATTATTGGGTTGATATGTGGGGGCTATATTATTCATTCGCTGCAGCGGCGACGTTTCCTTGTGAACATAATAAATACCTATTATTAGCAGCTCATCGACGTGGAACGAGCCAACATTTAATGTAGGAATATTAATGACAAGATATATAACCCCACAGGAGGAAGGGGGAATTAATATTGCCTTGTCATCCAATCGAAATCCATCCATCGTTGTTGTTCTTTTTGCTTGTAATTGTGGAAACGACAGCCACTGTCATCCAATATTCACCAACGGAGGAGGAGATGTTCATAGTACGTACGACACGGGTGGTTGGAATTTTGTGTGCATCGGTGTCCTTACGTGAACAAAGTGAGATGAAATAGTAGCTTCCTTTAGGATAGTCTCGGGGCAAGAGATGTTGATTGATTGATTGATTGATTGCTACAATAACTTGGAAGAAGACGCAGAGAGAGAGAGAGAGAGAGAGAGAGAGTCGAGGGTTGTTGATTCGTGGTCTCAGGACAACCCGAACACACCAGACTACCAAAGCGTTTGCCTTGAGCATCGAGGAGTTGAAATGGGATACACAAAGCCGTAGCCTTCTTCCTTCTCACCATTCTCCGAGTCACAAAACATGGCATCGCAAAATAAACGTTTGTTTGACTGCTCTTGCACATCTTGATTACTAAATTACTACTAAAACTCTTGAGTAAACCGTGGAGGAAGAGACTGTGGAAGAAGAAGAAGAAGAAGAAGAAGAAGAAGGTAAAGGCTTTTTGCAGACACGGCTCAGACGATGTACCATCTCTAACTAACAGTTCGAAAGCTTGTATGTATTCCGCAGCCTTCTGTCCTATCCTCCTCCCATCATTCCGATGCTCTCTCTTCCCCCCCACCCCCCCCTTTTTGATCCACAGACTCGTCAAGATGATTACAAGCTTAGCTTTGGTCCCTGCTGTTTTGCCTACTCATAATTTAACTATATACATATGTCCTGTGCTAACCTAACCTTAATCGGAACAATTCAACGCTCGTCCATTCCACCTTCCTGCCCAATCAAACATACGTGTGACGGATCCAAGGCCACGTCTCCACCCGCCGCCGGCTTCCTTTCGATGAGCACCTTCGAGAAGATGAGACTCATCGGGTCGGTTTCCAGCTCTGCCAGATCTGCGAAGAAGTCATCGGGGTGGCTCGATGCAAGGATGAAGGCGGGCTTCCAACTCTGCTCAACTGCTCCATCGTATTCGTCACCCTCAGCCGGATGACGAATGCCCTTCTCTGCGAACTCTCCCTTTACAAAAAGAGCATCCGACCCGGTGGCTGTTTCCTTGGGCTCGTCTTCCTTTAGAGCTGCGGCAGATTTTGGATCGTGGCCGGAGGTCTTGGAAGCTGAAGCGGCGTTCTTAGACGCTTGGGATCTTGTGGATCCAGCCAGAGCGTTGCGTTGGGTCGGCCATGGGTGGTTGTGCTCCGACGTGTAGGTGATGACTAACATGTTTGGATTGGTCGGGCTGCGCTCCACTTGTTTTCGTGCGGTGCATCCTTTGGAGCTGCTGCACCTGTAGTAACCCCTGAGGTAAACCAACAGCTTCTTCGGTCAGCTACTAAGTTTTCACTCACGACATTATTATTACATTGAGCGTGCACAATTTGGTTATAAAGGTGTCTAATCTCATAAACATTCCGTGTTAATACTTCAATGCGTCGTAAGGAAAGACGCAGGAAAGCAAGCAGATAAGACTGAAAGCAAGCACAAACACACACACACACACACACTCACTCATAATTTAGGGTTTTCTTTTTTCTTTGTGGATGAGAAAAAAGAATTACCTAGGATAAGGAGAGCCCTTGATTGGCTTCTGGCCATACTTCCTCCAAGCCCATAGATCGTAAGGAACAACCTCTCCGCTGTGTCTATTGCTTGCCGCTGTAGGGGCTGGAATGCATACCACCTTTCTCACTTGGTTCTTCCTGATAAATAAGCAAATTCCATTACTTGTTGGAAAACAGCAACATATTCCTCGAGGAATAAGCAGCAGCTAATCGATGAGTAAAGATTCTCAAAAATAGTGACCTATATATATATATATATATATATAATATGTATATATGGGCTGTCGAACCTCCGTTTGATGCCGAGCGTTCTATTGGATGAGATCCGCACACCACCATCGTCCACGGAGCATCCTACCGCTGCACCATCACTCTCCTTCGTCATCTCCCCGATGAGTACCGGGGATGGCACGATGGCATTTGGAGGGAGACGGGAACCCTTGGCTCCTCCTGACGACACCCGGAACGCCCTGTGGTTGATATCACATGCCTTTATAATCTCCTCGCTCATCCGCAACTTGCGGGATACGATCATCCCACCTCCACCACCATCGCTACTCTCTATTGCCGCCTCGATCTGCCCTCCGCCGCTGTGGAGGAGAGGATCACGATGACACCCAAAGGGATCTCCGAAGTTGTTGATCCTGTCCCCCGGCGATGGCAAGACCGTGGCCTCCGATGGCAGTTTCCGGTCGCTGACCGGGAACTCAGCAGCACCTGAAGCTCCAGCAAACCCGCCGGAGCGGACTATGTCGGCAAGATCTCCCTGATCACTCTCCATTCTTTTCCAGAAATAGTCACACATGTCTTCAGATCTTTGATGCTTTTTTTGGCAAAGAGTGTTGCACCGAAGGTGCAGCCTCCTATTGCTGAAATCTTTCCTGCTGCTCTGGGAAGGGCGGAGGGAGGGGATGGGAAGAAAATTGTGCGGCGAGGGAGGAGTGAGACGAGAGAACTCTTCTTCAACCCCAAGAAAAATAGTGTGCGCAAGGGGACAAATGGATGTGTGCGTGTGTGAGTCGGGGGGAGAGAGAGAGAGAGAGAGAGAGAGAGGGTAGTATATTTTTATTCATGGAAGACGCTGACTTTTTAATGGAATAGACATGTCCATACGCAACTGAGGACAGACAGCGCAGAGAAACACGTGTGTCAGTGCACGTCTGTGAGAGAGAGAGAGAGAGAGGGACCGGAAGCAAGCGGTGATCATATTCTGTGGTTTGAGTTGTAGGTGTCCAACCCATCCATCCGTCCCGGATTTCGTCTATGAAGTCGAGATCATGACTCGTAGTCTCTTTAAAAAAAAAAATTTAGTTTTCGGTGTTTGATTATTATATAGTCCTATTTATTTAATTAGATAAGATATATTATAGATATGATTAAATTTTGATTATAATTATTGATTAATTAAAAATTTTAGATTATAATATGATTCTTAAGGGGATGTTCTTGATTGAAGGAACTCTCCTAATAATTTATCCTAGACCATCTGCTCTCATCTATAAATATATAAGACCTCTATGGACTATATATATGTATATCAATACAATTGAGAGATTATAGTTTTTCTCTCAATCTCCCTAATTCATCAATCTAAATGATCCTGTGAAAAGATAGAAAAAGATGTTTCTTATATATTGATTTGTCAGATAAGATTATTTAGATCCATTATTATTTGATTTTAGATTCTGGCATAATTTTTTTTCCATATTACAGATAACATGATTATAGATTTTATATTAACAATTAGTATCAGAATAGTAATTTTTGAAATCAAATACTTTCGGATCTATTAATTAGTATCTTTCGCTTCCGAAAGGATATTAATCGATTTTTATTTAAGATGCATAAATGATTCGTCGGATATTATTGATCTGTTTTTTCTATATAATTTGTTCTATCGCTAATTGTGAGCCTACGATTTCTTATGTTTGATTGATGGATTTACTGTTTACTATCAATGTTATTGAGGTGATGATATCTGTTGATCGCCTATTTAGTTGTTGACAGTCGTTGAATGGCTATGTACAGAGATTGCAGCCCGCAGTCGCGCATCACGGCCGCACGCGGGCAATGGTCACTACGTTGATCTACTTGCGAGAGGTAGTTGCACCATGCAGCGCGTATCGTAGTAGCAACAGCGGCCGCTAGCAATTGTCAAGCGGCCAATTGTGCATCGTGGTGGCTACGTATCACGGCACCCACATGCAGTCGACAATCGCACAAGCAGCGGCTGCACTGTGTGTGAACGTCGTGGCCGCGGAAGGCGGTGGCTGCACCCCATGTGAAGTCGACAGTCACCATCACACGTAATGGTGGTGCCCGCCTACGGAAGAGCGGTGGCCGCACTATGCAGCGGTTGCCCTCGTGGGCAGAGGGCAGCGACGATGGCCCCGTGCAGGCATAGGCCACGCCCAGGCGGTGATCGCATGCGAGCATAGACCACGCCGAGGCAGTGACCACGAGCAGGAATAGGTCATGCCGCGGCGACAGCGACAGCGATAACCGTGCGCAAGCGCCCATAAATGCTCTTCATAATTGAAAATTTCCTAACATATCCTTTTGACAGTTCTTCCCTTCATGAATCTCGTAATTCTGATCTATGTCTTGTCAACAAAATTATAGTTTTATCTTCATATCGATTCTTATTGATTGGCTTAATTGGGTTGAAGTTTAGTTCAATTATGGGCTTATCCAATTAAATAAGACTAATTGTCATAATAGTTTTTTTTTATAGTTTTCTCATATAAATTATTAATTACATGTTGTAAGTAAAATCTAATTATTATTCTTCGATATTTATTTGGTTATTCATATATATATATATATATATTTGAAATTATAAAATAATAGTTATCTTTCATATAATGCTCTTCATGATTTATGTGTAATCATGATTATAGTTATTATATAAGTTTTCTTTACGTTGATCAATATTCAATAATTATTATAGTTGTTATTGTATTATTGAACTACTTTAGGATAAATAAATTTATGAATATTATTTATAAATTATCTTCATAAGTTTTATTTGATCGATAGCTGCGAGGATGGTAGACTTATGAAATGTGAATTATAATAAAGATCTTATTATTTATAGGATATTTTAGACTGTATTTTATATTTTTGTATTAGTCCTACAACCATTAAAGTGACCTGGACCAATAATTTATAAAATACATTATAAAATTAGTCTTAAATAATATTAAATAAAATAATATTCATAATGATAGTATAAATCAAAATAAATAAATTTGGTGAATAGTATTTGTAATTTATCTTCCTTAGTTTTATCAGACCGATAGATACCAAAGTAGCTTGGGATGATAAACTTATGAGATATAAATTACAATAAAATTCTTATCATTTAAGGGACATTTTAGATTGTA
Source organism: Musa balbisiana (assembly GCA_004837865.1). Lineage (NCBI taxonomy): Eukaryota > Viridiplantae > Streptophyta > Magnoliopsida > Zingiberales > Musaceae > Musa > Musa balbisiana. The sequence continues at coordinate 13,247,298 of CM017195.1, read as the reverse complement.
TTTTATCTTTTTGTATTAGTCCTACATCCACCAAAGTGACATGGACTAATAATCTATAAAATACATTATGAAATTGATCCTAAATGATATTAAATAAAATAATATTCATAATGATACATATAATTAGGATATTTAGATAATCCCAAAGGAGAATCTATTTTAAATAATTATGTGATAGGATAGGATGATACTGTTTTAGGTATCCTTGCAATTTAAGGTTGTATACACTAATATTCCACAAAGAGGTATCAGTCATTTATAGATAATCTTGAGTGAACACTAGATATGTAATATTTCATCCAAATGTGAAATATAGATGATATCAATAGTTCATCATATTTTAGAAACTCAAAACATTAATGTTATATTATTATAATGATACTTTCTTCATTATATTTTTTTTGTAAATGTTTCTATATTTTCTGAAATAAATAGTTTAAGCATATGTAAATTATATTGAGTGAGTGAGACCTTGATCAGATTAATTGAAGGGAACACAGACTTAATTACTGAAAGTTCTATGGAATAAATAATTAAGATGATTAATCAGAAAATGTATGAAATACTCAATTTTATGATATTTAGATTTCAGTATAATTTACAACTAGCGCATGAAAATATATAAGGATCAATTTAAATTTTATGATAAGTTATTATTGATACCTTAATGAAAGAACCGACTAAAAATGATAGTATTTAAAGAATTCAAGATTATATCATCGATATAATTGATAAAACTGTAAATCCAAGACTCATAATATTTTAAGTACTACTTACGAAGTAGGTAACACTAAAATAAGAATGAACCATAACTCACATAAGTTTATAATTACTATATAAACTTATAAAAATATATCTTCGTAATAAAATATTATTTTTGTAGCAAGGAAAATTATGTGATGAAGATAAAGATTTACTTCAAGAAAATCTCACTTTTCCTTAGTTTTCCCGACTAAAACTCGTTCAAGAAAAACCTCACTTTTCCTTCGGTTGGCACTCTCCAGAGGGATACCTCCAAAAAAAAAAAGAAAAAAAGTATGTAATGGGATGAGAGAGAAGGGGAGGCAAGCAGCCGCATTTCTCGGCTTTGAATAGGTTCCTTTCTCTTGATGTAAATTCTATATCAACAGGAGAGGTGGGGGATGCAACCCATTCCTCCTCGCATCCCTGCTAGTGCTCGCAGGCAGTATTGGCCCCGTGTGGTCGGCTCTCTTCTTTTCAGCTCAACATGTTCCTACTTGTTCCCTTGTTAATTCGTCGATCATCCATCTTGTTGCTGATACCTAATCAAGACTGACAGAAGATTCAAGAGCATCGAATTTGCTTACACGGTAGAAAGAGGCATTACGAGTGATTTTGTATGGAGATTGAGTCCGACTTGCTGGTGCTGTTCTCGTGAATATTGGCTCCTATTTTACGTAATTAATTAGGCAGAGAATCTCGAGTGCATCAAGTGACAAGACTCGGAAACAGTGTTTCAGGACAAATCATTATGAACAGGCTGTGCGTAGTAGAAACCTCGTGTCCTGCAGCATTCCATGAATGCTATACACCTCTGTACTTTGTAAAAACAAGACAAAAGACTCGGCAATTTGAATTGAGTCCCTCCCTCTTCTTCTTCTTCCTCCTCCTCCCATTACTACTACCACAGAACTGAGTAAAATTATTCGAATATCATTTTGCACAAGAAGAAATAATGTAGCAAGCACCAAGTGATTTTGTTGCACGTTGTGTGTCCGATGCAAGCTTTTCATCTGCCTAGATACTTTACACCAGCACCAAAGATCGAAAAGGAGGTTTCGGACATGTCTAAAGGTCGCAATGGACAAACACCAAAGGCTTCCGAGCGTAGAGCGGTGAGGCGCAAAATAAGGACCGACGAAGTGGAGGGAGCTGAGCTTTCTCAAGGACTGCTTCTGATGCAACTTCAGGTCAAGTGTCTTTGTCCTATCTATGCTTGTTAAAGCCGTGTTGAAGGTTAGTTCTATTTGTGAGGTTAATATTTTTGTTTGATGGGCATGAAAATGAGGTACTGCTCTCTCTCTCTCTGCCTCCACTGTAATCCGGTAATTGGACACCATTCGAAACACATCTTGTCTCCCGTTTCTCATTTATCACTCACGGTGGCCGCTCACATTCTCCCAAGTTCATATCCTTTCAGCTCCAATGATTCCATCTCTTCGCCAGATCTCTAGAGGGCAAATGCCCAACAAATAAGGACAAAGAAGAGAGAGAGAGAGAGAGAGATGCATCATTTCACCAACCTCCGAACATGATCCACCTACTTCTTTTCCTCCTTGGTAGCTGTAGAGGGCGTAATTTACAGCTGCGTGATACAGAGAGAATTACTAGTTAAGAAACCCGGGAATATGATATGATTCCACCGATGTTAATGTTGCTGTACGTGTTGATGATGCATAAGCTTCTCAGATTGTAATTAAAGCCTCATCAGATGTACCTATCATCTTTCGAAAAGAAATAGTTTCTCAAATGCTGGAGTAGCGTTGCCGAGTCGAGGATCACAGTCCTGACTGATTCCAAGAGTCCCAAAAAATACAGCTCTTAGACCGATGCCTGTGGATTGATTGGTTAGTTACGAGAACACACCACCACGTTGGTGCATGAATGAAAATTCCCACTAGGGAACACAGCCTCTCTTTCTCCCTCCTCTCTCACAGGCTGTGTTGGGAAAAGATAACACAAAGAAGAGGATAAAAAATACTATGGAAATAAAAAATAAACACAAGATTAAGAATACTTTAGGAAAGATATTTAGGCTTAAAACGTGTATACACACTTTCCTAAAAACGATATTTGCACCCTCTTCTCAATAAGATTGCTATGGGTTTGATGCAAATAGTTTTAATGGATATGACAAGCCTTTAGAATATCTGTATTGAGCAAACAATAAAGAATCTTCAGAGAGGAATTAGAGAATGTATAACTCAATCACTTGGAGAGTAAAGAAGAAGAGCATGAAAGAGTTGTCGTGTAATTTACCCTCAAATATCTATTTATAGATATTTTCTCAACAGATACAACCTTTGAAAAATAACTATTTTCTCAAAAGACACACCTTTTAAAAAATAACTACCAAAATAAAAGAAAACACCTTTTCAAATAAATCTTTTGAAAAGAGATTCTTTTTTTTTTCTTTTTTTTAAATTTGAACAATTTATAACAATCCCCCACTTGTTCAAATTTAAAAATTTTCTCCAAGTGATTAAATAGTATTTATGAATAAAGTAATATATCTTTCGATTTGAATATTACCTTAGTGTAAGCATCACAAAGTGAAGTCGAAATCCCAAATAGCATAAAAGCTTTGAATTTGTTATTCCTCATGACAACACCAGTGATACCACACACATAAATACAACGTTCTTGTATTCCTCATAAAATCTCGCTTAGCCCTAATATGGCATTGGGCTCATCCAAGTTCATGAACTTTTATGAGAGAAACTCCAACTCTCAATCGAAGCGGCACCACTTCTAAGTTCATATAGGTGAAGTTCTTATAGTATCTTTGTCACTCTTTGAGATACTTCTCCTAACTTGACTGAACTTCATTAAGAGTATAATTAACTCAACCCTCATTCGGTGACAACCAGCACTTTAACATCTTTAGATGGGACTCGTAAAATATTTCAAAGTGCTGAACCACCCCATATGTCAATGACTTGTTCTTACCCTTTGAACTCTTCATTACTCATTTCATAATGTTGAGTAGGGTTGCTATCATTGGTGGATCTTTTATTCAAGGAGTTTTAGTCCCATCCATTTTGATGTTGATCTTACAACTTCTCTTGTAAGAGGTTTGGTGAATGGATCAGCTAAATTCTCACTTGTTTTCACAAATGTGAGTGAAATAATCCCACTCTTGATTAATTTCCTCACATAATCATGTCTAAGACTTATATGTCTTGACTTTCCATTATATATTTCACTATAAGCACGAGCTAAAGTGGCTTGACTATCACAAAGTATAGAAATTGAATTCATACTCTTAGAAGTCAATGAAATTTCTAATAGAAAGTCGCTTAACCATTCAGCCTCCTTTCCTGCATCTGCTAGAGCAACAAATTCTGATTCCATAGTTGAGTGAGTTATACACGTTTGTTTCTTGCTTTTCCAAGAAACAGCGCCACCTCCCAAGGTGAACACCCAACCAGTAGTGGATTTGTTATCTCCAAAACTCGATATCCAACTTGCGTCAGTATATCCTTCTAAAATAGCAGGAAATTTTGAGTATTGTAGGCCATAATCTTTGGTTCGTTTAAGGTACCCAAGAACTCTTTCAATAGCCTTCCAATGCTCTACATTTGGATTACTAGTAAATCTACTCAATTTATTAACTGCAAATGCTATATCAGGTCTTGTGCACTGCGTTGCATACATAAGACTTCCTATAGCACTTGAATATTCTAATTGAGCCACTGTTCTTCCAACATTCTTGACTAATTTGATACTTGGGTCAAATGGGATATTTGTTTCTTTGATTTTTAAGTGATTGAATTTCTCCAGTACTTTCTCAGTTTGACTCAAAACATATCCCCCACTATTTCTTTTTACCTTGATACCTAGTATAGTATCAACTTGCCCAAGATCTTTCATCTTAAATGTTGAAGATAGAAACCTCTTTGTTTCTACAATACCTTTCATGTTGTTGCTCACTATTAGCATATCATCAACATAAAGGCAAACTATCACCATATAGCCATCACAAGTTTTGAGATAAACACATTTATCTGCAATATTATGAACAAATCCATTAAAAAAAATTATTGCATCAAATTTCTCATGTCATTGTTTTGGAGCCTGCTTTAAACCATACAATGACTTAATAAGTTTACACACTTTATGTTCATTTCCCGGTAGAACAAAACCTTCGGGTTGTTCCATATATACCTCCTCATCGAGGTCTCCTATTTAGAAATACCGTTTTGACATCCATTTGATGAACATAAAGATCAAAAATTGATGCTAAAGCAAAAATAATTCTAATAGATGTGATCCTAGCCACAGGAGCATATGTGTCAAAATAATCTATACCTTCCTTTTATCGAAATCCTTTAGCAACTAACCTTGCTTTGAACGTTTGGAGAGTACCATTTGTATGATACTTCCTACAAAATATCCATCTACAACTAATAGGTTTTGAGGCAAAAGGTAAATCGACAAGTTCCCAAGTATGGTTTGACATAATAGAATCCATCTCATCATTAATAGCATCTTTCCAAAAAGCAGCATCACGAGAAGCCATAGCTTCTTTAAATGTTTTAGGATCATCTTCCACTTGTAAAACAAGAGGAATTGTTTTTAATACTCTCTCATTAGTTCCTTCTACAAGGTAAAAAGAAACACTTTGAGAATCAATCTCATCTGATCTTAATGTTTTTGCTTTTCATACACGAGTGCTTCTCCTTAATTCATAAGATTGCTCTCCAACCTCTTGTGAACTTGATTGATGTCCAATCAAAGGAATTTTAGGTTGCTCACCAACCTTTTGAGATTTCTCCATTAGTGACTCTTCACTAGTTGGAGGATGAACATTATTACTAGAAGTCAATAAATGTTCAAAGAACTCCACATCTCGAGATTCTATTATGATATTAGACTCCAAATTAAGAAGTCTATATGCTTTGCTATTTGAGGCATAGCCTATAAATGCACATTTGATTCCTCTAGGTCCCAATTTTATCCTTTGAGGATAATTATTCTTACAATATGCAAGACACCCCCACACTTTAAAATAACCAATGTTAGATTGTCTTCCTTTCCATAACTCATATGGAGAGATCTTATTCTTTTTAGAGGGAATTCTATTTAAGATATGACATGCAGCCAATAAAGCTTCTCCCCACAAATTATAAGATAATTTAGCATGCAACAACATAGCATTAATCATCTCTAGATAAGTTCTATTTTTTTCTTTCTGCTAATCCATTTTGCTCAGGTGTTCTAGGTGCTGAACATTCATGAATTATGCCATGTTGTTCACAAAACAAGTTAAATTCATTAGGAAAGTATTCTCCTCCTCTATCACTTCTTAAAGCTTTAATTTTCTTCCCCAATTGATTTTTAACTTCTGCTTTATATGCCTTAAAAGCATTAAAAGCATCATTTTTATGTTTCAATAAATACACATATGTGAATCTAGATATATCATCTATAAAAGTAATAAAATATCTATTACCTCCTCTCGTTAATATGCCATTTAATTCACATATATCAGAATGTATTAAATCTAACAAATTAGTATATCTTTCAACACTTTTGAAAGGTTTCTTTATCATCTTTGATTTAACACAAATTTCACATTTATTAAGATCATCAAAATGACAATTTATTAAGCCACACTTAATCATTCTTCTAATCATGCTGATTCCAATATGTGCTAATCTATCATGCCATAATGAATAAGAATCAACAATATAAATAGAAGCAACATCTTTATTAACTTTAGAATCATTGTCAACAATAGATAATTTGACCATTCCCTCAGCGGAATAGCCTTTTCCAACAAAAGTTCCATTACGGGATGGAATTAACTTCCCGGATTCAAATACAGATTTAATTCCAGGTTTGCCAAGGAGATTCTCACTCACTAAATTTCTACTCATATCCGGTATATGAAGAACATTAGTAAGAGTGACTTTCTTACCTGAAGTGAAAGTGAGTTCCACATTTCCCTTTCCAATCACCTTAGAACGAACTTCATTTCCCATTTGAATCTCTTGCCCTTCTGTGACTTCTTTGTAAGTCTTGAAGAGGCCTTTATCATAGCAAACATGGACGGTAGCACAAGTATCGTACCACCAACCAGAAACCTTGCCAAATATGGCATTCACTTCGCTCACCGTAGCGATTATATTATCATCTCCCTCAACGGAGTTGACTTTTGGTTTCTGGCCCTTTTTAAATCTGTAATCCCTAGCAAAATGACCAGGTTTTCCACAAACAAAACAGCCTCCACTCTTTTGCTTCTTAAATTTTCTTTGATCCCTTTTGGGGTCAAAATTATTCTCCTTGTTTTGTTTGCTTTTGTTGGAATTCTTAGGCTGATTCACAACATTTGCTTTTATATTGCAAAAAGAGTTCTCACTCTTGTCTCTCATCCTCGATTCCTCCTCGATTCGAAGATGTTTTTGAATTTGCTCCAAAGTAATATCCTTGGAGTCATGCAAAATTTTCTTCCTATACCCTTTCCAAGATGAAGGCAACTTGGCTATTACAACCCCTACTTGAAAAGGTTCAGGAAGTTCAATTTTTTTAGCCTTCAATTGATTAACAATGACCTGTAACTCATGCACTTGTGCCAAGATTGGCTTGTCATCCATAAACTTGTAATCAAAATATTTAAAAATTAAAAATTTCTTTGTACCTTCTTCCTCGGCATGATATTTGAATTCCAAAGCATTCCAAATTGCTTTTGCAGATGGTTCCACCGTATAAAGATCATAAAGCCGATCCGAAAAAGCATTGAGAATGTGTCATCTACACATGACTTCATCTTCATTTCTTTTCTTTTGTTCAGCCTTGATTTCATCGGTGTCATCGTCGGTTGGATCAGGAATCGGTTGAAGATTTGGATCAAGCACATAGAAGATCTTCAAAGCAGTCAATATGAACTTCATCCTGTCTTGCCAACGGGTAAAATTCGTTCCATCAAAACGATCCAAACGAACAAAATCTTGATTCAATAATTTGATGGTATTTGTAGCCTCCATAGTGAATTTGTATAAACTCACAAAATATCGTTTTTAGATTGTTGGGAAAAGATAGCACAAAGAAGAGGATAAAAAACACTATGGAAACAAAAAATAAACACAAGATCAAGAATACTTTAGGAAAGATATTTAGGCTTGAAACGTGTATACACACTTTCCTAAAAACGATATTTGCACCCTCTTCTCAATAAGATTGCTATGGGTTTGATGCAAATAGTTTTAATGGATATGACAAGCCTTTAGAAGATCTGTATTGAGCAAACAATAAAGAATCTTCAGAGAGGAATTAGAGAATGTATAACTCAATCACTTGGAGAGTAAAGAAGAAGAGCATGAAAGAGTTGTCGTGTAATTTACCCTCAAATATCTATTTATAGATATTTTCTCAAAAGACACAATTTTTGAAAAATAACTATTTTATCAAAAGACACACCTTTTAAAAAATAACTATCAAAATAAAAGAAAACACCTTTTCAAATAAATCTTTTGAAAAGAGATTCTTTTTTTTTTTTAATTTGAACAATTTATAACAGGCTGCTCTCTAGAATCAGAAGCATTCTACCATGTACTCTTATACAAATGACCTGCTGCGGTGCTGTGCCAGGGCCCATATGCCCATGCGATCATTGAGTGCACATCCCATCCCGCCTTAATGCAGAAGATAGGCATCTCGGGTACCCACCACCCACATAATCGAGAAGGCTCAGAATCATCCTCCAATGCATCCATCTAATGCCAGAGTACGTGATGATAAGCAGAGCAAACCATGGTATCCCCAGTTTCCGTAGTGTCGCTCGGCAAAGGGTTAATTTAAACTTACTGATTATCCCACGAGATAATCGAACGAGGAGTTTGGATAAGTCGACGAACTGAACTTGTACACCCATCGATCCGCATCGATGAGCAATGACGTTTTAGCGAAGGAGGCGCTTGATGATTGTTGTCGTAGATGAGGTTTTAGTGAAGGAGCGAATGGGGTGATTCGCAAGTTCAGCCGGTTTGTCCGATGCCCGGTGGTCAGGGTTCATCATGGAAGAGAGGATGAAGAACGCAAAGAAGAGCATTGTTCGACGAGGATCGTCACGCACTACTGTCGCATGATCATGACCATACGGATGACGATATGATAAGATGTATCAGGGGACGAAAGCAAAAGAAGGCAGCTGACACCTCACTGACTCCCTCCCTCCTTCCTTTTCTTTCCTCCCTCCCTCCCTCCCTCCCGCAGCAGAATATAGTTCCCCCCCACTACCCCACTAAACACCAAAAGAAAAAAACTTTCCCAGATGGAATGATGGCTTCGGACGAGCAGCAATGCATGCAGCCGAGAGGTGGTGGGGAGGGAGGAAGAACATGGCCATGGACTGACACTTTCCTGTCGGGCAAAGCCTCGCCACACATGGATGCCAATTCCAGAGCCGCAGGAGGCTACCCTGTGGCAAGTGACACCTGACATCATCACCATCGACAACACACAACGCTGATGGCGTTGCCAATTAGTGCATGTCATTTTCCTATCGAGTTGGCATCACATGCATGAATTCCTCGAAACATATTCCAATCACATACTTTATTTGGTTCCAATAAGAGTACGTTTGTCTGTCGCGACTCTGAAGAAATCTTTGCGGCTCTCGAATATCTTTTTCTTCACACCATTCTTGTTCCTGCTATAGAACCAGCAGCATATTAGTCCTCATGCACATTAGTCTCAACAAGTTGAATTTACCCAGAGACTTATTCTAGTGATGATATCATTCCTAAGTGACAGCCGCTTGTAGAAGGCATTCTTTTGTTACCCTCGGGAGCTATTTGTATGTATGAATCATAAATTGCAGACCCACTCAGCCTTATCCAAAACATTTGACGGACCGCAAAGCCCATAACGCACATCCGTTCCGAGGCCCGCGGGCTTTAATTTTCGGGACGAGCGTTGATGGGACTGGGCCGGCAATCCCATTTGCCGTGTCCAGGAGTACGCCTCTCCTCTCCTCTCCCTCACCGTCTGCCGGGCCAGAAAGGAAGCGCAGCATCGCTGCCGTCGCAGAAAGAAAAGTCGTGGGGTTGGGTAAGGGCGGAAGTAGACGCACATGGCTTCGGTGGTGAGGGGCGTCCTCCGCACGATCAAAGAGAAGGGCATCGGCGGTTTCTTCAAACATCTCCGCGACGAGGGTTACACGTCAGTCTTGTTCTCTTTCGAATCCATCCCCTTGTTTCTTCTCTCTTCTGCGACCTAGCAAGGGTGATTTCTCGGGTAGGAACCCTAAAAGGGCCATTCTTGGATGCTCCTACGTTATCGTCTTGGATTCTCATACTTTGATCAGATCCATTCTTGCATTTGTATCGTCTTTAAATCGAGGCGTATCTCTGCCCATGCGATAAATCTTAGCTATCGGATGCCTTCTCAATTAGGCACTCTCTTTTCACCGTATAATACGCCCAATTTGCAGAAAAACAAAGATGCAAGTGGTCTTGTGTGTATGCTTATGTTAGCAAGAGTCTTCCCATTGCACTGCTGGAAATTGGCTCCCTTGATTTTCTAGGTTGATGCTGAAATTATTTACTGATTTCATTTTCTCCATCAGCACAATCCTGGATAACTACGCCTACCTCTAATGGAAACTCGACCGATTTCTCTAGTTGACCCAAATTCTTTAGAGCTTTTGTTTGCAAACATTCAGGAGCATCGAACAAGATTATGCATCTTCCTCCATGGATGGATGGACTATCATGCATAGATTCCTAGATTTCTTTCCAAAAGGTTCACTCTGAAGCAATAACCTTATGTCTTCATGCTTTTTTGGAATGCTTTTTTTCTTGGTATGCATACTTGATACTCAAGTTGCTATCAAAATTAACATGCTTTTATCATACAGTGATATCAAGTTGAGGTAGCAATTAGATAGAAAGAAATTCTTGTAGATGTTCTGCCAATTCCCTTTTTCTGATCATGTATGGAAGAAATATGACTCGATATAGCTATTCCTTGAAATTGCTAGTAATATGTGTTTCGTGGTCATCATAGTGTCGTAACTCAGGAATTCCCATGATAAACTATCTGGCCGCAGTCATGGAGGGTTAATTTTTGCATCTCCTTTGTTTTTTATTTCACATCTGCTTATGTAAATGTCTAACTTTCTTGTCATGTTTAGAAATAATTGCCGCTCAACATAGATATCCATTGAAATTGTCATTGTAGTCAAACAACATGATGCCATATATTTCTTGTTTCTTTATATATTTTGTGGTCAATAATGTCATATTTCAGGAATTACCACCATCATAAACTATCTGAATGTAGTCTGTGGAATAGAACTTTTCGAAATAAAGAGAAGGGGGGGGGGGGGTTTCGGGGGGATGATTTTTGCTTTTTTTTTTTTTTTGGATAACTAAGTCTCTGATGCATAGTATTTCTTGTCTGTTACAGGAACTGCCTTTTGGATGGGAATCTGCTGTAAGTGCCTTGGTGTGCCATATATGCTTTTCTTTTCTTACTGTGATACATATTGGTTTACCTTGGATCCTTGGATTTAGGAGCCAACCAAGTCCTATGTATTAAATGTATTACATGTTACAATCAAGGGAACATATTAAACTTTTGCTTCTTTCTCTGCAAGTTATTTCAGGGCATGTTTTCTGCACATTTGATGCTTTCTTTTTCTGAAAGTAATAGTCTGATTTTTTAGGCAAACCAAGATTCACAACATTGGTGCAACAGTGGTTGGAGTTGATAAATTTGGAAACAAGTATTATGAGAAATTGGATGTCCAATATGGTCAGTGATCTTGTTGCTTCTTTGTTTTTCAAATACTGTGTTCTTCCCTGATAATTCTCTTTGCATTTTGATGCATGAATTTGAATTTTTTGTTATCCAGGCACCTAGTTGTTTTCTGGAAATCTTGCATGCTTAACAAATAGTTGTTTGCTCGTAGTTGAAATCAATTGACAACTTATACCAATTTATTTTAAAAAATATTCATTTAAAGAGTAAATTCTTTTATCTAACAGACATAATTGATGCATGTATAGTGGCAAGTGCTAAATAAATCATTCTTTATTATGAAAGCCAAGCAGCAATTTCACGAATAAAGTAATTTCATGAATAACTTGTGAATACCAACCCACACTTAAAATTTTGTTTATATAATAAACTTTTGAATCTTAACTCTTAAGAATAAGGAAGCATCAAGATTGTAATGGATTATCTCCAACTAGGTAGCAAAAGGAACAAACATTACTCAATAAGTGTACAAGCATAACAAATAACAAATAGCAATTTCCTCATTTGACCTATTCTAATGAGATAGTTTAAAAAGAAGAAAGCTTCTAATTCTAGTATAAAAACAACATAAATAACTTTAAATATTCCTGGTCATAACTATCACATTTGATATATAATGTAACACCTGTTATTTTATTTCAAAAATTGTCTTATCATAAATTGTTTTATAATGTTTCTTGCAAAACACACACACACACACACACACACATATATATATATAACATATAAACTCCTCATAAATATGAAAACTCTTAATTACTTTTAATAAATAACAGAATGATAAGTTATTAGGTGTACTGTCTGATTTCATTTCATATCATAGACCATCTTCCAACTATCAGTTAGCAATTAACAAAGATTTTAGATATAAAACAGTTGCTTCATGATTTTTTATTTGTCATGTCATTCAATACAAATTTTTATTGTTGGTAAAGTTTTGTGGCTTGGCTGGGGTGTAGTGGGTTGTCTTATACAACAAAGGATGATTTCTGATCGAATAATATAACTCCATGCTTTGTAGGTTTTATTCTCTAGTTTCATTAAAGACTTGTATAATATTCTTTTAGTCTTCATGGTTGGACAAATGCCTAACTATTTTTTGAGAATCTTACATGCTTATAACATAGTTGTTTGCCCCTAGTTGAAATCAATTGATAACTTATACCAATTCATTTAAAGAGAAAAAATCATTTAAAGACTAATTTCTTTTACCTAACGTATAAAAACATCCAAATACAATTGATGCATATATAGTGGCAGTTGCTAAATAAAGCATTATTTATTGTGAAAGTCAAGCGATAACTTTATGAATAACTTTTGAATACTAGTCGACACTAAAAATTTCGTTCATATAAATAACTTTTGAATACTATTAATGAGAAAGCATCAAAATTGTAATGAGTTATCTCCATAGCTCTTGCTGTTCTTGGAGACACGGAACCAGCCTTTGACTCAACCTGTAATTAGTTATCTTATATTTGTTTTCAGAGTAATCTACCAATTTGTAATAGATTTAAGACAGGTGGAAGAGACTTTTTTATCACTTTTGACCCTACCAAGAAGATATAGTCATTTTTTATAGTTAAATATATTTAGTGTTGTAATGACAGATTTTGAATTCAAAATAAAAAGAGTCTTTTGTAAATTATGAATTTTGAAATGATGATTTTTTTATAAGTCTGGGGTGTGACACCATCAATAAATCAAAATGATCAAGTTTAGTAAGTATTATGAATATAAAAATAACATCACTATTCTTTGGCCTTGACTTGGTAAGTAAAACATGAACCAAGTTGGGAAGGAATCGTGTGCGCTGTCGAAATCCATATTCAGTTGATGTCTCACCAAATTTCCAATCATTTCCAAGTAGCGACGTTGTGGGTGATAGGTGAATGAAGTCAGTAACTTCACTACCAATGTTTATCCGATTAAATACAAGGAAATAAGTCGGGTTAGCATATGGAAGGCCTTGACAAAGCTTCCTCACTAGAGCTTGATATGTTACTTAAGTGCGATTGCCAAAAATTTGTCATCTTCTCCAAGTCACCATATGCTTAATATTGATAAATGGATACAACAACAACAATAACAAAGTCATGGATTTCAACTATTTGACGTCAGCAAATAGTAGATAAATGGATACCATCGAAAAAATTAATAAATGGATATCATCAAAAAAATTTAAGATATGATATATAAAAACAAATAAAGAAAACAAAGGTAAAATCAATCACTTACCTATAAGCAAGAGTTGTGCCGGCACGGATGGAAGATGAGACAGACAATGGGAGGGCATGGATACCAAGTTGCAAAGCCTAGTTGTAGACCTCTTGAAGCCTCCTGTTGATGCACTACATGCAGTTGAGGTACAACCATCCTCCCATGTAACAGATCCAAGGCCCTCTCCTTATATCTTTAATTTTTTTGATGGTATCCATTTATTAACTTTTTCGATGGCATCCATTTACCAATATTAAGGATATAAAGGAGACATAGATGAAGAGCAGGTTGATGGAACGACACTTAAGAGAGAGGCAATATTTGGTCGTGATGGAGGTAAACACTTGGAATGCCATCAAGACAACATTTCCAAAAGGATGGATTAGACCTAGAGTGTTGCTTACCACATGTAAAGTTAATGTCACCAAGTTTGCAAATCTGGTTACTCATCCATACAAGCTACAACTTTTGAGCTTGGAAGAGAGAAAAAAATTATTATGCAGAAAAGCCTTCCTCAATTCAAGGTGCCTTTCTCGTTTATGTAGTTTTCGAAAGGAGATCATCCAAAAATATGGTAGATTACCTTTAGTAATTTTGGTGCTTGGTGGGATCCTACGAAGAAAAAAATCAAATCAATCAAATCCTACAAAGAAAATATTTCTTATGAATTTAGAAAAGATGAAGACAAAACTCAAAGGATACAACTCTTAGTTACCATGCTCTTTTTTTTTTGGTAAGTAAACAACAAGTCAGAGCCAAGATTACCATGATCTTTTATATCATTTAAAGCAATGCTTCCTCTATTTTGCTATATTCCCGAAGGCTCAAGATTAGAGAAAAGAGATTAATACATTTATGGTCAATGCTTCCTCTATTTTGCTATATCCCTGAAGGCTTATAAGATTAGAGAAAAGAGATTAATACATTTGTGGGTGGTTGAGGGTTTCATTCAACCAGAGCAGGGTCAAACAATAGAGGAATTTACAAGGATATATCATTGGGGACTTGATCCTATTGAGGACTTGGAGGATGCTCGCAAACAATGCTTGCCAAATAATATTGAGGACTTGACCATATTGCGGTGCATAAACCTGTCACTTATAGAGATAAGAGAACTATTGGTAATCTATATCATCTGCCGATCTTTAAGGCAGAATATACATATTCAGTCGAGAGAATACTAGATTCATTTTGGAAAATCCAAATTGTTGAGACGTGTTACTCCATCCCTCACGTATTAAACCAAAAGTTGGGCGCTGCTTGCAAGATATGCAAATACTAGAGGGACTTAAAAGTGGAGATTAGATACATGATGGTGACTTGAAGAAGATAAATCTTCAACAATTGCAATTGAATAACATGTCAACCTTAGGTGAGGAAGCTTTGCTTTATATATGCTAACTCAACTTATTTTTTTTGGATTTAATTAGAGAGACATTGTTAGTGAAGTTACTAACTTCATTCACTTGTCACCCTCAGCTTTGATGCTTGGCAATGATCGAAAAATTGGTGAGACATCAATTGAATATGGATATTGACAACACAAGGTTCCTTCCCAACTTGGTCTATGTTTTACTTGCCAAGTCATGGCCAGAGAATAGTGATGTTATTTCCAAATTTGAAATATTTCCTAATCTTGAACAATTTGATTTATGGGTTGAGTCATGAACGGGGAAGGAGATGATGCTGCAAGAGCTATTTGTTCCTTTTGTCACCTAACTAGAGATAACTCATTACAATCTTGATGCTTCTTTATTCAGAATATTCAAAAGTTTTTTATATTAGCAAAATTTTTAATGTGGAATGGTACTCATAAGTTATTCGTAAAGGTACTGCATGGCTTTCATAATAAAAAAAATATTTTATTAGCATTTGCCACTATACATGCATCTGGATGTTTTTATCTACTAGGTAAAAGAAGTTACTTTTTAATTTTTTTTCTCTTTAAATGAATTGGTATAAGCTATGAATTGATTTCAACTAGGGGCGTTCAAATTAAACGACAAAACTGAACCAAATCGAAACTGAACTTTAACCAAATAGGTTCACCAATGGTTTGATTTGAAGGCTATAAACAGTTCTAGTTCGGGGCTTTGATTAACCGATTCGAACTGAACCGAATCTATTTTAATTTAAGAGATATCTTTCCAATTGAGTTTGCTGTCCTAGGCCCTTAACCCGTTCAAACTGATTAATCAAACCATCTCAAATGTCTAATTTTACAAATAGCATGGGCTCAATGTCACAAATATTGTCGTGTCGCTCAATTAGACGAAGATTCCGATTCGGTGCAATTGAATTGAATCGGTTCATTTGAAAAATATCATTGTTATTCTTGAACACTTATTGCTATTTATTATTTGTTATTCTTGTACACTTATTGAGTGATGTTTGTTCCTTTTTCCACCTAATTGGAGATAATTTATTACAATCTTGATGCTTCCTTATTCATGGTATCAGAAGTTTTTAATGTACACAAAATTTTTAGTGTGGGTTGGTATTCATAAGTTAATGCATGAAATGAATTGGTATACATGCATTAATTGTGTCTAAAAGAATTTGCTCTTTAAATGAATTTGTATAAGCTGTCAGTTGATTTCAACTGGGGGCAAACAACTATGTAATAAGAATGCAAGAATTTCAGAAAACAGCTGGGTGCCAGACCAACCATGTTTTCAAAACAAAGAACTTAATATTCTAAAATTGGTTATATCTATCTGTCAATCAGAGAACAAAGGCTTTGTAAGTTTTTCTGAATTGATTTAAATCAATTACGTTAAGGCAGTCTGAGTTTTGATTAAATTTGGCATGCATGATAGAATTAGATTATCTTCCACTAGTTTTGGTTTGACACAACATGCTTAGATTATTTTTGTATTCTTTTTCATGTTAAAAGGACTAAAGAGAGAGTTTGGCTTTGTTGTCTAGGGGCAGTGGAGTTTTGAAAATAACTTGTTCTCATTATTTTCAGACAGATTCTCGTCTTTTTTTTTTGTCACTCGTTAGATGATTCACATTGTATTGGAACTACTAATCTATATCTTATTATTTCATATGTGCAAGCACTAAAGTTATTTAAATAAATTTGTTACCGACTAATCTGCAGGGCGACACAGATGGGTTGAATATGCTGAGAAAGGCCGCTATAATGCGTCGCAAGTGCCGCCCGAATGGCATGGTTGGCTGCACTACATAACTGACCATACAGGCGATGAAGTAAGTTCATGCCTTAATGTCACTTGTCTAGTCTTGCCCAGCTGATTATCTGCATCCCTGTCAGATTTTAGTAAGACTTAATTGTAACTAGTGAAAAAGATAGAAGAAGAACCATTCATGTTGGAGAACAAATGGAAATAATTTTGGAGGATTAATCAAGAGAACAGCATCTAAGAACTTTGGACATATCCAAAGGAGATCTAAAGGTTAGCAAGTTGAACCACTTATGAGAAGAGGCATGGGAAGGCTTTGTTAGGAATGGGAACCAAAGATTTGATTTGCTTTTAGTTCAACTAGTGAGATCACCATGAATAGACAGTGGTGGCAAATGATTCATGCAGCAATTCCTAGCCTGTTGTTGTTGTTGTCGTCATCATCATCATCACTGCTACAGCCAGATCTTTTCATATTCATGAGCTCGATTAACATCATAGTGTATATGTGTTTAAACAATAAGATATTAGATCGTAAACTAGATTTCATAGGATGATATAGAACATCCGTCGCATGCAAAATTCTCTGTATGCTAACCCGTAACTGATGTTGATGCTTAACTCTTCCGGTTATTGCTGGGGCATTAAGTATTTCTTTTTCCTCAGCTTCTGATGCTGAAACCCAGAAGGTACGGGGTGGAACATAGAGAGAACTTTTCAGGAGAAGGCGAAGAGTATATCTACCATTCCAAAGGCCACGCTCTTAACCCTGGACAAAGGGATTGGACCCGTTACCAGTCCTGGCAACCTGTGAAATCCTAATTTCCTTTTTTTTTTTTTCTTTTTTTTACCCCTGAAGCATGACTGGGACACGAATTATGTTGCAAT
The DNA here is from genome assembly GCA_004837865.1 of Musa balbisiana. NCBI lineage: Eukaryota > Viridiplantae > Streptophyta > Magnoliopsida > Zingiberales > Musaceae > Musa > Musa balbisiana. Next base: position 13,229,533 of record CM017195.1, on the reverse strand, counting down.
GCTACTACTACTTTCCGTTGACCAGCTTTTGATATCTATCTATCTATCTATCTATCTATCTTTTAAAATTACTCGTTTGGGTTCAATTTTCCTAGCTCCGGGCATGCCTGGTGTAGATGTCTTAGATGCCTGGTGAAGCAGCATTCTTCTGATCACCTGTTGATTGGTATCGACCTTTTTTTTTTTTTTGTTGTCTCTTGTAGATATCTTAGATTTGTTCTGGTGATTGCATGTATGATGTTTATTCGTCGCTGCGTTATTTTGAGTGGATCATGGTAATCACAGATATGTTTTATTATTATTATTATTATTATTATTATTATTATTTTCTTCCAAGTCACCAATATGTTGTTAGCTTCGCTTCCCGTCCCGTGCCCCACGGCACCCATCTCATCCCATCCCATAACGGGCGAAACCAGGGTCCCTAGAACCGGGCCCACCTGGCAACCAGCGGGTCGCCACCTCTCTTTTTACTGCCCATACCTCCCTCGTCTCTCTTCTCTCTCCACGAATAAGACCTTCGTCCTTGGTCCTTGGTCCGCGGCTGCAGCTTCAGCCGTCCTCCTCCGCCCAAATAAAATGGCGTCGGAGACCATTACGGATGAGCTTCTTGCAAGAGATGTGAGTGATCTTTCTGGATTCATGCTTTGGTTCTTGAATGGGTTTTCTTGAAAGGGTTTTTCTATCTTTTCTCTTCTACCTTCTTTGTGATTCCTACCATGACGGCGAGTGAAATCGAGAACCCAAGGCGGCCTCTTATCCTTCTGTTACTGCAGAAATTCTTCCGTGGGTCTATTGAATTACCAAATTAGAAATGTTGGATGGCATCGGTTATATCTTTTTTATTCTGCAATTTCAGGGGAAAAAAAGAACACCTATTGAGATCTTTTTTTCTGCGTCTCAGACAGAATCGGGAACTCTCGAAACAAGAAACAATATTTTGCTTCCTATATGTTATGATAGCCGAAACCTTTCCAAAGAGCGTAAAACATTTTCGTTTTATCTGCTTTGGTTTTCGCAAATGTATATGGAATCAAAATCGAGTTCGTCGGATATATCATATTAGGTACTCTGTCAACATTAGATCGATAACTGTCATGTTTGAGTTCCATGAACCGCTTGGTCATAGTGTTCTTATTTCAATCCTTATGTACAAACATAATACTATAGACTACCCTTTTTTTTTTTTTTTTGTAATTTCTTGTGAGGAATGTGTTATTGTTGTTATCCTTGTTCGCGCCAGATCACTATCAGAAAAGAAAATGCTCGTAACATCACTCTTCCTTTTTTTTTTTTTTGCATTTTTTTCTTTCCATAAATGTTTAAATAGTTTCTATAATTCTTCTAAAAATTGATTCCCCAACGTGATCTATGAGGAATATAATCACACCTCTAGGATAAGATAAAGGTGTAATGCTCTGATTTAAGGTGTCATGCTCCTTTTTGGAAACTTGCAGTGGATGATTTGGGACCTACCCACAGAAATGAACAGAAAGTTGTTTAGGCTATCGGTAAGGATGCTAAAAGTAATGTCCTTTGACATGAAAGTTCGGTTAATCTCTTTTGGATTATTTTGGGTTGAGCTTAGCTGCGACTTCTCTTACTCATGTATAATGAGGTCAGGTGTCAGACGCCATTGTAGTTGAGATTAGAATCCTAATTCTCAGTTTGTCTTACTTACATAAGATTTTGTGCTGAACGACGTGGGTCTTGACTTGACCTGAACCAATTAAAGTTTGTGGATTTTTGTCTGAGACTGGTCAAAATTGAACAATCTCAACCAACTTAATTGAGTGCTGAAACCAATTCATTTCCCTCATGATCAAGCTGTCTTCAAACTAGATTCTTTCTTTGATGTTATCACTGTGTTTTTGGCAATCGTTTTCACCCTTTTTTTTCGTTCAGGTATAAGGATTGGGAAGGATATATGCAAACTCCGATGTGCCTTTTAACCGATCACTGATTATTGTAAATGATGGTGATGGACTATGTTGGTCATTGTTTGCTGTTATAACACTAGTTATAAATTACATGGGACATGCAGTACTCTGTCATCACAACAGAATGATTATGAGAAAAAAAAATGTGTAGGCCTCTGTAAATTTGCACTCTTAATGCTAAAGCTTTGGCTGCTTTGACTGGAGGAGCAGCCTTTTCGGAGATGATTTGCTTGTGTAAATCTCTTTTCTTCACTCCGATGATGGTCTGGAAAAGACCAGTCCCATTGTTACTGCCTGGGTAATCTGCATGCTTCAACATCTGTTGTGTCACCTCCCCATAAAATTTAGTGGACAGATTGTTGAGGTGGCTCTCAACATATATGGAGCTCATCTAATCTATCAAATTGTCCATCCATCTCCAGCACTGAGACCTGTAAGTAAAGGAAAGAGGTTAACTATCAACTAGGTGTGAAGTCTCAGATCCATACTAGTTGCTTAATTTTTATGCACTGCCAGTTTTTCTAAATCCTTTATAGCAATTTTAGTTTAATTTTGTGTTATCATTTTTGTTCTGCTTCTCATTTGCCACTTCTGTAAAAGAAATGTAGTTTCTGATATTGCGGCTTCTTGCACTGGAGTTCATCTCCATCCAGTCCTAATAACTTGATCTGAGACATTATTCTTTCTGAGACTTAGTTAAGAGGATGTAATATTGCAGATTCTCGATCAGTCAATGAGTTGCCTCGTTGAAGTAGCAAGCGTCTGGCCCATAGAAGAACTTGATGCCCGGGTATGAACTAGTCAAATTGTCTCCCACAGTGTATCCATGAGATGGTGGAGCCTTCATCGAAGAGGTAAACTGGACTGAAAATCCTCACCCCTTCTTTCATGATCAACCTAACATGCAAAATCTTCCCTTTGTTGTCATCAGGAATCAATTGGGTTGGTAGAACTTCAATCACAGCATCAGCGAACTGCTGCTGTGAATCTGGGGACAGTTGCAATACAGTAGTTTGCTACTAGTTTAATTGAAGGAAATGCAAAAGGTATGTCATGGATTCTCAATAATTTTGGGCTGAACATGCATTGATAATTTTAGTCATTAATTAACATAATATGAGGTACATGGTTACATGGGAATTCTTAAGTTATATATAACATGGTTATTTTATATTTTAAATTGGTGTTTTGGTAATCTTTTCTGGGTCGGATGTTAAATTGCTTATCTTCAGAAATAGTGATGACACAGTATTAGGGAAGCAGTTAATATGCTATCAACGTAAGACTTTTTCTATGAGAAAGATGTACCAATGTAAGCCTCAAAAATTTTGTTTTCGTGCCTCAATGCTAGCTTTAATGCTCTCAAGACTGTGACCACATTCGGTCATATCTCTCTGCATTTTATGAGATAGAAATGAACGAAAGTAGCTATTGACAAGATTCCTAAAAGATGTTAAGTAGGTAGAGTTCCAATCAGCAACATGAATTTTCCATGCAAATTTGACCTTGTTGCTAATTGTCCAAGTAGATGCTGAAATCCAGGAGTTCCCTCACACGGGGGGTCATACCTAAAGAAAGTGGAGAAGTTGTTGTTATACTAAAGTGACTAACAGTATATAGTCTTTGTGAAGATAACATGATCCTATAGGAAACAGAAGATTTTAACTAGATTGAAAAGCTGAAGTTGATAAATCCCAGGTGAGGACAGCTGAATTTGATGGTTCCTTTTTTGATCTTCTGTGGCAGGAAGAAGCTGGGAAATGATGGAGAAGTGTGGACTGCTCTCCCTCCTCCTCTTTGATGACCTCAACGTGTAGCTTTTGATAACTGATGGAGAAGGTCAGTTTCCTTTAGAATTTCCATTTCCCTTCTTTTTCAGAAATCATATTATGATGATGGTCTCTGTTTTTTTTTTTTTCTTTTTTCCGAGAGGGCAAATCGGTTCTTTTCCATGGAAATTTTGGTGATGCGTGGAGTTTAGAACGAACAGAGGAGAAGTTTGTGGATCTCCATGTGTCAGCTGTCTCCACGGAAATTAAGTATTAGTTGACTTGTTTTGTAGACGGGGGAAATCGAAGTCCATAATTTCCTGGGTGACAGGGCTTGGCTGCTGCTGCATTGTTGTAACACAAGGATGGTGGGTTGGGGATAAGGGCATGAAGAGTGAGGAGATGGGCTGCTGCATGATCCGACTGGGAGGATTATAGCTCATGCATGAGTTGCCGTGGAATGACGGAACATCGCACAAGTCGATGCTTGTTGCGGTCCTTTTGGCAACTGCACTCACCATCTGACATTTTGTGGCTTGTGGTCACGCAGCCTCGCTCGAGTCCCTTGGAATATCTATCCCATCTCACTGGGAGCTCTTGTTATTCTTGTTTCGCAGTGCGACTCCAACTTGTGCAAGCTTTCGTCCCAAAGTCCCGAGGCACGAGGGTTAACGCAGTTCCTGGAACATAAATGAGGGAGCTGAAACTGTTATCATCCTTCGGGTCTGCCTGCCACTGATGGTGGTCTGCTTTGCCACATACGGCAAACATGTCCACGGCAGAGGATCGCCCAACCCAAGCTCTTCGTGCGTCCCGTCCCGAGCGTCGGCGGAGAACGTTGTCGTGTGGTACATGGCTCCTCAAAACTACCGACTTTTGTTCTCCAACAATTTCCAAAGCTTCCGACGTCGGCCCATTCCCTTGCCTGGTCCAAGCTCATTTCGTCGAACGGCTGCTCATTGACGACGCAAAGCGATGTGATTTCGCGCCCTTGCCGACGCCAGCAGAGATTCTGACTTCGGAAGCGTGCCCGCGTGAACCATCTCGTCGTCGCGACAGCTTCGGACGACGTGGTTTTGGGAGCTTCGAGACGAAATCGGGCAGGTTCGCACAGGAGTCCTAGTAATGATACGACCGCAGCAATCACAATTAGGGTTTGATCACCGCATGTGAAAATAAGATACTGCAAATTGGATGATTTTGCAACGTTTTATTATTATTATTATTTGAGATTGTTTATACCTCCAGTGGACGACAGGAAAGATACTTAGAGGTCTTTTCAGTTATCTTACAAATGCATCAATCAGTATTGGGGTCTGATCACCGTAGGTCAAAATAAGATATTGATGATTTTGCAACGTTTTTTTATTTTTATTTTTAGATAGTTTATACCTCCAGTAGGCAGCAGTAAGGATAGAGCTCTTCTTAGTTATCTTACGAACGCATCAATCAGTATTGGGGTCTAATCACTGTCGGTCAAAATAAGATATTATAATATATATATATATATATATATATATATATATATATATATATATATATATATATATATTTAGGTTAAGATTCATTTTAACTGTAATCCATGATTTATTTTATTTAAAATAATTTTTTATATTTTTAAAAACATATTACTTACTTAACATGTTTGATTCATAATAAATTATTAATATAATGATATATATAATTTAAATTAAAAAAAAATAAAATCACCATCAATGATGAAAAGAGACATCATCATGGAAGCGACTACCACCAACAGCATCGAGTCGCTATTGCCTAACAGGACATTGTATGCATACAGCCTGAGCTCAATATCTTTTGATCTTATTTCAAGTAGATGTACATCAACTAATTTAACGTTACATAGTGGTTTTTTGATCTCTTTTCATCCTTGATGAGATAAGCTTATATGTTATGTTTTTAAAAATATACGGAGTTATTTTATACATAAGTAAACCATAAAGACTTAAATGGTCCATGGTCAAAACCACCGGGGCTAAAATAAATTTTAAAATTTTTTAAATTTAAAATATATTTATTATTATATTGATGATTTATTATAAGTCATATGGTATGTAAACAGGTTCTAACATTTGTTAACTTAGACTTAACGGGAGGAATTTATATACTATATTTTTTAAAATATAAAGATTATTTTATATATAAGTAAATCAGACTTAAATAATCCAAGATTAAAATTATAAGGGTTAAAATAGATATATATTAAGGTACTTCATACCTCCAGTACACGGAGGTAGTTATATTGGGTCTGATCACCGCAGTTCAGAATAAGATACCGCAAGTTGCATAATTTTTTAACGTTTTAATTTTTTTGGGATGTAGTTCGTACCTCCGGAAGGCGACGGTAAGGAAACTGAAAGGTCTTCAGATCTGCGTCCGGGCTGTGACATCCGGCCCGAAACAAACTAATCCGTCCACTACGCCAATCCGGGCCGTAGACCGGATGGTCTGGGTCCATTTCGCAGTACAATATCTGGATACGCCTCGTGAACTTACCGCATGCGACTGGGCGGCATCGACGACCTCCAAAAATAATTAAATAATTAAATGGTGCCAAAATCGCAAAATCGTGTTATCTAGTGCTGACCGACGGCAAACAGATCAAGCATTAGCGGCTTCACCGAATCCATCTCGCTCGGCCCGTCCCCACAACTCTCGTCCCGTTCTGCTTCTGCCTTCTCTCCTTCCGCAGCTTCGCCAGCATAGGCGTACGCTGAACTAAAGTAAAGCACGATCCACTTGGCGGAGCTTCGAACTATCAATCCACCAGGTGCTCGAGCAAATGCGCCAAAGAAGCTTCTGCTTCTGTTTTTTACCTGTCATTCTACAAGAGGAATACTTGCTTCCATCGTTTTGCCCAGTCCGTGTTCCAGCTTTTGCTTCCATCGTTTTGTCAGAACGATCCGTTAGGAGATGAAAGAAAGACTGTCAAATCACGAGGCGGCGAGATGGTGCTCGACCAAATGCGCGTACAAAGCTGCTGCTCTCTGGTAATATGCAAGCAACCACGTACGGTTAACACGTCTGCGACCGCGGAGATAAGAAATGCGTCCGACTCGAAAACAGAACGAGCCCAACAGAAGAAGAGGAGAAAGCAGCATAAATGTACATGTCTTTTTTTATGTCATTTCGTCGAACGGATACATCGACGACGCAAAGCAATGGGATTTCTCGCACCTGCTGACCGAGAAGCGCTAAATGACGATGCCAGAAGAGATATCGGACTTCAAAAGGCCGGCGTCGAACGATCTCTAATGATGCCCGCTGCTTCCGACATCGGTCTTAATTACGTTGCGGACGCATCGGCAGTAGGGTCCGATCACGGCAAGTCAAATAAGCGAACGCAAGTTGGAAGATTTTGCAGCATTTTATTATTATTATTATTTTTTTTTTTTGGAGGTTGTTCATGCCAGCAGTGGGAAGCGGTAGCGATACCGGAGGACATTCAGATCTTCGACGTCCGGGCTGCGAGACTCGACCCGACACAGAACCCCAACTCATCCAGAAATTGCCCGTCAAAACCCAGAGCCAGGCGGTTGGAAGACGATCTGGATATGCCTCGGTGGACTTACCGCATTTCACCGGGTACATCAACTGCGACAGAAGTAACAAATTTTCGTTATCTTATTGCTACCGGCGGTGAACAGATATGATAATCGAGAAAAAATAAAATAAAAAGTTTGATTCTGTTTTAATAGAAGAAATGTAAAGCAGATATATATATATATATATATATATATATATATATATATATATATATATATATATATATATAATACATGAGCATATTTAGTCGGATTATATTAGCACGTAGCATGCGTGGGCATGGAATTAAGGGACTAAAATGGTGAGATACTGTGGAAGGCGGCTGGGTGGTGGCCGATGGTTGGTTATGCACCCCAATCATGGGTCTGGGGATCCCACAAACATCAGCTGCAGATCTCAATCCTCCAATGAGATGTCCCCCAACCATATCCCGTCTCATTTTCACCACCTCGAGTTCCCCCTCTACAAACTACTCGAAGCGTGGAGAGCCTCAGAAAGTAGGAGCCAACTCCACACTCTCGCCTTATGGTCAATGCCAGGGGATGGCCGAGCCTCCACCCTCGCGAGGAAGATGACAGCCCACTCCCTTGGCGTGGCTTCTTCTCCCGCTTCAAAGTCCTCCATCGTGTGCCTCGTTTACTTGCCCGTCAATTAGAAGAGCTTCTTCCAAGTTGATGAATGACCAGTTATGTCTGCGGCTCCTACATTGCACAAAACTCGGGCAACTGCTCTGTGAAGATAGAGGAGGAGTAGCGGTCTCACGTTGTGTTAATCGCTCTCTATCCATCAATTTCACGATTAAAAATGGTAGGAGGTTTAGCCCTTCATCAGACCCAACCGTTCATCCCGCCACCACCATCACAGAACCCCCCATCCCATGTTTCGGAACATCGGCCGAGGGAGCAGTTGTCGTGCCTCACCCCACCGCACCAGGTCAAAACCATGGAAGAATTCAAAAAGCTCCATGCTCGGTTCATTAAGCTCGGACTGGATCGCGTTCCCCGCCACGCCGGGGATCTTCTTCTGGCCTGCAGCTTGTCCGAATGGGGCAGCATGGACTACGCCCGCTCAATCTTCCTGGGGCTCGACGACCCCGGAACGTTCGATTTCAACACCATGATCAGAGGCTCGCTTGTCCACGGTGATCCAAAGGGAGCACTCCAATTTTACCCGGAAATGCTGCAGAGGGACGTGGAGCCGGACAATTTCACGTTTCCGTTCGTGCTCAAGGCATGTTCTCAGCTGTCAGATCTTGCACAAGGATTGCAGATCCACGGGCATGCAGCAAAGCATGGATTCCAGTGCGACGTTTTCGTCCGGAACAGTCTGATCAACATGTATGGCAAGTGCGGCGAGGTCGAACGATCTTGCAGGGCGTTCGAGCAAATGGGTTCCTGCAGGACCGTCGCCTCCTGGAGCGCCCTTACGGCGGCTCACACCAGAATGGGGCTGTGGGGCAAATGCCTGGAGCTCTTCGCGATGATGACGAGAGAAGGCCTGCGGGCTGACGAGAGCTCCATGGTCAGTGCCCTCTCCTCATCCAAGAATTTGGGCGCGTATGATACGGGGAGAAGCATCCACTGTTCCTTGCTCAGGAGCTTTACCGGACTTAATATCGTCGTGCAGACTTCGTTGATCGATATGTACATCAGCTGCGGATGCCTCGAGAAAGGAATTGCGATCTTCGAGATGATGTCTGAGAAGAACACGTGGACATACAGCGTCGTGATTTCAGGATTGGCGATGCACGGGGAAGGCGAAAGAGCGCTGCAGGTTTTCTCAGACATGCTCCACGGAGGCCACGAACCAGACGAGGCCATCTATGTCGGAGTTCTGAGTGCTTGCAGTCATGCGGGGCTGCTCGATGAGGGGCTCCGCTGCTTCGATCGCATGAGGCTCGAGCATCGCATTCCGCCCAGCCCTCAGCATTACGGGTGCATGATAGACCTCATGGCCCGCGCTGGGAAGCTGAAAGAGGCATATGAGCTTATAGAAAGCATGCCGGCGGCGCAGACGGAAGCGGCCTGGCGGTGCCTGCTGAGTGCCTGCAAGACGCACGGAGACCTGGAGGTGGCTGAGCGTGCCAGTAGGAATCTCGAGGAGTTGAATGCTCGTAACAGCGGAGACTACATAAATCTATCGAACATGTATGCCGAAGCTAAAAGATGGAGCGACGCAGCAATGACGAGAAGAGAAATGGTGGACCGAGGGCTGGTGCAGGCGCCAGGATACAGCAGGGTAGAAGTGAAGGGCAAGATGCACACCTTTGTTTCAAACGATAAGAGGCATCCGCAGAGGCGTCAAGTGTACGAGATGGCGTATCAGATGGAGTGGCAGCTGCGGTTGGAGGGTTACACCCGGGAAGCATCGGTGGATGTGGAGGAGGAAGAGAAGAGGCGGATGGTTGGTGCAGAGAGTCAGAAGCTTGCCATCGCCTTCGCTCTGCTGAATACGAGCCAGGGAAGTCGGATCCGCATAATAACCAACCTGAGAATGGGGAAGGAATGCCATACCTACACCGCACTCGTTTCGACAATCTTCGAGCGGGAGATAATGGTCAGGGATCGAAATCGATTCCACTGCTTCAGGCAAGGGGTATGCACGTGTGGAGATCACTGGTGAAGGAAACACGGAGGCAGCAGAGCAGCGGTCGACGTCCACTCCAGTCAGACCGAGATCCTTCTCCTGAAAAGAATAATAATAATAATAATAATAATAATAATAATAAATGAAAAAGACTCTTTAACCATCTGTCCTCTCGAGATAGATAGATAATCATGACGACAAACCAAAAATAAAAAAAATAAAAAAATCTAGTTGTACATACTTGTGTTTTTTTTATTATTATTTAATAATTTTTTTTTTTTTACCCTTGCTATTTGTTTTGGGCATCTTTTCTCTACCTCATGAGTCGTGCTGTTGTATGCTGGCTTGGCTGCAACATGAAGGTGTCATTTGGGATTTCAGTAAAAAAACCACTGCTCCATATACTAAACAAAAAACTTTTCTCAAACATAGAAAATCTGCCTCCACGGACAGAATACTTCTCTCTCTCTCTCCCTCTGGTTCTGATATGCTATAACAATAATACAACAATGTTGATGTTGTTCCGAATATTGATGCCTCAACAATAATAAGGGCAACTCGATCATCCAAGCTTCAATCCAGAAACTGCAGTTGACACTTGTTTAACTCTTGGGTCACCACTTTCCAATGACACACCACGAGGATCTTCTTTCACCAAAAGGGGCAAAACACCAAGTGTGCTCCATGTTTTGCCTACTGAATCGCTGGCTGCTCCAAGAATTATAGCAAAAACCGCATCGAAGCCACCTGCTCCAGGAACCCCCGCTAACAAAACCCCATCCAAATTCATAGTGGCATCCAGAAGTCGGGTTTGTGATTCTGGTTCGATCTACGCAATTAAGAAAAAGAAAATGAAGACAGGATGCTACATTAAAGAGACCGGACAAGATGGACAATTTACTGACAACTTACGATTTGCTAAGTGCCAGCATTTAGAAATGCAAATGACTAACTCCAATATGATCACCGATGATATTCTCATGCAAGCAAGAGAAATGTGTCATGAATCCGATGGATGCAATTGTTCTTAGAATACACCTTCGCTGTAGTCATTATTGCAAAACCAAGAAGATCTAATGTTTAGGTCTTTATTATTTGGGTCGTGGTGTTAATTATTTGGTATTTTGTTTTAAGGTTACAAGTAGATTGCATCACATGTGTTTTGCTCCGACATACAAGATCAGGAAGAAAATGAACAAGATCATATCAAAGATAACACCACAAACAGGTCTTGCAAGAGCCAAAAGGAAATTTTCTGTGTTCAAGTCCGAGTGACTCCACCATGAGCTAATCTAAATTAATCTGCCAAGAATAACATAAATTCTATAATTACATAACAGTTTAATTGCATCAATCGATGCTCTATAGAATTCATACAAGTTCCTTTTGTCATGCATTCCAAAGAATGATCACATAATATAAAAACCATGTGATGAAAAGAAAGGGTGATTGTCAAACAATAGTTAACTAGAACCAACCCTCACATCATATAAAACCAAACAATGATCCTTGTTTACCAACCACACATTGTCTAACCAAATCAAATTCTCTCTCGATACGTTCCTCAAAAAATCCGATTCGTGCTGATTCTTCCCCCAACTAACAAAGAGATCTTGGCGGAATTGCCACATATGAAATTGAACACAATTTTGCAAAGAAACACCCCACTTGTTTCTTGAGAAGACATGGGAAACATGCTCAATATCATTTGACTGAATAGGTGCCTCAGCTCCTTCTTGTTCGAAGAAACCCTCCCCTTCAATTGGTCTTTTTTCACGAAAAGCAGACATGAGAAAACAAATCAAGTCTTTCCCTAAGATTTCGAATAGCTGTCCTAAATTCAAGTTGATTATGTTTCGCTTCTTCCTCAGAAAAAGACGATCAAACAATTCACAATCATGGTCCTTGCGGATCGGATCATCCGTATAGGATAAAAAAAGAACTCCAGATATTCGCTATCTTTCTCTTTGAATGAGATCTTAATTCCAACTACGGTTTCATTAGATATCTTACAACTAGAATCCCTCTTTTTTCCGATCCGGTTCCTCCACCACTGCGAACTCTGGACCAATAGAAAAAAAAATGGCCTCTCCAAAAAGTTGCTTACACTTGTAGATATCACTGTTTGATATGCTTCAATAGTGAAGTATGTTACATATGGATCATAGGAAAGGAACTTGTTCACAAATATTAACTAATTTTGTAAGTGCAGTTCTGATGATCAGTGATTTCAATAGGCGCTCGGGCGCTTGCCTAGGCGCTCGGGCAAGGCGAGGCGAGGCCCGAGAGCCTCGCTTCACTTCCAGGCGGCGCGCTTCAAAGAGGAGCCGCCTGGGCGGTCGCTCGAGCCCAGGCGCCGGGCGCTTCGGGCGAGCGCCTGGGTTAAACCAGGCGACCGAACCAGCCTTTTAGGTCTGGTTCGGTCTCCGGTGCTTCAGCTGGTTCAATCGAACCAACTAAAGCACCGATATCAGCTATCACCGCCCAACCCTAACCTTGCTCGCTGTCGCTGCCGCTCCCGCTGTCACCGCTCGTGGCTCCCACTCCCACTGCTCGCCGCTGCCGCTGCCGCTATCGCCGCTCGTTGCTCCCGCTCCCACTGTTCGCCACTGCCGTTGTCGCCGCTCCCGCTCTCGCTGCTGCTGTCGTCGCTCGCCATTGCCGCTTCCTCTTTTCTCAGTCAGCACCCTCTTACACTCCTCTTCCTTTTCCTCTTTCGAAAGTATACTGTTAACAATATACTGTATACTGTTAACAGTATAAGTATACTGTATTTGTATTTATTAGATTAATAATATAATATTTTTATTTTAATACTGTTAATTTTCATTTATTTGAAATTATTGTTAGGTTTCAAGATAAATGACAAGTGTACAGAGCAACTCAATAGAGTCTCCAATGGCATAAAAAAAAGATCCTGCATGGAAGTATAATTATATGAAGGATCAGAAAGATCCTAATGGAGTGATTTGCATATTCTGCGATAAGACTACTAGAGGTGGTATTTTTTCATGCAAAACAACATCTAGTAGGAAATTTCAAGAATGCAGCAGCTTGCAAAAAGTGTCCACCTGAGGTAAAAGAAGAGTTGCTAAGTTATATGAATGAAAAGAAAACACAAAAGAATGAATCTTACGGGAATTTACCAGAAGACAATGTTGAACATTTCAGGGAGGAAGAAGATTATTTTATGAGTATTAACCCAAGTGAAAAAAATTATACGACAAAAAAGAAAAAGAAGTTATGAGTACTAAGACAGGTAAAAAAGGGCCGATGGATCTATATATGTTTCAAGGATCCTAAAAGCAACAAGGGCAAGTAGGAGGCTCAAAATTTAGACAAACAAATATAAGTGATGCTTGTGATAAAGAAATAAGAGGAAGAACAATTCAGCACATTGCTCGTTTCTTCTATCAGGCTGGTCTTCCCCTTAGTACAACTCGTTTAGACAGTTTTAAGGATATGATTGAAGCTATTGGAAGATATGGTACAGGATTAAAACCTCCAAGTTATTATGAGATGCGAGTTCTATTGTTGCAAAAAGAGTTGAATTATACAAATGACTTACTAAAGGGTCATAAAGAATCATGGGCAACACATGGTTGCTCTATTATGTCAGATGATTAGACTGACAGGAGGCGCAGGAGTATAATTAATTTTATGGTTAATGGTTCTTTAGGGACTATGTTTGTGAAGTCAATAGATGCTTCATCTTTTGTAAAATCTGAAGACAAAATATATGATTTACTTTGACAACTTCGTGGAAGAAATTGGAGAACAAAATATCGTTCAAATCATAACCGACAATGGAAGCAACTATGTAATAGCTGGTAATATTCATCTTTTGAATTTTTTAATTATTTTATCTTCAATTAAATGTGTTAAACTCTTAAGTCTTATCATTTTTGTTATCCTTTGTCTCAGGTAAATTGCTTGAAACAAAAAGACAACACTCATATTGGACTCCATGTGCAGCACATTATATTGATTTAATGTTGGAGGATATTGGAAAGATTTTAAACATCAAGAAAACCTTAGAAAGGACAATTTTTGTTGTTGGATTTCTTGATAATCATATTGAGGCTTTGAATATGATGAGAGAATTTACAGGGAACAAAAAATTAGTGGGATATGATGTCACCTGATTTGCTACTTCATTCTTGACATTACAGAGCGTGCATACATAATATGAGAAACATGTTTACCTCTGAGAAATGGGTGACAAACAAATGGGTAAAAGAAGCAAAAGGCAAAAGGACTGATGATATCATCTTAATGTCATCCTTTTGGAATCATGTAGTTTATATATTAAAGGTAATGAGCTCTCTTGTTCGAGTCCTTTGGTTGGTGGATAATGAAAATAAACCTGCAATGAGATATATTTATGAGGCTATGTATAGAGCAAAGGAAACGATTAAAAGATCTTTTAATGAAAATGAAGAAAAATATGATAATTTTTACAATCATTGACGAAAGATGAAATTGTCAACTTTATCGTCTCTTACATGCAGCAGGATATTATTTGAACCCTGAATTCTTTTATAAGATTAAATCTGTTGGGTTTGATGCAGAAGTTTTGGATGAGTTATATCAATGCGTTGCAAGATTAATTCTCAGCCTTGTGGTTCAAGATAAGATTATTCATGAATTATCTTTATATAAAAATGCTGAAGGTCTTTTTGGAATTCCAATGGTCATTCGATCCAGGACAACTACGTCTCCAGGTATTAATAATTTGACATAATTAATTTCATATATATTATATTACTATGTTATTGCTAATAACATAAATTTTGCAGCTGAATGATGGAGTCTATTTGAAAATTCCACCCCGAACTTATAACAATTTGCTATTAAAGTACTTAGTTTGACATGTAGTGCTTTGGGTTGTGAGCGAAACTGGAGTGTCTTTGAGCATGTAAGGATCACTAAATATTTTTGTTTTAATTAATTAATTAATTTAGATAGATGTATTAATATATTTTTAAATTATATGATATGACAGATTCACTCAAAGAGAAGAAATCGATTGGAACATTAACGATTGCACAATCTTATTTACATAAAGTATAATCAAACTTTGAAAGCTCGTCATGATTTGCAAAATAGAATTGATCCAATATCATTGCAAGATATTGGTGATTCAAATGAGTGGTTGGTGGGAGAAATATATGCTAACTTGCAAGATGCCGAAGACGAGTTTGTATTTGAAGATGATAAATTGACATGGGGAGATGTGGCAAGAGCTTCAAGTGCTGGAGAATTACAAACATATATAAGACAAATGACAAAAAGAAAAATGAGTGCAAAAGCATCAAGCTCGGCTCCTGCTATTGTTGAAGACATAGAGAATGGAACATATTTTGATGAAGAGGAAGGAGTCGAAGGACAAGAGGAAGAGGACGAATTTAATGAAGATGATTTGTGTGAAAATGACGATAATATTGATAATGATGAATGACTTTGATGTAAAATTTTATTGTTTTTAATTTTGAAACTTTTTGTTAATGTGACATTGTGATTTTGTATCTTTGATTTTCTTAATTTAATAGCATATTTTTATTTAAAATTTTAAATAATTATATTTATTAATTATATTTTTATATTTTAGCGCCTGAGCGTAGTGCCTCGGGCATTTTTGGACCTTGACACCTTTTAGCGCCTAGAGTTTTTTAAATCACTACTGATGATAGATAATCTCCTCATTAAGTGGCATATCGCCTTCTCAACTGAGTTTACATAAATTTTCGTACTGTCAAAACCAACTAGCTTTAGAGGTGTAGTGGGGCCTAAGACATGAAGATCTACGATGAGTGATCTAGCACGTCTTTATTACCAAGATATATGCACTTGACCAAAGAGAGCAATTTAAAGCTTCTTCTAATTGCATATATATAGAACTTTCTATAGCACAAAAAAAATTCCTAAGATAGAATTGCTTCCTGAGCCTATTTAATTCATTACATAGAACATTGATGACAAGTTTATGAATCAAGTCCGCCTTGTAAAAGAATAGTTCATTAATAAAAAGACTACACAATAACAACAATAACAATAAAACCGTAAGTCCTAATTATCTAGCGTCGGCTACATAGATCTTTTGCCGTCATTGAGATTTGTAAAAGGTTGTATATTTAGTTAAGTTTGAAGTATTTAAATCTTTATTTATAGTTTTTATTAAAGTCCTTTTAGCTCTTCCTCTATCTTTCCTCGTGTCACTAATATTAATCATTTCATCTCTTCTAATTATTGCATTTGAAGGTCTCATACAATCTCAAACGATTTTCTTTCATCTTATCCTCTTTCAAAAGATACCTAGTTGAATTGGGCAGGCATTCAGTTGAATTACTGAAGCGATACTATTCATGAAATGCTACAGTACCATTTGAATTAAGCAGGCAAAGAACAATCAATTTAAATTCTAAAATAGCTTAAAATCATGTTATCAGGCTGAAACTCAACAGGCAATGAGTTTTTAGTTTCTACAACCAGAAACCTTTCATGTCCAGCCTGAGCACAGCTCTCTCAGAATATTCTAAATGCTGGACCAAACTTCCACAAAATCCTGTAAGCCTTAACAAACTTGTTAAGAGCTCACAGGCATGCCTTGTCTAGTTGGAACAAATCTGAATTGCATTCCACAAGCTATTGCAGGTAGCAGCATATATCTTAGCAATAAACTGTCTTAACAGGTAATCAAGTCGTTTTATTCTCCAATATAAACTACATAATAACAAAAACCTAGAAGATTTGTCCTGAACAAAATCCATAATGAGAGTTGGAACAAAATAAACTTACAGGAACACCAGCTGCCTTGCCCATTTCTCGCATATGAAGCCTAATCTCTAGAAAAGCATTTCTTGCTCCTATCAATGACTTGACGACTACTTCTTGATATTGATCATTAACAAGCTGCATCCACTGGACAAGTATAGGCTCTTTTATATTAGGATGATTCACCCATAAACAAAAAGAGAGGTAACAGCAATTCTGTAGAAAACATAGTTAAAACACAACAATCATAGAAAATTGACATGTATTTCATAGCAAGTAACAGTTCACCAAATAGATTGATGCACTGACTCTGATGCTCCAAAAGAATATAATATCTTATGTAATTTATACTATCTTTTTGGACCAAAAATTGTCTATCTCTTAGGGATATGAAAATTATTTATGAACAAAAGAGAAAAACCTAACATGCAAGATGACCTTCCTAAATCTATATTCTAGAAAGAAACAGGAAAAATGTTCACACAAGATAAACATAGATTTTCAAACTTGCCATGAATATTAAAATATTAAAAATCTCCAGGAAAAATCTACAAGCTTTAAGCTTTTCTGTGTCCAAAGAGAAATTTCAATGATCAAGGGCTTATATTCTAAAGAGAAATAGGAAAAGATGTCAGTAAACATAAATTTTAAAACATGTCATGAATATAAAAATGTTATATACTGAGAAATAAATGTGTTTTTCATTTTTATTAGTTGATCATATAAATATTCAAAAATCTTTCATACATGTATTTAATGGATATTGAATGCATGCAAATGGCAACGCCAATTCCAATGCTAATACAAATCTGCATGTTCTCCTTGCTCTTAAGACATCCTTGTCAGACTTCTAACTCCAATCAGAACCACAGCACCATAATGTCCCATGGACAGCACTAATCATGCTCTAGCTTGTGGTTGCTTGGGTTTATCGACTCTAATACCATGAATAAATCATCGAGCTCCAACCATAACTGCTAATTTGTCATAATTGGGACATTTTTGTCTTTAACTATTCCTTAATTATTCTTTTCCGGAAATCAAATGTTAGAAGACTCTGCATTCAGGAACAGAAGCAGGGTTCCTATTTACATGAATTGGGTTAAAAGATATGCACCATTCTCTTCAGTTACCATTTTCTGTTAATTTGGTTTTCATTTAACAAGTGAATGCACGATGTAAGAAGTTACTAAATACCATTCCATGGGCATGCCGGCTGCAGCTGCTGATAATATGGCTGTATGCGTCCCAGTAATCCGCTGCTAGCTTGCTTAAATTTTTTAATTGCTCCTCAAGCATTGAATTGGCAGATGCAATTCTTTTCCATGTTTCTTGGGACTTCTGAGGATCAGACTTTTGCCACTGCTTCACAGAGCCAACCATGGAGGGGGTAGATGAACCTCCAGTGCCAGGTTCCCCTAGTAGCTGACATGACAATTTAACCACATAAAAAGTTCATATAATGCCTAATAAAATACAGATACAGAGAAAATCAAGAAGCCTTGGACAAAATAACCTAACTCACAAGATAATCTCAAAGGAACCAGCATAATTAACATGAAGATGTACAATAAAAAATATGCTAAAAATACATATTGCTCCTTGACATTTCAACTCATCATTGTGGAAAAAAAAAAAACTTTCCAAGCACATTCCCAAAGGAAGAATGCTAGAAAAATTTTATCACGACTTTTATCAATTGGGAAACATCACATAGTTGATTAGTTGAAGGCATCAAGGAAGTTGTAGGCTTACAAGGGTCATAAGTGGAGGTAAGGAGAAATGAGACTTGTCATGATCCCATTTTGCTTGCAAAATATCAGTGACTACATCCAGCAAATGCTTTTCTCCAGTTACCTGTAAATTCATAATAAGATAATTCTAAGTAATAAATCTCTTTATCAATAAATTACGGTTCTGACTTTTTTGCCAACATAAATTGATCTTCAATTAAGATTTAGAAGCTGAAAACATCTTAGTGCCTTAATTATGTCTCATCTTGTAATCTAGATCAAACAGCATACACCGACAAAAAAGTAAAATTAAGCACATTAAGGGAAAAATATGTAGAACACCCAAATTACATCTTCCTCAGAATAAAAGACATTGATCTCATACAATCAAGAATTACTTTTTATACTACTAAAGTTTTTAGCAACTGCTCCAGTGATGATATAACTAGTATGCCCAGAACCAAGAAGTTTCCAAACAAGTAAACAGAATTTATATGGAACAGCTATACATAGGAACCACATTTATATCAATTAGAAAGAAAGATGGCACAATAGTGAAGAAACCTGAGCAGAGGAAAGCACTGCAGGAGAAAATCTGACATATTGTTGACTGCCATAGACAGCAGCACTGATGTCAAAACCACTGCCAATTTTTCCTTGAGCTATACAATGAGCACTTTGAGCTATAATGTGTACCAAATCAAGATCTGAATTAGCTGCATTCCCATGACCCAAACATTTTTCTGATAATGGGAGGCTAACAACCCCAAGGTAGTGAAGTAATGCTGCAACAACTGATGTAGTCATTGCAGCTGATGAACCAAGTCCAGTTTTTGCAACCTCAGGTTTGCATTTCTCTCCAGTAGCCACTCCATTAGGAGCTTCTGAATTAAATGTAATCGAGGAAAAGGGAGGAAGTGAAGCCAGTGCATCTGTAGTCAAAGGTAAGCCGTGTGCTTCGATCTGATAACAGAATGAGATACAATTTAGTTTTCTTAATTGTTAAACAATCATCAAGTAAAACAGCATGACATAATAAGATTGACAGTTATGGCTTGAACATCGAAATGGCAATATAGCAACTTACAAGGCAGACCAGTAAATAGAATATAACAATCATGTGTCACGGAAATATGACAATCAGCACATGCAAACAAAGAAAGCTTTTGCATAGAGAAAAGGATGATTACCTGGTTTCGATAAGAATAGAAATCATTGGCACCTAATATTGTAATATCAAGACCTACATTGAATATGAAAAAAATAAATACAAATGCAGATATGAGAATAATTAATATTAATGAGCGTATTAGTGGGGGAACTAAAAGAAAATGTAAATGATACAATGAAACTACCTTGTAGAAGTACTTTTTGTAATTTATCCTTCTTGCTCTCATCAACAAGTATCACCTTGGAGGCAGTTATGGCATACTGAATGGCTTGTTCCACAAAAGGGTTTGTGAAATCTCTGGAAGTTTCAACAATAGTAAAGCAATCATGTCAAATATTCAAATATGCAGTTGAAGAAAAAAGTTCTTTTCTTGAACGGTAGACAAAGGACAATTCGGATAACTGTAATGATCAACAATTTGAAGAATTACAGAAAAAAGGAAAACTGCTGACGCTATGCTAGATGTACAAAAAGAGGCAGCAAGACTTCTTCCAATAATTTGTCAATTATAAAGAAAAACATAATGTTGATCAGCAAATATTAACCAGCAAGAAACATGATAAATAAGATTGCAAATATGGATGGAGACACTCTTCTTGAATGACTTTGGACGTGCCTAATGTTTCCTTTGGGTTAATACCACTTTCTGATGGATCAGTTTATGATGCCAATGCAACAGCAGTACAAATGAAAAATATTCTAGCCAAGAGAATGCCTTTGTGGATCTAAGTTCTTAAACGAGGCCAATGAAAACAGAATCTGATAAGTGATTTAAAAAGCGTTAGACGTCAAAAGACGCCAAGGTCCCAAAATACATGAGGTGCTAGGCGCTCGCCCAAGTGCTCGCCCGAGTAAAGCGAGATGCTCTAAAATATTAAAATATAAAAATATATAATAAAATATTAAAATATATTTTAGTATTTTAAAATATTCTCTATTGTTAACAGTAAAGTGTGAGAAGGAGACCGAGGTGAGAAGCTGAGTCATGATGAGAACTCAATCGTGGACAAGAGGCTGTTGTCTGAGAGCAGCAGCAACAGTAGCGGGTGGCAATGAAGAGCAGCGACAACGACAGCGAGCGATAGCAGAGAGCGACAGCAGCAATGGGCGACAGCAAAGAGAGGTAACAACAATGGCAATGAAGAGCAACGACAACGATAACGGAGAGTAGCGACAGCGAAGAGAGGCAACGACAGTGACAGTGGCAGCAGAGAGCAGCGACAACGACAGCGGAGAGAAACAACAACGACAGGGAAAAGAGGCAAAGGCAGCAGTAGTGACAGTAGAGAGGAAATGTCGATAGCGGAATCGTAAGTACTGTTGGTGTTGGGGGAAGTCGCGAGGAGGAGGCTGCGAACCAACTAACGCAAATGCGACCGAACCAAACCTAAAAATGTGGTTCAATTGCTTAGTTTAAATCGGGCGCTCGCCTGAAGCGCCTGATGCCTGGGCTCAGGCAAATGCCCAAGCGACACCACTTTGAAGCGAGCTGCTTGGACATTAAATGAGGCGCTCGAGTCTCGCCTCGCTCGAGCGCCTTTTGAAATCACTGAATCTGATAAGCTCTTGGATCAACAATGACAAAATAACATTAGATTACCTATACAATCTCTCGTGTGGTCAGAAAAATACATTTGTTTGTTATTTCTCTTTAAAATAACATAAAAATGATTTTATCCTTAAATTTTATAGATATAAGATTCTATAAACATGATGTACATCTGTGTGCGTGGGTGGGTGGTGGGAGGGTGTCTATATTGCTATTACCATGATCAGTCAAGTGAGTTTTTCCCAGATGCCTAGAGAAAAACTCATGTACAATGCATCTTTGTTCAGAAGGCTGCTAATACATACAGGACAAGTCACAAGCTCTTCTAGCACAAGAATAGTAACGACCATATCTGATGAAAAGAAAAGATGAATGACAAAGAATCAGTTAACATAACTAACAAGATTGTATCCCAATTCACACTGGCCTAAAGATGCCTCCATTTGCAAAAATCAAGGGACTTCCAAGGCCTAAAGTATTCTTGGAAGGGTGAAAGCTGCACTTGCAATGAACAATTCCACAGAATTTCAAATCTTATATTCAGGATATCCAAGTTCATTGTCAAAATCACGCATAACACCTTTCCATTGTCACCTTATATTAAGACAATTTTGCATACATTTTATAGTTCAGTTGCAGCTTCTCTGCAACTCAATATGGCTTTTGGTTTAGGAGGGTGATCCTGAGCAGCAAAAGACAATGTGCATGATTATACAATAAAATGTATAAATGTAAATTCATATGAGTTGCCCAAAACCATAAGCCAACTGCTGAACATATATTGAGTTCAATCACAAAAAAGTAGGCATTCAATCAAGCACTTGCCTTGAGGAGGTGCATTGCAAGGTTGAGTTTTTAAGTGATAATTTGTATGTGCACTCTCTAGATAGCTGAGGAGAAGTTACTTTAACATCTGTCCATGCCTGCAACAAGTATAGATCAGTGAAATAAGCTCAACAAGTTGTACACAATATTAAAATACATGAATAATTTGATCAGAAATCAATGATTTATTTCACTGCTTAATACAGCATGAAAGAAGGATATATTCGTTTCTTTTCAATTAAGGCATCAAATATTTCAGAAAAAAAAGGAAGATCAAACCACAAAGGTATGCATGGTTACATGAAATATTCATGCACAGAAACTAAAAACCACCAATCCCGATACCTAAGCAAGGAAGTAACTTTGTGCTTAATCACTTTGGCACTTTATCAAATCACTTCTTAACATAAATCATCTCAGAGTGGACTTAATAATCATGTACAAACTCAAGCAGGAAAAAGTTGCACATGGAAAAGGTCAGAGGTATATCAATTATCAAATCATGGAGTTGCCACAATGCTGAGTTGTGAGCCTCCTAGCTTCCTACTATGAAATGATTCTTAGCTATGTGATGGGGTACAAGATGAGAACATTAAGGGTCTGTTTGGAAACACATTTGTATTTTTAATGGGCATTTGGAGAAAGAGATTTGAGTGAATATGCAATTATGGAATACCTTAAGTATTTGTGTAAACAATTGATGAAGACTGCATTTTAAATGTGCATTGACGTAAGTATTGTTTGGTAAAATTATATTCTAAAAATCCATCGAATATTATGTGACAAATTTATCCTTCTAACATTTTTCATATTTATTCAAAAGTGAATACATATTTTTTTAAAAAATTAACAAGTAAGTAAAAAAATTACAAAAAAAATTGTATGACTTAGATATATTATAAATAAATATATAATATCATGTAAATGAATGTAAAATAACATTTGAAAATAAATAAATAAAATTCTACCTTATAGAAGACATGTGAGAGGAGTCGGCAACGACAGAAATCGAGAGAAGAGGAGAGGAAATGAGGGTTAAGAATTTTATAATATACCGGTAATCTTATGATTTTAAAGAATGTTATATGATACATTGGAAATTTTAAAAAAATTCATTAGCATCCCACGAATGCTCTATGCTAATACTACCTTAAGGTAGCATCAACATTTAAGCATTTACAATGCAGAATTTAGGTCCACTGTGACTTAAAAACAAAAATTTATCAAACACCAAGTCACACTTGAAATATGTATTGGGTTCTCAATACACATTTCAAATGTGTTCCCAAACACACCATAAGCCTTTAGATAGAAAAATTATGACATCCCCAATTAATCTTTTACCAAAATCGGGAGATGTTGTGATGGCTTATAGGACTAAATGGACTTACCAATATTAACTTGGGCTTAAATTTTATTGGGTTTCATGTTATTAGGCCACCAAGTTGTTGGATCAGTAATCATATCAAGTGGGATCATAATAAGAAAAAATAAATCTAGAATATCTAAGTTATTGAGATTGTGTCATATCATTCTTTACATAAACGACAAAGAGTCTAAGATGGTATGTGCATGTTCAAAGGAAATTTATAGATGTGGTGAAATAATCTGGATCAATATTAGTGATATAAGAAGAGGAAGAAGAAAAACTAAGAAGGCTGCTAGGAACAATAAAAAGAAAATGCTGAATAAAAGCATATCCACATGAGAATGATAACTGCCTAGTTAAGACTTTGAGTGTTTGATAGCAAAGTACAAGGGTCGAATCCCATCATCACCACTTGCCATTTGCAGAAAAATAAAAAAAAGAAAAACATTCATGTAGCTAACCCGAACAGTTGGGACATTATGCTTGTTGTTGTTATGTTGTATCATCTGGCTCTTTACATTTGTGATAATTTTTCTCCACATATACAAAGGGGAAGGTAAATTTTCTACCTTAAATCTGCACAGCTAGGACTAGGGAATTTTAACAGTCTTATGTGCCAACATGAAAAATATACTTGACCATTAAAATTAATTATTCCATTTTTTATTTTTGATAAAGATGTTTCAATAATCACCAAGTGAAAGGAGAGGATCACCTCGGGGAGCAAAAAAGCACAATTGCAAATAAATTTTCATCCAAACTTCACCACAGACATGTTAGGAGCTCGGAATTAGTCCATCTGTCGGGCCTTAGACAAAACCAAAGGGCTGCTGAACAAATATAAACCCTTCCAGAACATGTTTCAATCTGGCCCTGACGCAGGTATGTATCATCTTCATCATGGAAAAGACATTATTTTCAGAGGCCTCTGGCTTTGGGCACTCCTCGCTTTGCATTTACCCTATTTCATTACGCCCACAAGAAGCTAACAGAAACAACAAATCCAAAAGATTGTCGTCACAACAACCATCGGGTTATCTTTTTTGCAGTTTGATTAATATAAGAAAGCTCCTAGGATGGTTCGAGCAAATAGGTTACTCCTCGCTGATCGAGATTCTATTTTTCCATTGTTCCAAAATCTGGAATCTTTTCGTTCGCATAAGAAACGTCATAGAAGGTTTAAAGGAAAAGAAAGCACTGACCCACGCCCAGCTCTCGGGCTTGATCTCAGTGTAGAGAGGCCTGACGATCGCATAGAAGCGGGCCGTGGTGCTGAGAACGAGTCCCGCGTTGGGTCTCTCCAGAATCAGGTATCCACCAGTGATCAGAACCTTTCCGGGAGCCGAAACAACTCTATCCAAACAAGAAAAGAGGAATCTGAGACCCGACCGACATGAGGGGAAGAAACCCCAAAACTGCGTCGCATCAAGAAACCCTTTCTCGGAATAGAAGGGCAACGTTTCCAAGCAAATCGAAGCAAAAAGGATCGTGACGGGGGAACTCACACTTCCATCGTCGCTCTTCTCGAGTCGCACCCACCGCCAAGCCGGAAGTGAGACCAATGCCGTGAGAAGGAACGGGAACACCAGCGATTTTATTCACCGGAGACAGAGAGAGAACCTCAGACACGGCGTTGCGCAGCGAGAGATGCACTGTCCATGTGCTTTGGACGCCGCATCCGCCAGTCGTGAGGGGTTCGTTGTGTCACTCACGAGATTGGACCCGACCCGGTCTACAATGGGTCCGACCGTGATAGATAGATTGGGTTCAGATGAGCCTGTAACGTACGTGTTGGTGAAGTATGTCGACGACACATGCCAACCACGTGATCCATAAATGAGTTAAAATCATATGACCAGAGAGATAATTTCAAGGTTTTATAAAATCAAAATCCAACAGTTTGAGTCGAAAATGTTAAGGTTCGATAAATCAGTCAAATGATAGACGATCCAGAACATGACGACTATTGCACACGTCTTTCCCCCAACAAAATGGCAAATATTATTCGTAGTAGAAAAAACACTGCTACAATAATCGATGTCGTCTTATTAGTCCTCCCGAGACATAACATAATGGAGCCATACGGAAGAGCAGACGAAAACATGTAAATACCGAATAAAAAAGTATCGAATATAGAGGACGGACAAAAGGAGCTACATTCGATTAAAAGAACAAAGTCAGTTCTTCATAAAATACTACAGCCTATTTATTACAAGTCTTCACATTTGAAGGAAGTAACAACATGAAGCAAGGCTCCATCTAAACCAATAAATACCATAAGCAACTCGGTTGCTTCGCAATAACCTAAGCGGCAAACACCATCGAGTAATCAATCGACAGAGAGGAGAGGAGGATGTTATGATCATCATCAGTACGTGCCCAAAGCGTGTTCTTGTTCATCCCCTATCATTTGTGTCAGTGATCGAGACACCGAACAATCTCAACCTCTTCTTCCTCTTCTCCTGCTCCTCTTCCTCCTCCTGCTGTCGTGCCTCCGATGATTTCTGAGTCACCGCTAACCCTGATACTACCTCTCCTACCTCTTCTTCCTCCTTCGTCTTCCTCTTAAAACTAAGTCCCAGTCCCAGTCCCATCGCACCACTCCTGCTCCCGCTGAAGCCACTGCTGCGATCGCCTTCCTCGTCTCCTTCTTCCGTCTTCCTCTTCAGACCGAGTCCCAGTCCCATTGCCCCATTCCCGCTCCTCCCACTATAGCCGCTGCTGCGATTGCCTTCCTCGTCTCCTTCTTCCGTCTTCCTCTTACAACCGAGTCCCAGTCCCACCGTCTCGTTCTCGCTCCAACTAAAACCACTAGTGCGACTGCCTTCCTCGTCTCCTTCTTCCGTCTTCCTCTTACAACCGAGTCCCAGTCCCACCGTCCCGTTCTTGCTCCAACTAAAACCACTAGTGCGATTGCCTTCCTCGTCTCCCTCTTCCGGCTTCCTCTTACAGCTGAGTCCCAGTCCCACCGCCCCGTTGTTGCTCCAACTAAAACCACTAGTGCGATGACCGTCGCCACTGCACCGAATGATGTCGATCAAGCAGTACGTTCTCCGGAGTCCATCCCTCTCCTCACACCTATAGAACGCCACCGTGTCCTTGGCCTGAAGTCTCTTCTCCTTCACAAACTTATTCCAGCCCTTGGTGAAGACGTAACTCTGGCTGCTCTTCCAGTAACAGTATCGGAATGTCCATGAGCGGTCTTCTCGGTCCACGAACTCGACCATCACCTCATCGGCCGTCACCGAAGCCACCTGTGGAAAGTACATGGTCGCGTGCTTCTTCGGTATGACCAGCCTGTTGAGCTTCCCGACGTCGCTTGGCGTCAGTTCCTTGAGGAACATCTCCAGGAAAGCCACATTGCCGCTTGTGCCAGCG
Source organism: Musa balbisiana (assembly GCA_004837865.1). Classification (NCBI taxonomy): domain Eukaryota; kingdom Viridiplantae; phylum Streptophyta; class Magnoliopsida; order Zingiberales; family Musaceae; genus Musa; species Musa balbisiana. Next base: position 13,202,872 of record CM017195.1, on the reverse strand, counting down.
TGAGGGAGGCTCGGCCTCGGCGCCGCCTTGACAGCGGCTGCTGCAATGGCGTGTCGCCTAATGTACTCCTCCATCCGTGACTCGTACGATCCGATCTTGATCATGTCAAGCACCTCGTCGGTGGTGAACATCTCCTGGAACTTGTGCTCGTGGGCGGTGAGCGGGGTCGCGGGAAGGTTGCGGTGCGAGTCGCCATGGTGGAGCTTGATAGCCGCGCTGTCGTAAGCAGCTGCCGCCGCCTGCTCCGACTTGAAGGTGCCGAGCCAGATGCGGTGACCGTGAGCGTAGATCTGCGCGCCCCAGTGTCCGTTCTGTTGCAGCATGACGCCTTTGTATCGGGTGGAGGTGTTGGAGGTGGTCGCCATGCAGGGGCCGAAGCTAACCCAATTAACGATGCTGTTAGAATCGGATCCTTCGCGTCCCGCTGCCATGGTGGTTGCCACTGAGATCATGCTGACGGCGTCCTCTTCCCTAGAAGGAATGCGGACGACGGAGCCGGTTGAGCAGCAGACGGTGTAGTTTCTCAAGTGTTGTGGCTTGTCGAGGGGGCACCTACGGAGATGAGGTATTCATTCATGCGAGAAGAAACATAAGCAAGGGGTGCAGAGAGGGGTCGAGCATACAAGAAAAGGACGTCCGTTTGGGACAAAGAGCTCACCTTAATGATTCGTCCATCTCCGGTTCAGATAAATACATACAAGGAGAGCAAGTTCTTCAAATCTCCAAGACATTAAGGAACAAACCATGCACTCGAGTTCATAGGGTCCATAAAAGAAGCTTTAGAGCATTAAGATACGCACATGTACCATAATAACAAAAAAAGAAACAAAAGAAGGAGATGGGGGGGGACGCCTCCGAGGAGAATGGGTGCTCGGTGGGATTTAATCCATGGAGAAAAGCATGGAAGACAAGTCGAAGAAGAAGAAGGAGAAGCAGAAGAGAGTTGATTGCGGAGATGGGATATGAGGATGCGAGATGGGTATGGGTATATGAAGGGAAGATGGAAAGAAGGAAAGATTAGGAGCCTTAAATGGACAGTAAACAAGCTTCGCCATAAAGAAGAGGAAGGGAAGGGGGACATAAAAAAGCTAAGAGATATTTGATAGAGGAGATGGTAAAGGTTGGAAGGAGGGCTAATTTAGGAAGGATGATGCCAACGGAGGCCTTAAAATTAGACAATCAAGGAGAGTTGATTGGAAAGAGGTGGCTTGTCAGGGATAATCTCTCTCCCTCCCTCCCTTGGATTCCGCAACCTAAAACAAACAAAACAAATTAAAATTTCCGGTGGCAGCAGCCAGCAGCTCTGAGATGTGAGAGAGGTGTCCCTCCACCCAAACTGAAGTTCACCTACCTCTTTCTTCTGTTCATCATGTAAAAACATCGCCCCATCCTATTTCTCCCAAACCAAGAGCTGTTTTTTAGATCCCAAGCATCACCAAATAATCTATTTCTTGTGCCGACCCACACCGATTGGTTTGTTTGACGACGACAGGTTCCCCATCCAATGCGCGCGCGGCAAAAACCACCATTTGCAGAAATGCTGCTGCCGCTCGAATCGACGTTAGTCCGCAAGTCCGTTTCTCAACAGCCCAAAAACCGAACGAGAACTCACTCACAGCTCTTCTTTGAGCTCCGACAATGCGGTGAAGCAGGAGTCGGTTCGCGGGAACAACATACCGCCCTTCGTCGTCGGAACACGCACTTGGAGACGGATGAGGTGGGTCCCAGCTCTGCACGTCAGGGAGGCCGCCCTCCAGCCTTCGCACCAGGGACCGAAACGCTGGAAGCATACGCGACTTCGATGGGCGAAGACGTGTGGCGGTCGTGCGCCGCCCAACGGAGGCGGATAAGCTCGAGCCGCACTGATTTTCCGTTTCCGTCTTCGATTGGCGCAAACGGAGACACATGAGCTCTTGGGATTGGATTGGATTGGATTGAATACTGGTTCGATGTCTCCTTGGGTAGAAAAGGTAACCATCGTTTGGTATGTCTTGAATCGGAGACTCCCGATTACAGTTCTTTGTCTGCTTTTTTTAATTTACAGAAAGCTTATCGTTTCTTTTTCCTCTACTATATTTTCGGTTGTATGTAAAGAGAAGAGAGAGAGAGAGAGAGAGAGAGAGAGAGAGAGAGAGAGAGAGAGAGAGGCGTACAAGTAGATACCGTGGGAACATATGTGATTGCTTGACCAACGGAAGCCCCGCGTGGTCAACAAGTAGGCGTATATTTATAATATTGTGTGGTCTTCGGAGCAGTAGTTCACATTGCAAGTTTCAATAATTATCTTTTCCCTTTATTGTGGGACCTTTAACCGCTCATTAATGGAAAGCAAATTTTAAATCTACCCAAATCTATCGCCGATTTTTTTGGTACACTCGCTGCGTGGGCCACACTCACCCGCAAGCCAATTCCGCTTAACCCACGTATTTAAAGAGGGCTTGCAACAATCCATCACCTCCACGCCCAAATGTCCTCGAATCGATTTGTGGCCCTCTTGAGTCTTTGATCCAACTTACCAAACCATTTGCTCCTGTTTCCTTTCCCGTGGGTCAACCTTTACTCACAGGCTCGCCACGTGTCCATTTCTGGAGCGTTTAGTACCTCAGTCGACGCCAATGCGCCCTGGATCGATCCCCTCGTCCTCAAAATATCGAATCTGATCAACGGTTCACAGTCGATTCGACGTTTAAACTTGGTGGTCATCCGTCGGATCGAGGTATGTCGGTGACTCTGCGTCATCTCGGTTTTTCGCAAGAAAGCGGGGCGGACCGCCGACTGTCCTCCGCTATTTGTAGTCCGCCTCTGCCCCGCCGTGACGCCCTTGCCGCTTGCTCTTCGTTTCTCGCTCTCCCAAATCTAGGGGTCCAAAAACCGCCGCCCCCGAACACGGAGATCGGATGAGAGAGACAGAGCCCTTCGATCGGAGACGCATCACCTAATTGACAACCTTTACCTCTTTAGGTATCGATCCTCTGCATCTCGCCTCTAGACCTCCGTTCCCAAGGTTTGGCCCCTGTATTTCATGGGATTCAGCTTTGATTTTGATGTGTCTCGAATCCGATCGTCGTTTTATTTGACTTGATTCCTCGATTTGTTTCTAGTTATGCGTGTTTTCGGTTGATCCGGGTTCTTTTATGTGTTGAATTGGTTTTGGGTCTGGGTTATGGTTCTTATTTTACTCGGTATGCCGTTCTCGAAGAGAAGCCGTAGTCTTTATCGAGGATCGTGTTGGAATCGAGCGATCTGATAATGTTTGATGGTATCTTTTCTATAATCATGATGCATGTTGAACGAGAGGGTCAATTTTCTTGTGAACTTCACGTGGATCATCATTGATTATCTGCTGCTTTGAGATTGCCTGAAATTTGTATTGCGTTTTCGTGTTTGTTGTTGTTCGGTCGATGTTGCTGGTGCTGCTGGAGTTTGTTCCACGTCTAATTTTTGCTGTCCATCCGTGGAAAACGATTAACGATTTCAGTTAACTTTGCTTTTCTTTTTTAAAAAAATATTTGGTGCTTGATTTTCTGCAGAAAAAACTTAAACCCTCAGTAACGTATGGTTTATTTATGTTTGAAGTTGGAATTTTTTATCTACCAAAAAAAAAAAACCTTTCATGTTTTTTCGGTATTTTATGTTTGTTGTAAATGATATTCCGCTAATTATTGTTATCTTGAGGTATCTGCTTGCGTGCACGAATTTTAGATGCTTGACAGGTTGTTCGTGTTGTGTATAGGATTGCCTCTTAGGATGCTTCTTTGATGGTCTTTTATCCCGACAATTGTAGCAATGATTTAGTGGTTGGTGTATAATATTTGGTACAAAAAGCATATAGCAGATCCATTTGCTTGTGACTGTTAAGATTGCAAAGTATAATCAAGGATTTGTTGGAGTGATTTTTGTTCTCAACAAATATCTCTGGATTTAAGAACTGCAGCGAGCCAAAGTATTTTAATGGACGCAGCAGCCTGACATGTATCAGCACTAACGGGTATTTTGAAGCCACCCTTTTTAAATTTAAATGTGGAATATTCAACTTTACACCATTGTTCGTTAATGATAGCAAGATGTTCAGGATGTTTTGGAGATCAGTTATGGAGGATACAGGGCAGCAATGAAAGAGAGTATACAGAACTTTCAGCTTGACCTCTGTTTGTCTTCTTTCAGACTGATCTCTATCTTGACTGGTTCTCTTGATTGATTGGTGCAAATTCTGAGGTGTCTAGTTTTGTTGCCTAGATTCTAGCTAGACAGACAAACCAAAAGCTGCTCCTTGTTGCTTGCCATGCCAACAATCAGATTGACATGGCCTCTGGTTCGTTGCAATTTTTCTCAGCGGTTATCTTACTTGGAGTTAACCCTTTTGGCTCTGGGAATGTTGGTTCATACTGGCACCAGAATGCTTTTTTACCAATGGAAGAAGTTAAAAGCTTTCATTGTGCTTAGGCTTATATCTTTTCAACAGTGAGTATTTATCTAGATTGTACTGGCTTTGTTCTTAACCGTATCATAGGTCTTCTCTTTGCTTTTGTTGGATACCAGACAAACCAGGTCAGTTTCCTGGATGACTCGAGACTTGTAGCCAATTCTATTTAAATCATCTCAGTAACATAATACACCTTTCAAGAGTTCATATGTTGCTTTCACCCTAAGCTAGTTAAATACTTGCATGGAAGAAGCTTTTCATTTGGAGATCTTGTTGTTCTGCCAAATCCTATCTAGGAAAAAAAATCTCAAGATAAACTTAAAGAAGACTCAGTGTAACCTTGCAAGTGTTCAAAACTATAAATCACCTAATTAACGAAGTAAATTTTATTGATGGAAATGCAACATGGTAACAAAAATCACTCCAATTAGTTAATTCTTTAAACATTTTATTTTGTCATGTGAATGTTGCTTTGTGTTCCTGTCAAAGTTCTCTTGCTGTGGTTGTTGTAGGGTTGGTACTAATTTGTTTCAGTTGTGTTTCTTGATGTTATCCACCATCTTTTTGAATTTACCTTATTCAATGAAAACATTTGGCATGTCTCCTTCCTCTCCTTGATTAAGTTTTTTTTTTTTTTATATAAATACCAATTGTGGAATTTTTTGAATTTATGTTTGGGATGCTTGCAGAATTAAATTTCAAGTTGTTCATGATCTCCTGGTCTACAAATGAATTTTAAATAGATGCATAGGCCTAACGACTCTCATATGGTATAAAGTTACACTATCAAAAAAACCATGGAAATTGACCACTTGTCTGAGCTATAGATATAGCTTCTCAGGGGATTGGATTCTTATCGTATAAACTTGGGGGTTTTGTGGTCCATTTTATATAGTGAGTAATGTTTCTTTTTTTCTTTGTCGCGCTCTAATCTAGGTTAAATGTTTATTCTCTAATATGACCTATTTACATAAGGTCTTTTTTTTTTTTTCATGTGCAGGGTGGTGTCATAACTGTTCCTTTTCTTTTATTTTTCTTGCTTTGCTTGGTCTAGTTTGGTTTTTGCTACTGGGATGTAACAATTCTTTTGATACTTTTGATGAAGCTTTTAGTATCTTTCCAGTTTTGTTTTCATTTAATAATAAGAATTGTAGTAAGAAACTCAGTAGGAGCATCTTAAATATTGTGTATACTGTAGCAGGGGATCCTTGATCACAGACTTCCCTGACATGAATCTTTCTGGCTATTCTACCATTAGAAGTTGTAAATACTGTAAGTTAGTAGGCATGCTTCGTGGAGACAAGTAAATCAGAGAGAATTAGTCGGTGGTTTGCAGTTATCATCGTGAGTGAAAATGGAACAGATGAACGTAAAGGCATTGGATAAAGGTGAAAAACATGATCTCAAGAGGAAAAGAGATCCTGCTTTATACTTCACTGATGTTGGCCAAGGCCTGGTAGGATGTGGTGATCATCTTATTCCAGGCCAATCCTCTCGAAGGGTTTCCATCACAAAAGGCTGTAAAACTAACTTAGGCTGCCATCCAGAGACTCATATTCTCAACAATTATTATAACTTCACAAAAAGTGGGTTGCCAAAACGTGTGCTGGCATATGAGAATGGTGAATGGAAAGATTTTCCTGAGAATATTGTGAGTTTGGTTCAGGAAGATTTTCGGTCAAAGAAAGCGATTACTGAGGCAGGTTTTCGAAATCAGCAATTGTTGTTAGACTACATTTACATGATTTGTATAGTCTTGGAAACAGGTTTGGTGAAGCCAATAGCTTGGATTGATGATCATGGAAAATGCTTCTTTCCAGAATTACGTCCTGAATATTTTGTATTGCATAGATACCATCACTCTGACAATGATATTCAGGTCTACATGAATCCTGATGCAAATAGGAAACATGAAACAAATGAACATTTTGAGATTTCCATTAGTGCAGCTGAAAGCTCAAGTTCACGACCTGATGACGAGGCTATGTCTAATGTCAAGAGGGTCAAGAGTGAAAAGAATTCAGCTAGTGATTGTAATATTTATGTTGAAGTCAATGAAGCAGTTGGAGAAAATGAGTCAGGTTCTGCATTACCTTCAAATGTCCCTGCTTCTAGAATTTGTCAAGCACCTGCAAGTGGTTGCCAAGTTAATAGAGCTGTGCAGGAAATGTTACTTCAAGGGTTGGGCAAACTCATTGATGCAAAAGACATTGTTGGAATCCTTAGGACCCCGTTGAGAAATGATTTAGGTCAAGTTCGTTTTAACCTTTTCCAAGAGCAGGTCGAAATTGCTAAAAAGGTGCGTGGCAATGCAAATGTCCGTTACGCATGGCTTGCTTCATCAAAGGATGCAGTGGAAGGGATGCTGTTGCATGGAACTCTGAAAAGACCTGAGCAGAAATGCCTTTATGGCAATGGCATTCATCTCGCCCCTGCAAATTGTTCTAAAATCTGGTGAGGTCTGCTTTTGATACTAGGTTTTTCATGTTTGTGCATATTGGAGTACTGTAATATCTTTTTGGCGAAGGCTGCCAACAGTTTTCTATCTGAATTAGTGGCTCCTGCCAGTTATTTTTTTGCTTCTTTTTTTTTTAAGCTAACAGTCCATTGTGAAAAACTATGACTTGTTTGCACATGTTATCTACAGTGCTAGTTTTTCTGATGTTGACGAAAATGGTGTCATACACCTAATGTTGTGCCGCATTATAATGGGAAACGCGGAACTCATTTACCCTGGGTCTAACCAGTGTCGACCTAGTAATGAGAACTTTGACACTGGTGTAGATGATCTTCAAAAGCCAACTCATTATATTATATGGGATATGAATATGTATTCCCATATATATGCAGAATACATAGTGACTTTTAAGGTGACCTCCAAACTTAAAGGTAATGCAATTGTAGTATTATTTAATCAACATCCATGGATTACTTTTTTACAGTTATATATAAATTTTTTGATAAGTGTGTATATTTGATGTGACTGCAGAATGGCTGGTTGGGAAAGAAAGTAAATCTAATGTATCTGCCCTCACAAATTCTGGTTCACCTCACAGCTTATTACAGGTGTGTTGCAAATTACTGATTCCTTTCATATTTTATAGGATTGCTGAACTAGAAAACAAGGCTCGGGTTGTAAAAATCCATGATGTTTTTCAAAAGTAGTTTGCTTTTTGATCAATTATCTATTTACCTCATCTGTTGAGAGGTTTTGCTCTTGTGGTGAAAATGACAAACAGAGAAAAGCGGTTTGGTGTCTCTCTCTAGACCATGTAATTGATTCTAGAACATTATCTTCTATTACATCTGATTATGTGGAAGTTTGAACTAATTTAATATCTTATAAGTTTATATATAAGCTTCATTGGCAGTGATTCACAGATCTTATATTTTCTATTGCAATCTATTCTGTGCATCTAAGGTGATATTTTGCCCTTTGCAAGTGTGTGTTATTTGGATTCTTACTATTATTATTATTATTTTTATTTTTTGATACTTTAGGATAAGGCTTTTCAGCCATCTCTGGCCTTTGGAAATAAAGCTCAGGCTCCTGTGTCCAGAACGATGCCAAGAATTCCAACCTCACCGTGGATGCCGTTTTCAATGTTATTTGCAGCAATTTCAACTAAAGTGCCTCCGGAGGACATGGACTTGGTTCACACTCATTACGATGAATTTAAGGTCCTAAAGATTTATTGACAAGTCATGTTGTTTTCTCTTTTGAGCCACTCTGGTCCTGACTATATATATATATATATATATTATTATTATTTTTTTTTTTTTTTTCGTTTTGCCAGAAGGGAAAGATAAGCCGGATTGACCTGGTTAAGAAGTTAAGGCAGATAATTGGAGACAAACTATTGGTCTCTACTATAATGAGGCTGCAACACAAGGTTAGATCTTCTTGATCTTTGTTAAAATTCTGCAAATGCTACCAGATATGTGCTCGAGGCAGAATGGAGATTTTAGTTTATAGGGAAGCTGCAAATAGAAAAGATTGAATTCTGTAATGCAAATATTGAACCAATTTAGGTTTGAAGTTTTTACTTGCCATCTTGTTTGCTATGTACACCATTTCGTCCTAGTTTGCAACTTGGGTCTTTGGCTAGCTCAGAGAGTTCTGTTAAAACTTGAATAGCAACCATGGTTGTCAGCATCTTTCTACCTGCATCCACGGGTTGGTTCTTAGTTTGTTGCTTCTTGTTTTTGCAGAAAATACTGATGAATTCTCTCATGCAAATCGAAACAATGCTTGACATCAAATGCTGTGCTCATGAATACCTTTTGTTTTGTTTTTGCCACATATTTACGTATTTGGGTTTTTGATTGCCCCTATGCTTTTGTGACTGAACAAAACTTAATTATGTTGGGTTCAATTAATTCTTTTGTTCATTTCCATTCGAATTATGTCATCCCTGTTCTTCTTTGACCAACTTTGTTGCCTGCACAAAGTCTTGTTAGCAGCTATAGTCACTTACAGAAGGATTTTGCTAGAGTTCTGTTGAAGTGACAACTGAAGCATGAATTGCTAGTTGGCAGTGACTTGCATCAAACACAAGAAGTGCCTTACCATTTTGCCCTTAATTTGCAGTTACCCCCCATGGCTAGACGAGAGCCCCCAAAAGCCTGGTCTCAGAACATGCCACACGAGTCTTGACATGGTGAGGTTAAGTTTGAAGTAAGTATGATGGTTCTCTTACATCGGTACTCTGCTAATTCTTGTAGGCAGTGGATAAACTACTGAAGATGTGGTATTAGGTCAATGTAGAACAATGCTGACTGTTGGTACGCTACTGCGGATTGCTATCTTGTTTTGCTGGTGTACTTGTAAAGTGGGTGGGACTTCCTTTTCTTTGTAATCAAATGTGACTGTGAGGAAGCTCAGCTTTCTGCTGCTGCTGCTGCTGACTGATCAAGCGGGCGAGCAAGGAGAGCGTAGGATGCATAATAACGTGGTACTTTGATAAATAGACATGGAGCTGTGTTATCTGGAAGTGAGCAACGCTGGGATGGGCGTGTTCTTGGAAACGCCACGCATGGAAAGCTGCATCCGACCATGAGCGCTGTTGCGTGCCATGGAGGCTTCTCCTTGCAGAGTCAGAGGAGAAGCTCCGCTCCGGAGATTGTGGTGGCGGCAGGAAAAGATGAACACACATTGTCGGAGATGAATATAAATGAAACTTCAGGCATGAAATGATTGGGTACACGCTGCTCGGCTGCGAGTGGTGATAGGTTGGCCAGCATTTCATACCCAACCTAATTGCGATTGATCACATGGGATCATGTTTACGTGTGCAAACCAAAGGTAAAAAAGAGCAGCAGAAGATGTGTATTTATTTGTGCACGGGGAGAAGGAAGGTAGGGAGGTGGTCGGAAGGCTGTCGTGGGATGCGAAGCCGCAGCTATCTCCTCTGGTGCGCCTACGCCTCGCGGTCTCGTGCACTGCCGATAGAGAGCAATCGAGTTGCCTGTCATTTTTAGCGCCAGTGCTCCCCACCCCCTCTCTCTCTCTTTTCCGGTGTGACTCTACCCTCCCCTCTTCTATTGTAAGAGGGCACGAACGCATGCCAGGTTCGTGATACCACTTGTCGAGAGATCAACACGAAACCTATGAATCCGGAAGGTTGATGGTTCTATACATCTCAAGGGCCAGAGATGTGTTGATAAAAAAAGTCTCCCAGTCCCTCGGAATTTGTGGTTTTAGGCACGCACCCGAGGAGAGTCTGGTCATGTTGACTATGCCATAACATGCCATATAATTTAACGTGGCTACCGAGAAACAAAGAACAGACTTTGCATCACAGATAAAGCGTTAATCTGATTAAGATGTCGAGATGATGTTAGTATTCATGCTTCGCATGGAGTGTTTAAATATTCGTCATTTGTACGACTATTTACATAAAATTAATCATTATTATTCCGTCCAAACTCAAATGGAAGAGATGTCACTCCAAGCAAAAACATTTCAGAAACAACTTTTATGGTGCTGTTCTTCCATCTCTCTCGATCTAATATATATATGTATATACATATATATATATACATATTTATTTATTTATTGGTCATTTTGGTACTTCGATGGCATTAGTAAACTAATTATTATTGACAGTTTTACATACATATATATATATATATATATATATATATATATATATATATATATATATATATATATATTTATATATATATATATATATTCCTCGGGCATTTCTAACGCCCCCAAATCGGCGAAACGTGAGCGAAAAATAATCGGAGGAAAAGAATGCGGAGTTGGGGCGTCGCAGCGGACAGTGCGGTGCTTCTCCAGACGGCCGCCGCCGGATTCAGGGCGCCAGCGGCGGACTTCAGACACCTCGCCTCCTCTTTCTGCCACCCCGACTCGAGGCCCTCCTTCTCCGCCAAGGTAAACCGCACCCACCTCCATGCCCTTCCTTTTCTTTCTTTGACCTTCTCGACTTCCCTCCTGGTTTATCGAGAACTAGGATGAGTATCTGGATTATTGTTGGACGAACTCGTATCGAGTCCGCCGTCTCCAACTATTTACGCATTTAGCTCAGTGGAAGCAACTCGGAGCTGAATCTTGGCTTCTTCCGGGTCGATTTTGGCTCAAGTGTTCACCGGCTATGTTTTTCGGTTGATTTGGTTGCCCATTCCGTGTAAGAACGTTCTGGTGATCGATGAACCCTCTAAAAATCAGCAATCTTATATATGTTGTTTGTTTGTTTTTTTTTCTGGTAAATTTCTTGAAAATTATATACCCTTGATGTAAGTAAGCGCGAGGTGTAATCGTTCGAGTGATTTAGATGGTGTTTCACATTTCTTGAAGTATTTGTTGCGAGAAAGAATTGGTGTCGACGGACGACTCTGATTCCGACCAAGAATTTTAAACATGCTGATTGCTACTTGGCTTCGTTTAATCTGATCTGTGGTATAACACAGTTCTCTCTGTTTTATGTACTATCTATGGACGACAGTGATGCAAACCTTACTTTAAGCGCAGGTTCTTAGGTCTGGTAATGTTTAAATATGATTTAAACTCCACAAGGGTTGGACTTAAATTTGTTGTCAAGAAGTTCTGCTCGAAGAGGGGCCTCTGCAAATCGAGCTTGAAGGCTGGTTAGATCTATGGAACATTTAGATGGTGACCAATCAAAATTTCAGGAACTCACGAGCATTATTGAAATTTTTTTGTTTTGAAATTCAATATGTTTGGTTGCCCGACCCTTGATAAGTTGTCTAAATGATTCACAAACATATAAGAATGAGGCTTGCAAAAATTGTGACAGAAGAAAGATTGAGCATGATGAAGGAGGTCATCCCTATGTTCCATTACTGCTTTTTTGCATCCCAAAATTGTTAGGACTGGAAGGTCACTGGTGCATTGTAACGTGACCATCGTGTCATCATCTACTGGAATGTCTCCTTTTATTTTCCTTCCACCCTATCGTCCTTTTTATATGAAAGGAAGTCATTGCTTGACAAGTCCCTTATAATATATGATATGGCACAGAATTTCCAAACAATGTTGGAATTATCTAATATACCTATAAGGGTTGCTGATCAGTGAGCTGAAACTCTTATCAGAAGATGCTAATCCTCCATAATTCCATAACATGCAGAGAATGGTGTGCTTTGCACTATATTTTTGCTCAATTATTGTATTAACTTCCAATCCATAAGCTTTTCTTTATGTGTTTTATATTTCTTAGGTTTCTCTACTATTTGAATTGAAATTTAGATTTAGCATTTTATACTTAACCTCAATATATTATATTCCTGTGTGGAAGCCTCACAAAATTTTTATTGTCCTTTTTTCTCCCAGTTGTTCCATATTCATATTCTTGAAAAATCCCAATGGTAAAAGCATAGCAATACGAATTGTCTGATCACTGCAGCTTTATTGAACAGGAAGAGCGTATATAGCAACTCTGTCGCTAGTTGCAATTTATAAGCCTTGGATAATAATCCTGGTACTTTCTCTGGTACAGAAAGGTCTAGATGACACTGTATTGCTAGTGTTGCTATTCTAGACAAGTTTATTTGGCTCTGTTTAAACGAGTGAGGAACAACGTCAACAACTTTTAGAGTTCAATGAAGCCTACCATTACTTTGAATATTCTCATATTTCCAGTAATTATTTGAAAAAGATGTACAGATTAAGCAATCTAGTCATTTGACTTTGAATTTTGTATGTATACAAAGTGGAAAGGGTAAATTGGCCCAAGTGTCTCAGGGATCGGCAATAGAAGCCCATATGATGGAAGTATCATTTTCCAATGTGCCAAAGAGAATAGCTTTAAATTTCTGTTGCAAAGTCAAATTTTAATTCTTGATGCTTTTCCTTGGTGCATCATAGATTGTATAGTAAAAGTGAGTCTGCGAACAACATTGTTTGACCTTTAATTTCACTGAGACTTAAAAATGATATGGTATCTTTATAAGTTAAGCTACATCATTTTACGAACATAGACAGGAAAAAGACTATGGGAAGTTTTGTTGTGATGCTTTTTAGTGGCAGAAGCACAGGGAATCTGTTTTTAGGTTCTCCGATACTGATGATGGATGGAACATTTTGCATGGAGGGCCTATCCTACAGGGATTTGGCTTTGTAACATCTTCCTTTTTGTAACCATCGTCCTTTACATGCCTCTCTGATTTTATAAATGAAAGGTTTGGGCTTCATAAATTTGTCCCAGTTATTATATCTTTTTTTTTCAGAGACATTTATTGTTGATTATTTGAGTGAAAGCATTGATGTTCTTATTACTGTACTGTGTTGTTACATTTTCCAGAGTTCTATTGGTTGGCCCAAGATTGGTATCCGATTAGAAAATCACCGAACAAGAATCTTTCAAGTGAGAGCACTGAGAAATTCTAGTGATGGCCAAACACCGATTGCCCCACTTCAATTTGAATCTCCAACCGGTCAGCTTCTGTCACAAATAATGCAAACCCACCCCCATCTGCTCCCAGCTGCGATAGATCAGCAGCTTGAGAGGCTTCAATCTGACATTGATGCTGAGAATGCAAAAACTCCAGTAGCTTCTCAAGACCTCCCCCTTTACAGGTTTACAAAGGAGTTATATATTTATCTGCTCAAGTTTCAAATTTCTAGGATTAACTTCTGTTGCTTGTTTTTCATGTTCAGACCTCTACTAGAAGTATTCTTAGATAAGTAGTCATGAGGTATTCTTGTTTTTGTGCATCAAAAGATCAGTCGATGTGTGCTTCAGCAGCTATGATGTTATTTCGCTTTGCTATTCCCTATTAGAGTCCATTTCATGTGTAATTTGTGTCCTATTGTGTCCTATGATGTTATATCTCACAAAATATTTTTTATGAGAAAAAATGGAAAAAAAATATTATCAATTCTTAGAATTTCTGGTTCAGTATAATGCAATCCACACATCAACTACCAAACACTTATAATTTGTAATAAAGTTTTTCAATTCAAAACTTAGGACCTTTTTTTGAAATAAGATATCAGATGCTTTGTCCATCGTACTTGGATGTCCATTATTTTGGCAATAGAATATAGAACACTTCTTACCTATGCAGTCCCTGTTCATCTGGATTAATATGCAAGTTACCTGAAAAAATAAATAAATAAGAAATGGAAAACTGAAAATGTGGTCAGGTGAGGGTTTTGGATTCCTGACATGTCTGAATGCACTTGTACAAACAAAGAAATCCTTATGAAACTGCAGAAACAGAAAAAGCTGGATAGAAATGAATACACAAGATGTGTCTATATCCTGATCTGGATCTAGATATCCAAATATCCTGGTATTAGTTTAATTATAATTTACTTTTATAAGTGTCTTTAATTATCTACCTTTATCTATTTTTTAAACTTTAAGCTTACATTAAGCTCTCTTTTGTGTCAGTTTGTTTTTCCTGCCTCAACTACACAGGATGTCTCTTTTTTATATTTTTCCTAAACTATAGATTATATATTCTTAACAGATCATTTTGTCTAATATTATCTACTCAATGTATACATTCATAAAAATCTCACTGCAATATCTACTTTTTTGACTTATATTTTTATGAAGAATTGTTTCATATCTCCTTGGATGTTTATATTCTAATGATCTCTTTGGAACAATTTGTTTTGGATGAATAATATGAGTATCCATGAATATATGTAGATTTGTACATCCATATGGATTCATTGCCAGTTGTGGTTGTCAAAGCAATTCTTTTCATAAATTTAGCCTCATACCTAGTTAATTACTAATTTGAGTGTACGTTGGAAGACAAATGGACTCAAACAGGTTTGTGCCAATATCCTGTTTACATTCGACCCTACAATTTTCTTTAGCTGATGCCTCCAGTTTTGCCTTGATGTGTTTCGATAAGCACATAAAGCTGCGGAAAACCCTCTGGAAGAACCCTTACAAACCAACCACATACATATAATCTACAAATATGATAGGTACTTAGGTAGTGGTAAATATGTTTATTATTAATCCCGTGTGTGTTGCAGTCTCATAAGTCTTTCAAATTTCTTTTGTTAATTCAATGAAAAAGCATTTGATGGCATATTGTTTGAAAATGGAATGTAGAACAGTGATACTGATTAGCTACATCAGCAGCAAAACCTTGATTACTTGTAAGTTACAAGATCATTCTAGATTTCCTTTTCTGAATGCAACCATGCAGGAAGTTTAAACAGGATTTCCTTAGATCTTCAGTCAGTTGTCATGCTCCTCTGTGTTTAAGTTTCAGAGGTGTCATTTAGTATTTCTAAAAATTCCATGTTGAAAGTTGATACTGCTCCTCTCGGCTATTCATTTGCATATTTTTTGACATCCATGGTTTTCAAGTGATATATCTCAATGCAAATCTCAGAAGAAACTATGAACTTTGTCATGCTACTTGTTAGTGGCCTATCACCAACATGAAAACCATGAACAATGAACAAAAGAAGGGGGATGAAAGAAAAATGACAACAAGGACAAAACCAAACAGATTGAAGTATGCAGGGTTAGCTACATGACTGGGAGGTTTCGATTGGGCTTTATGGATTAAACGATCGACTTTCTAGCAAGAGTTTTTGTTAATCTGTTAAAAGAAACATTATTTTTACAGATTCTTCTTTTGTTGCATGTATTTTGTTTCAGTATATCTTAAAACTGAACTAGCTCATGATAACCTCCAGGAGAATTGCAGAAGTCAAAGAAAAAGAGAGGCATAAGGCTTTAGAGGAGATTATCTACTGCTTGACTGTACAAAAATTCATGGAGAAGGAAATCGATATGATCCCCAGGGTAACTACATCCGCGGATCCTACATATCGGGTGGACTCATGGCCCAATCAAGAACATAAATTGGAAAGCATGCACTCTCCTGATGCTCTGGAGATGATACAGAGCCATTTAACCCTTATTCTCGGAGAAAGAGTGGGTGGCCCACTGAATACTGTCGTCCAAATTAGCAAACTTAAACTCGGGAAGCTTTATGCAGCCTCTATCATGTACGGATATTTCCTCAAAAGAGTAGATGAAAGATACCAACTTGAAAGGACTATGAAGACCCTTCCGACGAAGCCCAGGGGTCAGAGAATATTTGATGAATTGAAGCCTAACCCACTATGGGACTTGGAGTCTATGGTGCAGATTTCATCAGATGATGATGACTTTGATGGTGATGAGACAAAGTCTTATAGATTGAGGACCTATGTCATGTACTTGGATGCGGAGACATTGCAGAGATATGCAACCGTAAGGTCTAAGGAATCTATTTCATTGATTGAGAAGCAGACGCAGGCCCTGTTTGGGAGGCCAGACATAAGGATAGCAGATGATGGGTCTCTGGAAACTCCAAATGATGAAGTTGTGGGAATAACTTTCTCTGGCCTGACAATGTTAGTCTTGGAGGCAGTTGCATTTGGGACCTTTCTGTGGGAAGCTGAGGGTTATGTGGAATCAAAGTTCCACTTTCTGTCAAGTTGAATGCACTTTGAACCGGTCATCATTTGGTGCGATCGCCGCGAATGTTGTGGGTCATGCCAACCTGTTATGTTTGGGTGCAATTGTGAGAGAGGTTTGGTCAATAGAGCTACTCTTACTGGAAAAGGTGAAAATGATGACTCTGGCATTCCCGATATGCTTTCTCCACTCTTCATCATGTTCTTGTATAAGTTCTGATCATAGTGGACTCGGAGCAGAGAATAGGAAGAAGTAGATGAGGATGGTAGGTCCGATGATGACATAATGATGATGTTGAACTTACAAACGAAGGAAGAGAGTATTAGTGATGTATTTCTGGTCATGTGGCTTTATCTAGAAGATAAAACTGTGCTTACAATTGCTTTGTTGTTGTTGTTGTTGTTGTTGTTGTTGTTAATGGATGATACATATTTTCTGCTGTAAAGTGCCAAGAGAAAACGAGTATTTCATTTACATGGTTTCTGGAACCGTGAGGGAATGTGTGGAGAATCATACTTGGTTCAGTTTTCATCGACATGGTTTTCCAGTATGATTGTGCTTAATTTGAACCAGAGTGTGTGGAGGCCGGACATACATAATACGTATCTATCATCCTTTGATCGTCTTTTGTAATGATTTAAATAAGAATGAATGACATTAGTTCAAGGTGGACCCCAAGGACGCTTGTGTGTGGGGCCAGACCACCCTGATAATTTAGACTCGGAATGCTGACCCCCAACCAACCAACCAACCAACCAACTTTGGGCCGAAGTTGAACCCCAGTCAGCTAAGACGAATGTGTATTAGATAGATGCTGTACCTTTGAAAAAGGGAAGCATTATCTCCGCCAACCACCCTAAACCTTTTAATCGAAAGTCACAGTGGTCTTTGAGTGCGTTTGGAATTTTTTGATATTCGATTTATATATATATATATATATATATATATAATTTTCAAATCGTATCTTTATACTGAAATTTTTTTTATTTACTAACATTTCAACATTTAGAGATTGCTAATATAATTTTTTTTATAAATTTTTTTTTCAAAAAGATCTTATGATTTGATCTAAAATCAATAAGATATTCATTCAAATCTCTTATTTGACTGTACAAAAAAGAAAAAAAATTGTAAATATGTTTTCGAAGACGATCTAAGGAGACAGCATTCGAGAGATTCCCGTGAGCCCACAGGCAAACAATCTAAATACGTTTACCCTCCCTTCCCGCCGGCATTTTGCTTGGAAAGCTGCTGGCTGGGGTTGGAGTCGTCTGTCTTCTCCGGCCAGCCGTTGCATGTGGAGAGGGACAGCGGCTGCATGTGGTGGGGTGTGAGCTATACCAAAACTCTTCAATAGACTTTCAACCATCATCCACTCTGGCTGGTGCGGAATGAATGTCCATGTGGGCAGAAGCCCAGTCGCGTCAACTCCACCGGTCATCATTGTCGGATTATCTTCTTCTTTTCTTTTTCAAATCTCCAATTGGTCACAACACTGTCTGTCACATGCACATGTCCGTCGCTTCAGCCGATAAGGGAGCGTGTCCTTGTGGATCACCCACCTGCCAGCAAGCAGCTGCGGGTGGATTCCTGTAACTCGGGTGAGAGAGCTGGCGAAACCCCCATCCATCCATCAAAGGCATCCGGTGTGAACCCAACCCAGCGACTTGTTTCCGCTATCCATTTAATTCGTCCCATTCAACCAAACCAGATGTTGGTCGTCGTTCCGTAAACTTGTTTCACATCCCTTCTTCTTCTTCGTATGTCACTTTTGCTTTTTGTCCTGATGGATGTTCGTTCGTCACGCCATCAGAAGCATCCCGACGGACGATTTGAACGACTAAACGTTTCGGCAATATGATCAGTCAATACGATGTTCATTCGTCACGCCATCAGAAGCATCCCGACGGACGATTTGAACGACTAAACGTTTCGGCAATATGATCAGTCAATACGATGTTCATTCGTCACGCCATCAGAAGCATCCCGACGATCAATATGATCAACAACTAAACAACGCTTCGGTAGGAGGGGGAAGGAAGGGGAAGATCACTTGTGATCAGTCGTCAAAGCCTGTGGGGACGACAAGTAAAGATTACAAAAAAAGAAAAGAAAAAAAATAAATAAAAACTGAAGCAGCAGACACACTTGCAATCAATCACATGTTCTTCGGTGACATCGAGCGATTCTGTCGATTGCATGTGACTCGAGTTTGCCGATCCATTCGCTCTCCAACTAGTCTTGGATCCATCCTCAAGGTTCACACCCACGTCTTCACCATGTCTCTCCCACACTGACAAAAAGCCCTCCTCCTGCACTAAACTCGTCTCTCGGTCATCATAATTTGTTTTCCATGTTATCTTCTTCTTCTTCTTCTTCTTCTTCTTCTTCTTCTTCTTCTTCTTCTTCTTTTTATATTGCCGATGCTGCATGATTGGATGGAATATAGAAAGGAAAATTATGAGGCCTAATTATTGTGGTGGTGGTGGTTACAATACATATGAATCCCAGCAAGTCACAGCTTGGCATTCTCGTCTGCTTCCTCGGTGTGGGTTTGTGTGACCATCGCACCCCTGCTTCTTCTTCTTCTTCTTCTTCTTCTTCTACCTTATTACCAACCAACCCGAAGCATCCATCCTCTGTTCTTGAGTCAATGCTTATGCTATGAGACGAGGCTGTCTCTTTTGGGTCAAAAACACCAGCGTATGGAGGAATTGTTCTGAATGAAGCGCGTTGAATCAACTCGAGCAGCAGTGGCAGAATGGGGCTTTCCTCCAAAACTGGTGTGGGAAAGCCAACACATAATGGTTTCCACCAGATCACCTTCTCTCCCCCGACTATTCTTCTACTTTCCATCCACCGATCGATCGACTAATTAATTACCTCCTTTTATTCAAACCATTTTTCAACACCTCTCGAGCACTGCTGCTTTGTCTTTATATAAGAAGAATACGCCAACACAACAACGAAAACCAAAGAGGAGGAGCAGGGCAGTGGAGGAAGCGGAAAAGAATGGCGGCGGCAGCTCCCGGCACGGCGATGGCTGTCTTCCTGGTGCTCTCATGCATGGCAGCGTCGGCGGTGGCGCTCAACCTGACGACCTTATCCTTCGACGACGGCTTCTCCCACCTCTTCGGAAATGAGAACCTCATCCGCTCCCCAGACGGCCGCAGCGCCCGTCTCACCCTCGACCGCTACTCCGGTAATCCGCAGGCCTCTCGACCTTCCCCCCCTTCTTCAAGCTCACGTATCGCTTCCCTTGTGATTGTGTCATACGCCTGCGTGTTGTTGTTATTGGTTATTTAGGATCGGGATTCATATCAAACGATCTCTATGACCATGGCTTCTTCAGCGCCTCCATCAAGCTGCCCTCGGATTACTCCGCCGGCGTCGTCGTCGCCTTCTACGTGAGTCGATGCAATCTAGTCCTCTTCGTTTTAGAAAGAGCGTTAGCTAAATGATCCACAAAAACTCCATCGAAGTGAATTAAGTAGTTTTGGTGGTTTGAGACCATTAAGTTAGTAGTGAGGAAATTGAATGCTCTATGTGTAGCAAGCACATGAATGAAAGACACCTACCTAAGCTGTCACAACGGTTCAAAGATTGCTGCCCAATCTTTTTCTTCCCTCTGCCAAGTCCAAAGGCTGCGCAATTAGTTGGGGTTTTCCTTTGTTTTCTTTTTTATCATTATTATTATTATTATTATTATTATTATTATTATTATTATTATTATTATTATTATTATTATTATTATTATTATTATTATTATTATTATTATTATTATTATTATTATTATTATTATTATTATTATTATTATTATTATTATTATTATTCTCCTTCCTTTACTGACGACGTCTTTCGAATCAAATCATATGCGAGTTTTAATGATGATTTCGTCCAAGTCCACGAACCCTGTTGTTGAATGCAGAAGACATGTTCATAGAAAAGAGCGAGAGGGAGATAAATAACGAACTATTTATTGTATTGTATTATATTGTATTGTATTGTTTTGTTTTGTTTTGTTTTGATCATGTTCAAGCTTGCAGCATGATTGATCGGGTGTCTCGTGGTGCTGAATGTTGGGTGCAGACTTCCAATGGAGATGTGTTCCAGAAGACACACGACGAGCTGGACTTCGAGTTCCTGGGCAACGTCAGAGGCAAGGACTGGAGGATTCAGACCAACGTCTACGGCAACGGCAGCACCAGCCGAGGCCGCGAGGAGCGCTACTTTCTCCCGTTCGATCCCACCGCCGAGGCTCACCGCTACTCCATTCTGTGGACCTCCGACCACATCATGTACGCCCGTTGCCATCCTACTTCATCCTGTTACGTGCGTACCTACGTCCTCATGCATCGGTGGATTAATCGGCGTGATCATGACGTTGCACTGCAGATTCTACATCGACGACACCCCTATCAGAGAGGTGGTCCGCAGCGACGCCATGGGCGGCGACTACCCGTCCAAGCCCATGTCCATCTACGCCACCATATGGGACGGCTCCACCTGGGCCACCGCCAACGGTAGGTACAAGGTCAACTACAAGTACGCGCCCTTCGTCGCGGAGCTCTCCGACCTCGTCCTCCGCGGCTGCCGCGTCGACCCGATCCAGCAGGTGGACTCCGCCCGGCGGTGCGCCGAGGCCAACGAGGAGCTCCTCGCGACCGACTTCGCCCAAATGACCCCCTTAAAGCGCGCCGCCATGCGCCGGTTCCGCGAGCGCCACATGACCTACTCCTTCTGCTACGACACCAAGCGGTACCCGGTCACCTTCCCCGACTGCGACATCATCCCGTCGGAGCAAAGCAGGTTCTTCGAGTCAGGCGAAACCAAGTACCCGAGGGACCGCCGCAGGGCCAGGCGCCAGAGCCGGAGACCCTAAACGCGAGGCCGACATCGGCCACTAGTGCATGCTTCCATTCTTTTTCTTACGGCTCTGTTTATTACTAGGCACCGTACAAGTTGTGTGTAGGATTGATGCATGGCTTCGCTCTTCTTCACGGGTCGTTTTAGTTTGTGCAGTAGAGGTATACACAGCAGCAATACACAATATAGTGTTCGTTGATTCTTTGGGGTGGCCCGAGAAGCTTGATTTTATGTAATGGGGGTGGTTGGCGTACGTTTGGATCTTTTAATGGAGCTTCTTGGAGGAAATAAGTAAATGGCGATGGTTGGCGCATATAATAGGATTTGGTTTTCATATTACCGGTGGATAGCTTTTTCCAGATGCATGCATGGATTGCCACTTAGTTTTTTTGCTATGATTCTTATTTTTGTTGTTGTTGTTGTTGTTGTTGTGTGTTTGGATCTTCTTGGGGGTGGGTGTCATGATGCCAAGCAAGCACGTCATCTTGGAAAGGTGGGATGTTCGATGGAAGAGTTCTCGGTGCGATGTGAATCTTCATCTTCTTCTGCGACCAAACTCTCTCTCTCACCTTTCCGATATGGCCACCCACTGCGCGGAGTTAATGCGCCAAAATGAGGTAGCTTCAGTCTGCAGCAAGCTTGTTGGATAGATTGACCATCAACGGAAGGGGGGGCTGCACCTGGTTGGTTGCATTCAAACATTGAGGGCAGCAGAGAGAGAGACATAGGGACGAGCATCCGATGTGATCCTCACATGGCCAGCCACCAGAGAAGGGGAAGGGGAGATGGTGGGACCGTGGCACGCCTCCGAAAGTCCACCAGCAGCAGATAGATATATGATCACATGGTGATATCCGCTATATGTCATCGGAACTGAGATAGAGAGAGGGATCGAGCGATTTTTGTGATGATGATCACATGAGCTGTTGTCAGCCAGTTGAAAACAAAGAGGGAATGGCGAGACGCCTGGTGACTGCTCACATGCTTGGTTCTCTGCTCTTCTTTGTTCAGAGGACTTGCTGCGTCGAGAAGAACATGGCCAAACTCATCATTGTAATAATAACAACTGGATCCAGTGGGTGAATGAGCGGTGCAAGTAAATGAAGTCACAGCAGCAGCAGCAGCTGGTATCGAGACGATACTATGACTTCAAGTTCGTCTAATTCATTCGGTTTATTTCAACTCGAGCATGCATGCAATGCAGCACGATGGATACAATGGGTAGGTTGGAGCAGCCATGGATCCTCACTTGATATCCTTCGTCTAGTTTAACCACCTTTATTTGGTCCGGTTACTGATGATGATTGATTCCAGGGTCTTTGTGGTGATGGGCGTGAAAGAGAGGGTCAAGCGGGGACGTTCCATTCAAACAACAGAATGCGGACGCTCGGTCCAAACATATTTGGGAATCAACAACCCCGTCTTTCTATCGAGCTCAATCTTCCACGAGGAAATAAATACGACGCAGCTTTCTTCAACATTTAACATCAACTGACTTTTATTTATGCCGCACTGTTTTGATGCACGTATTATTAGTAGCCGATCGAAATCGAAGACGGAGTACCGCTGCTACAGACCCGATGAAGACGGCCCACATCCTCTCCGGAACCACCGACCTCCGCAAAAGAGACGGTTAGGAAGAGTACCGGCATCGCGGCCCGTACAACTGTTCCGTGTTCCAGTACGTACCTCCCTCGCCGTCGCCGCCGCCTGTCTCGAATGTTTCAGCGGCTCCCGACTCCATCGATGGCGGCCTCTCCTCCTGCTACTCCTCCCCCTCTCATATTTCCCCTCGCGTCTCCATCTAGAATCCACCAGGATTACAGAGGGAGCAGCGTGAGGAGAGGACGAAGCTTGGAGGAGAACAGGAAGCGACCCCCCACGAAGCTTGGAGGAGAACAGGAAGCGGACCCCCCGGGGGTTGGATTTCCGGCGGAGATCAAGGCGAGGCCACACAAAAGATCGAGGTAATGCCATTAATTCATGCATCTCCCTGTCGATTCGTCTCCTTCCAAGAACGCTTCTCTCCTCGTTGCTCTTCTGTTGCCTACCTACTCGATGCTAGCTACCTCGCTTCGTGGTTGGTTGCGTCGTTTGGTTCTTGTTCTTGGCATCCGCCTTTTGCTGTTTTGTTCAGGGTGTCACTGCCGAGAATACCATCGTCGAATCGTTTTGTTCGTGCCGTCGGCGACCCATTAGTCGAATACAAGGAGCCGGTGTTCCAGTGGGAGAAAGCAAATGACGCCTGGAAGCTTTGGGATTTCGTGCCGCTCGGCTGTGAGTTCCTTCTCCTCCCCTCGTCATTTACTTTGCCTGCTGTATCTTATTTCGTTCAAAAGAAGGTACGTCTTACTGCTTATGCTCAATTCGAAACACCAACCTAAGGGAAATGCGGCGTGTTCTTGTGCATACAAAGCATCGTCTCCTGCCATTGACCACGTTAGTATCATCATATCGAGAGTGCGAAAAAGAAATAGTAGAGTAGAAGAACAGCAGAAGCAATTATATCATTCATCGGGAGATTACAAGACACGCTTTTGCTCTCAAACACACATGCATAGTGGAATCATATGCTTGATCATTGCGCGACTTCAATGGCGTGCACGATGGGAAGCCTTTTATCATGAAATGGATTGGCTCCTGTAAATTTGACACACAGGTAGAAAAGTAACTAATTAAAGAGCCAAGCATTTGGGCAAAATGGAATATACATGATTGTTGAACGCCTGATCGTTAAACTCGCTTTACGAAAGGCCTCGTACTTGCCTATAAATCTCATGGTCGTAAGATTAGAATAGATACCATTTTGTCTAGCAATGCTCCATGATTGTTTGCGTGTTAAGCGTAACACACGGCTCCTACTACCTACCGGCTAATGATGGAAAGGAAACGTAGTCCTCCAAGTTGCACTAGTCGGAGAGCTAGCTTGATGTTGAGACAATGGCTTCCTTGACAGGTAATATTAGCATGAGGGATAAGGATCCTGCTGCAACGTTCGAAGCAGATAAGAGAAGGGCCGAAGAGACCTTGGAGCGACTCCAACGTCAAGTTGAGCTGGAGTGTGAGATTCACAAAGCATATCCGTTTTTGTCCCAGAAGGCCTTGTTGCCCTTGTGGCGGCTGCTCCCAAGGGGTTCAACGTCTTCACCGAACTCAGAGGAGGAACGATCGCAAGAATCAGCACCGGTCCCCCTAGCAGCTGGGTGGCGGCTAGATGAGCAACGGCACTCATCTCACTCGACCTTATCACATATTTTTGGTTCGGAACAGGAGGAGGAACAGCATCATCGGTCGGAGATTTCCTCTGCTAAGCTCGGGGCTTGGCTTGCGGAGTTGCAGCAAAATGGTCGCTTTAGATCTATGCCTATCGTTGGCTCAAGGAGCAATTCAGTCGGCTATAATTCGGAGCCTCAGCCTGAGCCTTATCTGGACTCGCAACCAAGTTTCCAGCAGATGCCTCACCTGACGTCCGGTGACAAGCACTGCATGATATGGAAATATGAGCCTAGCGATGGGCAGTACCTGGAATCAAGCTCGGAGCTTCATGAGTCGAAGCGCAATGCGTCAGTCATGCGGCATGGCGATCAGCAGCAGCCTCTCTACTCGCCATGCGATTCCGCGACAGCACGCAGTGAGCAGCGGTGCACGGAAGACTTGATGCCCACACCAGGAGCTGAGAAGGTTGAGCAGTACAACTCGAGGTACCCGAAACAAAGGTTCGGCAGCAAGTGGCGACATGTACCCTGGACATACGGTCCTGCACCGAGCGCGCAGGCAAGCTCGGCGCACCCGATTCATGCAGTACTGGACTTGCCCCGCGACGATCAGCGGCATTCAGGAAGCTACCATGGATCTCTCCGGTGGTTCCAAGCCGGGTGAGGTGCTGTAAAGCACACCGTACGGATGTGACAGTGCTCGTCACAAGCCTACCATTCATGTCCGGTAGGAATGCAGAAAATGAATGCTTTGTGCGGGTAATAGACTGATAAAAATCAGCTTGCCATGGCTGGTTCACCCTTCATACCGAAAAGGTCGTGGATGCAGATTTGTTGGACAAGGGGAGCCCAAGAATTTGACCAGAATAATTTGTCTCGGTGGGAGGGGATGTATCACCCTCGCACACTGGTATTCTCACAAGAGAAACATCGTAGAACAAAGAGACATAGCAACTTTGAGCGACTGTTTCTAGTTGAAAGTGTGGTTTTAGCTAGCATTTCATCCAGCTTGTGCCGTACATTTTGCGAGGAGCATAAGAAGAGAGTTTTTTGAAAGGAAACTAGTTGCTGATTCTTGCGTTACATCCGGGTTCAGTAAAGGCCAAATTTTAGATACGATTTCTCCCTCGAGACTCGGCTCTATACTTTTTTCACTGCTACGTCTTGACGTCCTCCATAGGTTGTTGGCCTCCGCAGCACAGAGAGAGAGAGAGAGAGAGAGAGAGAGAGAACAAACAGAAAAAGTACTGATCGAACCACGCATAGCAAAGAGAAGAGAGCATGGTAGCAGAGACAGCGACTCCACAAAAAGCTACTGGAGAGAGCAACACGACGGGGTTCCTCATCAGCTTGGGCTGGAGCTTGCCGTGCAGTGGCAACTCGCTTAAAACCTCTCCGTCTGCCACTAGAAAGCGTAACGGTTTGACAGGTCGATGGTATGCCAGAGGGGCAGGACAGATTAAAGCTCCACCAAAATATGTCTCTGACAACAACAGGGTGGGTTAAAAGTTTTCCGACTCCATGGCGCAGCTACTTGTTCTACGATCACCAATAACATGGATGGAAAACAAACCTTAAACATGTTACTGCACACGATGGGATTGGGGATGCAAGGGCGAGCGGTGCACGAAAGGAAGAAGAATGAATGGATACAGTGCGCACGCTACTTCGTCTCTGGGTGTCGCCGAACCAATTTAGCGTTTCATGATGGAAGAAGTGCTCTTCATATCGTCAATTGATAGACAAACTGGCGAACATGCTGTGACCAAAAGTATTATAAACCTTTGTCGCTGCTGTTCCGAAGCTTGCATTGCCATTTTCCAAACAACAAGTAAACCAAAATAATCAAGGAGGGACCACCACCGAGGCCGCTGTCCAATCGATAATGCTGCCAAAAGACCTTTAGCCAAAAGTGAGTGGTCCCACCACACCCACACCCACACCCACACCCCTCCGTTCTCATCGGTGAATCCGCTTCAGCCGAGTAACAGAGATTAAATGATTTTCCAGAGGATTAAATGTGAAATTGCCTATCCTTTTTTTTTTTTTTGAAAGGGTGACAGACTGAGATTCCTGCCCACTTTTTGTCTAGTATTTTTTAGGCCGGACTCTGCAGCACCAGCAAGTGTCTATATATGTACGCACTCACAGAGTCCCCCAATTCTTCTCCACCGCCAGCGAATGTGAGTAACAAACAAAACAGAGACCCCAGCCTCCCTCTTCTTCTTATCGTCGTCTTCCCCCAGAAGAGTAAAACCGCCGAAGCCCATTTGCAACAAGACGATGGGTGGCGGTCGCAGAGGAACGGCTGGAGCGATGGAGATCGAAGAGGCGTCTGAGAAGGAGGAAGAGGATGAGGAGATCTCGCCGATCGAGCAGGTGCGGCTGACGGTGACGAACACGGACGACCCGACGCTGCCGGTGTGGACGTTCCGAATGTGGTTCCTGGGGCTGGCCTCCGTCTGCCTGATGTCGTTCCTCAACCAGTTCTTCTCGTACCGCAGCGAGCCGCTGGTGATCACGCAGATCACCGTGCAGGTGGCGTCGCTGCCGCTGGGCCACTTTCTAGCCCGGGTGCTACCCACGTGGAGGTTCCGGCTCCCCGGGCTGGGGCAGCGGGAGTTCTCTCTCAACCCGGGGCCCTTCAACATGAAGGAGCACGTTCTCATCTCCATCTTCGCCAACGCCGGGTGCGCCTTCGGCAACGGCTCCGCCTACGCCGTCGGCATCGTCAACATCATCAGGGCCTTCTACAAGCGGAGTATCAGCTTCATCGCCGGCTGGCTGCTCATCATCACCACCCAGGTTCAGCGTCAATGCGATGATGTCCTCCTCTTCAATCTTCGATTAACCTGTTTCTCTTTTCTCTTTTTATTTGATTCGTTCTAGAATCGGAATGGGTTCGGTGAACTGATCCATTCGAATCGACTCATACATAGGTTGTGTTTGCGTGCGTTGCGCAGGTGTTGGGGTACGGATGGGCGGGGCTGATGAGGCGGTACGTGGTGGAGCCGGCGCACATGTGGTGGCCCAGCACGCTCGTGCAGGTCTCGCTCTTCCGGTAATTGTTCTTCTACCTTCTTCCTTCGCTTTGCTATTCGATCCTTCCTTCAACTCGCCATGATGCTCGGGCTATAGAGCTGCACTGCATTCTATTTCGATTCCTCGGAATGATCCCTCTGTTGCACAGCTGAATCCGTCTCGTCGTTCACTGTGTTTCCATTTTACCCTGGAAAACCAAGTACAAGACACGCCATTGTTCCATCCAACTCAACCGCTTGCCTTGGGAACTTCCATCTTCACCACTCTAATCCTCGATCTGCCATTAGTTTATTTTTCGACTCCACCGGTGCCGAGGATCCGCCATTTCTACGCCACATCTCCGTCGGGCATGTGATAGGAATCTGTACCCTCCCATGTCAAATCCACCGACCATGTTGCTCTTGCTTTTTTGAATGATCGGCGGCGATCAGACTTCTTCATCGGTGAGTCCCGGATTCTTCCCTTTTTCTTAAATCCTACGCGGCCTCGTGTATTGTGCACCTCCGTTCACGTGACACCGGTGACGTAACACCGCAGCCACCGATGTGACGCGGATGGAGATCCCGTTGTTTCCATAACATCCGTAAGAGAAGGAAAAATGAGATGAACGATTTTGAATGTCGAGTTTGTTACGGATGCCTCTTTTTTTTTTATTCCGGTAACATCTTTCTTATCCCCTAGTATCTATCTATCTATCTGTTGCTGTCTCGTAGGCCGAGCAGAACTGATGATCCGCCGTTGATATAAATTAAAATGGAACCTAACGATCAAAAGCCATAAGCCCACAAGAAAGAATCAAAAAAGATTTAGGTATTATTTGATATGCACGTATAATTTCAACCGAAAACACCTCATTTGTATCATGTACCATGATTTATCATAGCTTTAAATGATACCTTATTTTTCTAGTTGAAATTAAGAATTTTTGGAACAGAATTGAATCGATTATTAAGGAAAATAAAAAATTCAAACTAACCAAATCGCTTACATTGATTCGGATTGGCTTTTCTGGTTTATTTGCACGAAGCCAAATATGAATTCATAGATGGACCCTTTGAATTAATTCCTCGTTATGATGATCCCTACCTCAAAAGCTTCTTTTCATCTTATTATCTGTGTCTAGGAGAGCTACAGCCACATCAGATAAGGAAAAAAAATTCTTGGGGGTTAAATACAACAGGCCACCCTAGTATTTATTCATTGTATAAATTGCAAGCAAATACAAAAGGCCACCCTAGTATTTATTCATTGTTATAAATTGCAAACTTAAAAGCGAGCTTTCTACTGATCGCAGAGCGTTGCATGAGAAAGAAGACGGCCGAATTCGCCGCATTTCGAGAGCCAAGTTCTTCGTCATCGTGCTCATCTGCAGCTTCTGCTGGTACACGGTGCCAGGGTACTTCTTCCCAACCATCACCAGCATGTCGTGGGTCTGCTGGTTGTTCTCCAAGTCTGTCACGGCCCAGCAGCTCGGGTCCGGTCTGAATGGGTTAGCCATCGGCGCCTTCACCCTCGACTGGTCAACCGTCGTTTCCTTCCTCGGCAGCCCGCTGGTGTCCCCTTTCTTCGCCATCGTCAACGTCTTCATTGGCTTCGTCATCTTCGTATACATCGCCATACCCGTGGCCTATTGGGGTCTCAACTCGTTCGATGCCAAGACTTTTCCCATCTTCTCCTCGGAGCTGTTCGCTGCGACTGGCCGAAAGTACAATATCACTGCCATCGTGAACAATCGGTTCGAGATCGACATGGCAGCTTATGAGGAGCAAGGAAGGATCAATTTGAGCATGTTCTTTGCTCTAAGCTATGGTTTCGGATTTGCTGCCATCGCAGCTACGTTCACCCATGTTATGTTCTTCTATGGCAGGTATGTTCCTCGCTTGCACCTCTCTCTCTCTCTCTCTTTCCTACTAAACTGAAACTTTATTTACGGCTTCCTTGTTGTTGCTCTAGATCAGCTTCTAGCGTGCAAAATTACTACATCAAATCGGTCCATTTATTTTCCTTGCAAACGAATGGTAGCATAAAAGGCAAACTTTCAACAGAGTACACACCCGGAGAATGTTTTATTGACAATATCTACATACCTATAATCGGCGGTCGTTTCTCTGAGAATTGCATTTGAGATAGCATGGTTCGAGAAGAATCAAATCAAACTATTATGTAATTGTCACATGGTGCAGGGAGATCCACGACCGGTACCGTGCTTCCTATAAAGGGAAGCCAGACATCCACACGCGCTTGATGCACAAGTACGCGGATATCCCCGGCTGGTGGTTCTACTCTCTGCTCCTACTGACCGTGGCGGTGTCGGTGGTGCTCTGCACGGTGCTCAAAGATCAAGTTCAGCTGCCAGTCTGGGGGCTCTTTTTCGCCTGCGCTCTTGCCTTCATCTTCACCCTCCCCATCAGCATCATTACCGCCACCACCAACCAGGTAACAATCTTTTTTTGCATCTCTTCCTCTTTTTTTTTTCGCTACTGTATCTGAACCGGTATTGCTGCTGCTGCTTTGGACGGATGGGAAAAAGACTCCGGGACTCAACATCATCACCGAATACATGATGGGTATACTGCAACCGGGGAAGCCCATCTCCAATGTCTGCTTCAAAGTGTATGGTTACATGAGCATGGCCCAGGCCGTGTCCTTCCTTGCGGATTTTAAGCTTGGCCATTACATGAAGATCCCACCCAGATCCATGTTCCTGGTTCAGGTAAGGAGTACCACTCAACTCGTCAATTCGCTACTGACACCGCGTGTCACGTGCAACTCATCATCCTCCGCTGAGCCAATTCTGTGACAGCTGATAGGCACCATCATCGCCGGGACCATCAACATCAGCGTGGCGCACTGGATGCTGGGATCCATCGAGAACATATGCGACCGCGCCCGGCTGCCCCCGAACAGCCCCTGGACATGCCCCGGCGACCGGGTGTTCTTCGACGCCTCGGTCATCTGGGGATTGGTGGGGCCCAGGCGCATCTTTGGGCCGCTCGGAAACTACGGATCCCTCAACTGGTTCTTCCTGGGCGGCGCCATCGGTCCCGTGCTGGTGTGGGGCCTGCACAGGGCGTTCCCGGCTCGGTCGTGGATCCCCTTGGTCAACCTCCCGGTGCTGCTGGGGGCGACGGGGATTATGCCCCCGGCCAGCCCCATCAACTTCACGGCGTGGGTCGTGGTGGGCACCATCTTCAACTACGCGGTGTACCGCCGCCGGAAGAAGTGGTGGGAGCGGTTCAACTACATTCTGTCGGCGGCCATGGACGCGGGAGTCGCCTTCATGGGCGTCCTGCTGTACTTCGCGCTCAACATGGAGAACACGAGCGTCGACTGGTGGGGAACTGATGAGCACTGCCCGCTCGCCACGTGTCCAACGGCCAAAGGGGTGCAAGTGGACGGCTGTCCGGTCTTCTGAGTCTCGTCGACTTTGACACGCCCTAGCCTAGCTTATTTTTCGGACGTGTGGTGGTGGTGGGGTTTCACCTGAAATTTCAATTAGGTGTTTGTGTTGCTATATTCCTGCCGAGGTCTAGAGATATATCAGAATAACGGGGTGGGCGTAGCCCAGCAGTCAATGTTTTTTTTGTAGTTTTTATTCTTGGCTTTATCATTCGACACCATTCCATCTTATTTTGGCATCAAAAATGCTTTTTCACTCGTTCACTATTTACTTCCTGCTATCTATCAGACGGTGTTCGCCGACCTTTCATCTACGACGCGACGCCTCTTCCTCTGTGGCAGCACTCTCCCTCTTTAGGCGGTCTGATGTGACAAGTTACGCCAGCAAACACAATACGAGCCACCTCAAGTTCATATCGAAATCAAATGTGTAATCCTTTTTATCAAATGTTTTGATAGAAAATACAACATCTAAAATGCCGTATATGCATGTAGGCGTCCGATATAAATGGGACATGGAATGCACCAAAGAATTAGATATATGTAGCTTGCATGTGCAAACTATGGCCTGCTCCATTCTCAAAGATTATGCATCTTATACTCTGACGCAATTGGAGAGTAAGCATGGAAGGGTAAGTTTTTAGATGTTCTTGAGGATTGTATTAACATCCTTCGACTCCATCAAGTCTCTCATTACACGTTTTGCCATTAAAAACCATGAATAGTAATACCCCACACACACACACGCTATACACGACGGCAGCAGGCAGGCATGGAAAAGAAATCATAGGATCGTCCCTTGGGCAGGTTCGGGTTTGTTTTTGTTGTCCTGATGCTTGGCTGGTGAATCTTTTGAAGTCGGTGAATCGTTTGAAGTTGTTGAATCTTTAGAAGAGGTGGGGGAATCTTTGGGATCCCCCGATTCGTCGTGACCCTTGGCCAACTGCTCCTCAACTTTGCGCCGTTCCTGCTCCGTCGCAGCCTTATCCATTGCCTTGGTTCCAACATCACTAGCAGCCCTGGCAACCTTACCGAAGGCCCCCGTCACCCATGCTGCCCCCGTGAACACATACCTGTTCTTCATGATGGCCGCACCGGCAGTGCTAACCTTCTGCTCCGCAGCTGCAATGGCTGATCTCGTCTTCTCCGACACCTGATATTTCTGATCCATTTCCATCACCTTCTCGTTGACGGCAGCAGTGCCCATGCTTATTTCTCGAGCCCATCCTCTGGTCCAGATCCGAGACTTTGGCTGAGCTGTAGATTCAACTGATGCTTCTCATCGAAAGACTTTGCCTTGTTCAGTGCATCCTTCCCCAGGACGAATCCCTTGGCCAGCATAGTGGTGACAACATTCTCCGCCTTCCGAACAGCAGATCCGATGCCGCCGGCACCCTCATCGCCATTGTTCGACTATTCAAGCGATCATCAGAAAATGAATGTTACGAGTAGGTTTATATAAATTGAAGAGAAGAAGAAGAAAGAAGAAGAGAAGAAGGCACTTCCTGCTCCGTCGCAGCCTTATCCATTGCCTGGTTCCAACATCACTAGCAGCCCTGGCAACCTTACCGAAGGCCCCCGTCACCCATGCTGCCCCCGTGAACACATACCTGTTCTTCATGATGGCCGCACGGCAGTGCTACCTTCTGCTCCGCAGCTGCAATGGCTGATCTCGTCTTCTCAGACCACTGATATTTCTGATCCATTTCCATCACCTCTCGTTGACGGCAGCAGTGCCCCTGCTTATTTCTCGCTTAGCCCCATCCTCTTGTCCAGATCCGAGACTTTGGCTGAAGCTGTAGATGTCAACTGATGCTTCTCATCGAAAGACTTTGCCTTGTTCAGTGCATCCTTCCCCAGGACGAATCCCTTGGCCAGCATAGTGGTCGACAACATTCTCCGCCTTCGACAGAGAGAGGCGTAGTGTACTGCAGTAGGAATTAAGACGGTAGCTGGGAGTTGGTAATCCACGGCGGGTGTGATGTCGATGACTAGATCACATATTTTTGCACCCTGCACTTTGAAATGAAAACCAATTTAGAAGATCAAAACGAAAAACAAACACCAAAGCTCTGTAATTTTATCCTCCAAGTACGATCACTAATAACAACATTTCCTTTCATAGGCAAAAAAAAAAAAACTAGTACTTGACATTCCAAATCTTTGTAAACAAGAGTTATGTCCTTGCGCGACCATGACCATGACCATGACCATGATTCTAAAGCACCACGAACTGAATTGAAATTTAGCACCAAGGCAGAGAGATCAATAAATAAAACCAGATTCACCATAATTTACAAATAAATTCTTTTTTTTTTTTTTTGTTAACCGAGTAACCTATGTGGAGATACCAACATACCGTAAGAAGAAGCGCAGTCTCCGCTCCTTGTGAATCTTTAAATGTGACATAGGCAACCAGAGATGACTCATCTACACTGCAAAAAGGGCAAGGAAGCGTAACAAATGCATATGCATCAGAAAGAAAGGTGCATAAATGACGGACATTATGTGTGAGTACAGACCTTTGCATTTCGATGTACACGATGTCACCAGAAAAGGAAAAGAATTCCTTTATATCTTGCACTGATGCACTGCGGGAGACATTGCTAATCTTCACCGTACTTACCTGCAGAAGCAATAATTACTCTCTGATCAGGACTATTTTCTCACCGATGATCAAATGACATACCAAGAAGAACATAGCATCAAATTAATCTAATCTGCTTTAGAGTCAAAGAAGCAGATTAATTTTTTAAAAAAAAGGCTATCCAGCAAACTTTCACAAATCAAAACATTTCAGAACAAAGATCACCTAGTGCGCGTAGCAAGATCAGGCATTTTCTGGTTTTCAGCTAGTCAAGCTATAAACCGACAGACAAACATAACAAAATCAGCAAAACTCATTAGATTGGCCAGGAAAATGCCAAAAAAATTTGTTATTGGAAGCCGACTCCTGCTTCTTCTACTCGTTTGAGGTAAAATCAGAAGGTGCATGCCTTGCAAATTATACTTGGATCAATATTTTCATACAATAATAATAAGCAGAGATGGTATATGAGAAGGGACCTTAGTGCAATGATAAAATTCCTCCTTTGTAACCTAGTTGACCAAAGGATAGTAGCAACTATTCTTTTTGTTAATAACAGAAAACAGCAAGAGATATACGATATTATGCTAGACCAAAAGCATGGAAAGTGGGAGGGGAACAAAAAGATTAGAGAAGAGAGGCAAGAGAAGAATGTAACACTACTTTAAACGTTTAAACAACCTACCGATAAGACTGATCATAAGATAGCGAAGTTAGTATCTGCATCTGGACAATTGGTGGATATATGGTAGGTTTAGGAGACAAATCATGGGTCAAATGCAGTTAAAAGACACCATTAGCTCCATAAGTAGGGTTACCGATGTATGATGAGGAAGGCGGTAGATTAGAGGATGTTGTAGAAGAAACAACAAACTTGAAGGAGCTAATGTAAGCCTACTCTGCTTAAGAGAGTAAAAGGGAAGATCGCATGTTCTGTTATCACGAATACAATCTCGTGCGGGGAGGGGGGGGCGGGGGAGGGTAACTGGAAATGTAATGGAGGGGAGACGTTGTCATCGGTGTTACACAAAGAATCTCGAAAACAAAAAAATTGATAGCCATTCAATTCATCCATGAAAGCTCATGCAAAGGGCAAAACTAATCCACCAAATCCATAATAACAACCTATTGTTATCTATCATCAACGAATGGAACACCCACGAACCCGGCACGCAAAGATGATGCGACTTGAAACAAGATTAGACACCGGCGATCAGAAATGTGTCTCGGATCTTAGCATACCGCGGTAAACCCACGGTTATAAGACGGCATCGATATCTGACCAAAAGAACTACAAATTCCTTTAGGGTTAAATTCTTAAAGGATCATAAAAATGATCTACAGATCAAAGATGTCAATTTCGGAGAAGTGGAGCAATCATTCCAATGCCAAACTACAACGCACGATCTCAATAGAATAGCTCAACTTGTGCGATTCCTATCGCCATCAAGTACTCGATAATCCTAATTGATGGCGTCAATCTCCAATGATCCAAAGAATGATGGAAGAGAGAGAAAATAAAATTCTACCTCAAATCTGATCAGATTCAAATCTGACAGATTTGCAACCAAAAAAGAATCAAACCATTGGGGTAAAAAACACGGTTCTTCAAACCCGCATGCTTCATTCTACAGAATACATACGATCCGGGAAGATTCGAAGGCAGAACTCACCGTCATGGCTACCGATCCGGCGACGGGAACGAGGACGAGAAGAACAGAGGAGGGAGAGATCGAAGGAAGAGATGAAGACGAACGAGGAAACCGGCACGCATGAGTAGGAGGAGAGGGAGGAGCACTTTATAGGCGGTTCGATTGGGGATGGGTGTAACGGAAGGCCGCCGTTAACCGCTTCCGTCCATAACGCTCCGCGGGCGCGATGGACGTGGCACGACGTGTGCGGCACTACGTCAAAAATAATTATATATATATATATATATATATATATATATATATATATATATATATATATATATATATATATATATATATATATATATATATATATATATATATATATATATATATATATATATATATATATATATATATATATATATATATATATATATATATATATATATATATATATATATATATATATATATATATATATATATATATATATATATATATATATATATATATATATATATATATATATATATATATATATATATATATATATATATATATATATATATATATATATATATATATATATATATATATATATATATATATATATATATATATATATATATATATATATATATATATATATATATATATATATATATATATATATATATATATATATATATATATATATATATATATATATATATATATATATATATATATATATATATATATATATATATATATATATATATATATATATATATATATATATATATATGGGAAGATTCGAAGGCAGAACTCACCGTCATGGCTACCGATCCGGCGACGGGAACGAGGACGAGAAGAACAGAGGAGGGAGAGATCGAAGGAAGAGATGAAGACGAACGAGGAAACCGGCACGCATGAGTAGGAGGAGAGGGAGGAGCACTTTATAGGCGGTTCGATTGGGGATGGGTGTAACGGAAGGCCGCCGTTAACCGCTTCCGTCCATAACGCTCCGCGGGCGCGATGGACGTGGCACGACGTGTGCGGCACTACGTCAAAAATAATTTTCTTTCGTTTTCCTATATATATTTTTAATGTGGTGTGAGGGTCGGATAATTAGCGGGGATGACACCCGGAGGACCAGACCACTCTCCATCCGGTCTCGTTTATGTTATTATATCATATATATATTATATATCATATTTATTATTAATTATATATATATATTTATTTGAGGATTGAACTTAATATCTATAATTTCAACATTGTATATATATATATATATAAATAAAATAATGTTTTTAAAAATATATAACCACTAAACTAATCTTAATTTTTTAATACATTTTAAAATTTTATAATAAAATAATAAATAAAATATTTCATCAAGATTGGTTATGTGATGAAATGCAATGCACCATATGAATTTTAATTTGAGTGAAAATATTTTAACTTATATTTATTTAATATTAATTCTTATTTATGTAATTAATTAATATTTAATAGACACATCCTTAAAAGGATAAAGATGATTGTGATATAATTAATATATAATTTAATTTTAATAATATTATTTATTTTTAAAATTTTATTGCTAGGTATTTTATATATTTTCTTTTTTTACGTAGGATCCATTTTGCACATACATGTGAGCATGAAAATTAAAAAAAAGATTAATAAAGAAAATTATTAATCTATTTATTTATTTGGTTTTTTTTATATTTGGATATATTTGTATTTGAATATTGTTATGATAGGTAAAATATCATTGTTATTATATATAAATTTGTTTATTGTTAATTAATTTTGATGATAGGTTTATTTTTTAAAATTAAATAAACTAATTAGAAGAATATGAAAAACGTATTGATTGAAATGTCAATTACGCACAGAGTACATGTACTCGCGGGTCCCACCCCTCGTTGTTTGGGGGGGGGGGGGGGGGGGGGGTGCGGTGGAGATGAGTTTTTTTTCTTATTAATGAAACTGTTATGAGGCGAGAATGAGTAGAGCACATTGTCGTGCTGTGGTTATCCTCCAAGACATTGGTATACTCGTTTTCATCTTCATCTTTAATTTTTCTAAAAGAAAAAAAAAGAAAAACATGACAATTGACTGATTGGATTAGTTATATTAAAAAATAATAATAAATCGACTGACATGATCGATCTTTGAATGACACGTGTGAGTTGATCGAATCAAATAAAATCAATTTAGTTTTGTAATATAATAAAAAAAAGTTAATGATAATTTTATGATTAAAAAAATCTTGACTTTTTGATCATATGCACATCCGATTTAAGTCATAATAATTATTTTAGATGAATTATTTCTTTTGTATACTCAAACGAATTATTTTGAGTTGAATCAATGATGTTAATTTCTAATATCGTCACACGTGTTATTTACACTAGATGAAAGTTTATGTTGATAATGT
Source organism: Musa balbisiana (assembly GCA_004837865.1). NCBI lineage: Eukaryota > Viridiplantae > Streptophyta > Magnoliopsida > Zingiberales > Musaceae > Musa > Musa balbisiana. The sequence goes on along the minus strand of CM017195.1, from coordinate 13,165,342 downwards.
TAGTTGATATTATCATTTTTATCATATTCTATGTGGTTGATGTTTTATTTTTTATTCTATAAATTTATTTTATTTTTAATCATATTTTTAAAATTATGTTTATATTTTTAAATATTTTAATTAAATATACGATCTAACATGTTAGACTTTATCGAATGACTTGATATGACAACTCTATTTAATCTTATAGATTGATTGATGTGATGGTGTACAAAAGATTAGGGATCCGAAATCAATAAGGGTAGTAGATCGGATTGTATTGGGACAAATAGCATCGTATGGAAGCATGAAAAGATATTGATTAATAGAAAACTCTCACAAATGGTCGACACCGAACCCAAATGTGGTTGGTGTGACAGACAGACGTACTCGATAAATGGTCACAAGGTGGTGCCTCTGACCAGAAAGTCAATGACCAAGGACAACGCTACCGATCGATCGTTTGGCTGTAAGAACTCCTGTTTGTAATTGTGCTAAGAACCTGCAAGATTCTTTTCGATACTGTTGCCGTGGTACGTCTAAAGCTTTCAATACATTAAGCTGTCTGTTAGAGATAATAATGACATGAAGAATCAATCTTGAGCTTAATTTGCTGTAGCTTTGGATCGAGAATAATAAGAGCAGAGATATGTTAGGATAAGAGCAACATTAACAGGGGCATGAATTAGTATAACGAAAAACTCGTTGGTTTTTGAAATTTTTTAGTTCGTCAAAAGATAATCTCGGAAAATGACTTAAAAGACTTGTTTGCTCGTAAAATAGTGAAAGGCGACACTTGAGGAGAAATTAAAACAGTTGCATAAATGACAAATATAAACTAGAATTTAGAATGGTTTGATCGTTATGACCTACATCTACTTCGGATTCCTCCTCCATCGAGGTCATCAGCGTCCACTAATAACATTCCTTCAACACGCGAAGACTAATCACTTTTTACATCTCTTTCTCTTTTTACCGGGTTTAGGAGATAATCCTTACAAGCCTTACTCATCTTTCTTGGATGGTTACAAAGTTAATAGAGGGAGAGAAGGACACTTATCACTTTTATAATACTTTAATATTGTAGGAATTCAAGATCATGTTAACACTTTTCGTGCCCTTTAATACAAAAAAGGGTGGGTTATTTATAGGCCCCAATGACTTCTGAATTGGAGCAAAAAAATATCACTTCCTCGGATTTCGGGGTACTAGCAATACCACCACCATTATTGAGCGGTACTACCACCTGCAGGCTGACATTGGACGGTACGATCGCCTGATAGAGCTCGAAGATCGAGCTATAATGGTACCACCGCTTGACAGCATTAACTGTCGACGGCACCACTGCCCAAAACACCTATGAGACCGATGTTAGAACCCTTTCAGATTCTAAGCTTGGGGTTGATCTCTTTAGGGGATCGGCCTCCTGGAACTCTATAGGGGTTCCTTCCTCCAAGTTGCTGCGCAAAAGCTGAAGAAAAGATTCATCTATTGCTTATCAAAAGAGGATGAATACATGACTATTTATAGGGTGTCTAAACCCTAACTCCTAATAGGACTCCTACTCAAGACTCACTCAATTAAGACTTCTACTCAAGACTCCTAATAGGACTCCTACTCAAGACTCCTATTCCTTTACAACTCCTAATTCTTCTTTAAGAAATAACCTTCAAACCCTAGCCGGCCTCTTCACCTCTTTAATAAGGGTCGGCTTAGGTAGGTTTTACATGATTGCCCCTATCAATTAGGACTCTCCTAGCTAGAGTCCTAACAGACCCGCCCTCTTCAAATCAGCCTTGTCCTCGAGGCTGACGATTCATGAATTTTGGGAATTTGATCTTCAAGTTGTCATAGTTCTCCCAAGTGGTATCTTTTGTTGGTAGGTTCACCCACTGTTTTAGCACTTCAGTAGTGGGTCGTCGTCGTTGAGTCACGATCCGTTGATCAATAATGACACTTGGCTGGGTCTGGAGTTCTCCTTGAGTAGTCATATTTGGTGGGTGGCTTTGGGCTGTCTCCAAGCACCTATTTATAACTTTCGTCTGGCTGTCAATTTGTGGGTGATATTACATACTCCTTTTCAATTTAGTACCCTGCATATGGAATAACTTTGTCCAAAATCTGCTCGTGAAGATGCAAGTAGAATTTGTCATAAGCACAATGCGTCCTTTGTAGTGTAATTCTTTTGAGTCCCAATTGTAATGAGCCACGGAGCTTGATGCTTCTTCCAATTTTTTTATGATCTTACTGGTCTCTAGATCATCCTGCCATTCCATCTTAATATCCTCAAGGAAGTCACTGGTTGGAAGTAAAACGACCAAAAATTCAGCTTGCTCGGGTAGTTGTGAAAGCGCATCTGCAACAACATTCTCTTTCCCCTTTTTGTAAGTTATTTCATAATCAAATCTAAGAAGTTTTGTTACCCATTTTTGCTGCTCAGGGGATAATATCTTTTGCTCCAAAAAGTACTTGAGGCTTTTATGGTCAGTTTTAATTTGAAATCGTCAACCGATCAAGTAGAGTCTCCACCTCGTTGCTGCGCGCATAATGGCGAGCATCTCCTTATCATATGTTGACATATTTTGATAGGAGGGAGATAATGTCTTGCTAGTGTATGCGAGTGGTCGACCAACTTGAATGAAAATGGTTCCAATTCTGACTCCAGATGCATTAACCTCAATAATGAAGGGTCGGTTGAAATCTAATAGTGCTAGCACTGGCGTCGTCGTCATGGTTGCCTTAAGTTTGTCGAAGGCAGCGGAGGCTTTGTCCAACCATTGGAATAAATCTTTTTTCAGTAAGGAAATAAGTGGTGCACTGATCTTTCCATAGTTTTTCATGAACTTGCGATTGTAGCCTATTAAATCGAGAAAGCCACGTAGCAATTTTATATTCCTCGAGGTCAGCCAGTTTTGCATTGCTCCAATTTTGGAGGGGTCCACTGTCACACCTTCCTCTGATATGATATGCCCAAGATATTCCACCTTCTGGTGATGAAAGCAAAAATTCGTAGTGGCCGTTGTGTCTTCAAAAGGCGGTTTTCGGTATGTCTTCTTTGCACACTCATATTTGATGATACCCGGATCGAAGGTCCAGCTTTGTGAAGACTTGTGCTCTCTTTCATCTAACAATTCATCTGCTATTAGAATAGGGTATTTGTCCTTGATGATTATGCCATTGAGGGCTCGGTAATCAATCCACATTCGCCATGTTTCATCCTTCTTTCGTACAAAGAGCACCAGTGAAAAGTAGGGGCTGTAACTTGGTCGAGTAACTCTTGTTTCGGGCATCTCTTTTATATATCCTTTTAGGGGCTGTAACTTGGTCGAGTAACTCTTGTTTCGGGCATCTCTTTTATAATCCTTTCTATTTCATCCTTCTTTCGTACAAAGAGCACCAGTGAAAAGTAGGGGCTGTAACTTGGTCGAGTAACTCTTGTTTCGGGCATCTCTTTTATAATCCTTTCTATTTCATCCTTCTTTCGTACAAAGAGCACCAGTGAAAAGTAGGGGCTGTAACTTGGTCGAGTAACTCTTGTTTCGGGCATCTCTTTTATAATCCTTTCTATTTCATCCTTCTTTCGTACAAAGAGCACCAGTGAAAAGTAGGGGCTGTAACTTGGTCGAGTAACTCTTGTTTCGGGCATCTCTTTTATAATCCTTTCTATTTCATCCTTCTTTCGTACAAAGAGCACCAGTGAAAAGTAGGGGCTGTAACTTGGTCGAGTAACTCTTGTTTCGGGCATCTCTTTTATAATCCTTTCTATTTCATCCTTCTTTCGTACAAAGAGCACCAGTGAAAAGTAGGGGCTGTAACTTGGTCGAGTAACTCTTGTTTCGGGCATCTCTTTTATAATCCTTTCTATTTCATCCTTCTTTCGTACAAAGAGCACCAGTGAAAAGTAGGGGCTGTAACTTGGTCGAGTAACTCTTGTTTCGGGCATCTCTTTTATAATCCTTTCTATTTCATCCTTCTTTCGTACAAAGAGCACCAGTGAAAAGTAGGGGCTGTAACTTGGTCGAGTAACTCTTGTTTCGGGCATCTCTTTTATAATCCTTTCTATTTCATCCTTCTTTCGTACAAAGAGCACCAGTGAAAAGTAGGGGCTGTAACTTGGTCGAGTAACTCTTGTTTCGGGCATCTCTTTTATAATCCTTTCTATTTCATCCTTCTTTCGTACAAAGAGCACCAGTGAAAAGTAGGGGCTGTAACTTGGTCGAGTAACTCTTGTTTCGGGCATCTCTTTTATAATCCTTTCTATTTCATCCTTCTTTCGTACAAAGAGCACCAGTGAAAAGTAGGGGCTGTAACTTGTCGAGTACTCCTTTCGTATTCATCCTTCTGCAGATATGAATGTTGATATAGCCAAGTATTTGCAGGAGGTTTGCCCAGAAGAGTCGGTATACAATGATTATGCCGACGGGCAAGAGGTAGGTTGCGCGGTTCGTCAAATATATCTGAAAATTCAGCAAGCAAAGGAAGTAGGTTTGGATCTTCAAATTCTATTGGCTCTCCCTTAGTTTGCTGCTCAAGTTGTACCAAAAAGCCGCTGCATACTTTATGCAAAACCTTCTCCATTTTTTGTGTGCAAATCGTCATTACGTCGCCCCCATGTTTCCCGTGTAGAATCACCTGTTTCCCTTTACTGTAAAATCTCAAAATTAGTTTCATAAAATTCCAGAAAAAATTACCTAATACTGTCAACCATTCAATTTTGAGCATAGCCTCATGATCATCAAGAGGGAGGAGGAAGAAATCTCCAATTATCTCTTGTTCCTGCAGTAATAGTTTCTCTTGCGGGCGCCTACGATCACACTTCAAAATCCGTCCGTCGGTGAACTTGACGTCAAACCTGCTGTAATACTCAATAGGTAAGGCCATCCGGATAGCAACTTTACTATCTAGAAAGTTATTAGTGATGCCCATGTCGATGAGAACAGTGATCGATTGTTGTTTGAGAAGGCCTTCAACTTTCATCGTTTGCGGGTTTGAGTAGCCAGCTAGTGCATGCACCATAACTTCGGTCGGTTGTGGCTCTTCTTCTGCATTTTCTTCTTTATTATCAAGGCTCTCTTCTTGATGTTCAATGACCTCTTCTTCTACTGGTTTAATCATAAGAAGTCTCCCTTTTCTACAGTGATGCTCGCGACTCCACGGCTCATCGTGGTGCCAACATAACTCCTCCGTAGATCGCTCCTGAAGCTCTTCTCTTGTCATCATTTTTGGTGCAGGGACTCGGTTGATAGTAGGGGGGGTTGAGGGCTTCTGCATTGTAGGTTGAGAAGCGATCCTAGTCCTCTGAGCTTCATGGTTCAAACGCTCCTCTTGATGTCCTGCGAAAGAGATGGCTGCCATAAGCGTGTACGGTTGTCGTGCTTGAACTTCTCCCCGGATCTCCGGCTTCAAGCCCTCAATAAAGGTCCCCAATAGCTGTTTTTGAGACCAATCACGAGTTTGATTAGATAACCTTTCAAACCTTGTTTGGTACTCCTGAATAGTAGAGGTTTGTCGGATCTTTGCTAGTTGTTCGTCAATGTTCTCGTAATCGGTTTGTCTAAAGCGGATCAATAGTCCTTCTTTGAACTGTCGCCATAAGAGAACTCCATGAGTATATTTAAACCAGTAAAACCATTGTATGGCATCCCCTTCAAGATGTATAGCTGCAATTTCTACCATAGATGCATCCGCAGTTTTATGATACCGAAAATATCGCTCCGCGCGCGAGATCCAACCAATCAGGTCTCCTTCTTCCCATCTAGGGAAGTCCACCCTCATGCGTGGATAGTTGGGATCAATCATAGAACCTCCCCTCTCTTGGAAGTCATCTCTTTGGGCTTGGTGTGATTGGTTAGAACTCTCTCCTTGATATGATTTCTTCGGGCTTGGTTGTCGGCCCAAACTGAGTTCGATAAAGAGAGTCCGAATCTTATCCTCCATTCGTGCCTCCAAGGCTTCGAATTTAGCATTGATTGCCTCCTTAGATGCCATAGAATATGCTTCCAAATCTGTGATGTTAAGATCTCTCTTTTGTTGTCGAGTTAAAGGCAAGTATAGGTTGAGAGAAGTGATGGTCGAAAGGGTTGGTGGATTGGTGGATGTAGGCTGTGGTTTAGGCTTGTTTTATGGCAGTTTTGGGTGCAGTTTGAGGGTGTGGTTTGGTGGAGTTTTAGGGCTATGGATGAAGGTTTTAGATCTGTAGTAGATGGCAGCAAAGGTTCGATAGAAATCAGTGGAAGTTTGCTGCAGAATTGTGTTATCTTGTAAGAACAGAATTGTCGTCGAAGAAACAGCGGATTCTCGATGAAATTTCCATCAAAAACTTGAGAGATTTGAGGAGGGAATTGACAGCAAAATCTCAGTTTATATAGCAGCAAGGATTTCCAATTTAATCATGAAAATTTCGGCAGTATAACAGTAAGGAAATTAGTGTAAGTTGCGATAGCAGAATTCTCGTCGAAAAATTTCAGCGGTTTGTGATGAAAATTTGCAGCAATACAAAATTGTTTTTAGAGATGAATTCCTCAATAGATCAATCTTAGATGGAAGCCAAGATGATCTATAAAGTGTAGAAGAAATTTCGTTCAAAAAAGATTACAAATAGATCGGTTAAGGCAACAATATGCGGCTGAAATTTTCTGCAGCACAGATTTTCAAGTATAGCAGATTAGACATAAAAGACCAGTGGTTTATATTGAGAATTTTTTGATAAAACCAAAAGGAAATCCTCTATTAGGAAGTATCAAATCTATCATAAAAATTTCATAGACATTTGGATAGAAAAAATGCAGTAGCAAGATCAAACAAACTATGGTATGCGGCTGAAATTTTATAGTGCATATTTTTAAGTATAGCAGATTAGACGTAAAAGATCAACGGTTTATATTAAGAATTTTTTGACAAAACCAAGGGGAAATCTGCTATTAGGATGTGTCAAAGCTGTCATAAAAATTTCGTAGAGATTTGGAATGGAAAAAAGCAGTAGCAAGATCAAACAAACTGTGTTGTGCGGCTGAAATTTTACAGTGCAGATTTTCAAGTACAGCAGATTAGATGTAAAAGATCAATGGTTTATATTGAGAATTTTTTGATAAAACCAAAGGGAAATATACTGTTAGGAAGTATCAAATCTGTCATAAAAATTTCGTAGAGATTTGGATAGAAAAAATGCAGTAGCAAGATCAAATAGACTGTGTTATGCGGTTAGAATTCTGCAATGTATCTTTCGTCGTAGAGTTGAAAACTTTGCGACGAAAAGTTTATGCAGCAATATAGGAATAATTTTTTTTTTGGATTTTTGAATAAGGATAACTAAATTGCAGCAGCAGTAAGGTAGGAAACCAGAACCTGTTGCAATTCACGGGGAGATCAAAAGATGATCTGCGGTGGTGGAGATGACGGTGGGATTTGATGACGATCTTTTAAGCAATTGTGGGAATTGCTTTGGGCGACTGTGGAGGGAAGATGGATGGCTATGGAAAGGGCAGCGAGACGCCAAGAACGCGGCTCTGATACCAAGTGTTAGAACCCTTTCAGATTCTAAGCTTGGGGTTGATCTCTTTAGGGGATCGGCCTCCTGGAACTCTATAGGGGTTCCTTCCTCCAAGTTGCTGCGCAAAGGCTGCAGAAAAGATTCATCTATTGCTTATCAAAAGAGGATGAATACATGACTATTTATAGGGTGTCTAAACCCTAACTCCTAATAGGACTCCTACTCAAGACTCTTACTCAATTAAGACTTCTACTCAAGACTCCTAATAGGACTCCTACTCAAGACTCCTATTCCTTTACAACTCCTAATTCTTCTTTAAGAAATAACCTTCAAACCCTAGCCGGCCTCTTCACCTCTTTAATAAGGGTCGGCTTAGGTAGGTTTTACATGATTGCCCCTATCAATTAGGACTCTCCTAGCTAGAGTCCTAACAACCGAGTCCCAAACGGTGCCACGACCAAGGCACCAAGCTATAACGGTACCACGATCTTCTTGGCGAGTTCCGATGAGCTTCTTTGGCAAGCTCTTGGACTTCTCGGTTGGTTCCGGCATAACTTCCGATGAACGTCCGGACTTCCAAAAAACTCTCGAACTCCCAACGAAATCTCGATCTTGACTCTGACACAACATTTGCTTTATGTCTTACTGATATCATAGTTAATCCTACACACTTTTCTCAACATATAAATTAGATCAAATAATTTACTAATTGATTTCATCATCAAAATCCGAGATTCAACAATCTCCCTTTTTTTATGATGACAACCAATTGGTGATGGAGTTAACTTTAACTCCCCCTATCTATATGCCATTCTTGAGAAAGCATATTCTTGAATTCAAGACCTTTGAATTTAAGTATTAAACCGATAAGTCATATTTATTTAAACTTATCAACATGCACATTATGTTACTTATCATGATTTACTAATACGATATCATATATTTATCAATCAAAATGATGTCATGACATCCATTTTCAAGTCCGATGATAATAAACAATCATCATTTTCAAATATGATATGAATTTCGAATATGAAATTTAGCAAGATGACAATTCATCATTCCGTGGCAAGATATCAATTGTAAATAGCAAGTTAAGCTCATGATATCTTATCATAATGAAAGACATTTATCAAAATGATATGAATTCAAGCATGATACTAGAAAAAATTTATTTACAAGTCATCATGCCACATTTCGCTACGTTCGAAGCAAACATTTTGATATATATTTTTTAAGTATGTATTTGACGATACCAATCATATTTAATCATATTTCAAGTCATCAAGATATTAAATACACAATCACTTCATGCATGATAAAATGTTTCAATCATAGCCTTTTATTACTACTTGCATGAAATATCATCATGATATAACTTTTATAATTTGTAGTATTCAAAAGTTCATAATATTAATAATCTAATATTGTATCATGGTAACATTAGAAATTCTCAGCATTAAAGAGATCACAACATCAAAGTAAACATAAGATTACAACATCAAAGTAAGTAAAAGATTACAACATCAAAGTAAGCAATATAAAAGAGAGGGATTTCATCAACTTCTTCCCCTTTATCATTTGTAAAAAGATATACACATTCATTCATGTGGTGGTAAGTTAAAATGTCTAAACAAAGTATTAAGTTATTGATGAATTTGCTATAACTTAGTTAAAATTTGATCTTGACGTTATTTAAATTGATCCATTCGAGTCCCTATATTGTCGGTAGATGAGGGGGGTGCTTGCTCTACTGGGGGAGTTGCCTCAAATGGACCAATAGGAGGAGATTGATTTCTCATAAATATTGGTATTTCAAGTCCTAGATCAGGTGGGAGGAGATCGGTCCTTCTAGGTAATCTAGTCCATATATCATTTCTGAATATACACCTTAATCTTCATAGTAGGTTTCTATTTATAACATTAAATCTATCTAATTTCATAATTTCTTCGTCAGGTGGGATAACTTTGTCATAACCATGGATTAGTCTTGTGATCAGGCCACCATATGGAAGTATCATATCCTTTTTTGATAGTTCAATTATGTTTTGTTGTATTAGGTAGCCAAAATAATTTTTATATCTTTTCATAATCCAATACATCGTTCCTATTTCCATTTGGTTAACTTTATCGTGATGATATTATTTTGGAATTATAATGCTTATCAAGATGTGATGAAGTAGTTTGGTGTTGAAAGATAGTAAAAGTTTACAGCTTTTTAGAAGAATAGACAAGTTAGGATTACCGAAGATGGTTCCTAAGGATTTAGAATAAGTGGTCCCAACATATGCTTTATCCCATTGTCCTCTAAAATAACAACCTCTATCTTTCTCCGCAGTTCCTATGAGATTGCAAATTACACTATCCATAATTGGTATATGATGTCCTAAGAGATAAATGGTGATCCTATCATATTCATTCACATGTAAATTATTATAGAACAATCTAACAAGTCTAGGATAGATAGGTTCACATATTTGAAGGATTAGGAGGATATTTAAGTTAGCAAACTATTGAATAGGATATTTAAGTTATCCCTTGAGGATCTTTTAGAAGTCATAGAGACTACAATTTTGAAGATAGATAAGAGGCAAGAATAAGTAATGCAAATGGGGAATCAATTTGGTTTAGGGATTACCTTAGTAGTTTTTTCTTCTTGTGATCACCAAAAGGATGTTTGAGATTGATAATTGATTTAGTAGAAAAATGAGGATTCTTTTGAGTTGCTAGAGAGAAAGCAAGAGGATCAAGAGGTTTGAGGCACTTTGAAGAGGTGTATAATGAGTTGGGGTCGGTTTTATCGCCGGCCCTAGCTTGTTCTTTATATAGGGCAGGTTGTGGGTGGTGGCACCGCCTGCAACTCGTGACCACTAGTGGTGCTACCACCAGTTGAGCGGTGCCACCACCTACAGGCAGTGAGCACTACTTGCAGTGTGGTGCAAATATTGTGTGGTTCTATCTTACAAGATTTTTATCATTACGTGGTGCATACAAACATCATAAGTTCTACTTTTATAAGAGGAGAAAATTCGCACCATAAGAGGAGACAATCCATACACAAACATCATATAAAATTCGTATAAAATAAAAAAAATTCATATAGCTCATTATGGTCTTGTAAAATAGAATTCAATAAGAAAATCCAGAGAAAAATTTAAAGAGGAACTAATATATCAGAGAAATTTAGTACACCTAATCTCTTCTTATAAAATCAAATTATTCCTCAATCAAGGGTTTTATAAAAATATCAGCTAATTGATGTTTCGTGTTAATAAATTCTAAGATTACATCATGATTATTAACATGATCTTGTATAAAGTAATGCCTAATGTTAATATGTTTAGTTCTAGAGTGCTAAATAGGATTTTTCGTTAAACATATTGTAGTTATATTATCACACTTTACAGATATATTCTTAAGGTGAATTCCGTAATCCTCTATCCATATAACTTAAGCATAGCATGGACCTGCTATAATATACTCAGCTTCGATTGTAGATAATGCAACTGAGTTTTGTTTCTTGGAAGACCAAGAGACAAGTGTGTGTCCTAAAAATTGACATGTTCTAGATGTGCTTTTTCTATCTATTTGGCAACCAGCAAAATTAGCATCGACATAACCAAGCAATTCAAAATTTTTAGATTTTGGATATTATAATCTTAGTTTAAGAGTTCCTTTTAGGTATTTAAAAATCCTTTTGACAGCTTTTAAATGAGATTGCTTAGGGTTAGATTGAAACCTAGAACAAAGTCCTATGCTAAACATGATGTTTGGTCTAGTTGTGGTGAGATATAGTAAACTACCTATCATACTCCTATAAGCTTTTTGATTAAAGCTTTCTCCACCTTCGTCAATATCTAACTTAGTAGAGGTACCCATAGAAGTATTGATAGCATTTGAACTATCCATATTAAATCATTTTAACAAGTCTAATGCATATTTTGTTTAACTAATAAAAATACCATCATTAATTTATTTGATTTGTAAGCCTAAAAAGAAGGTTAGTTCCCCCATTAGGCTCATTTCAAACTCTAAGCTCATACTCTTAGCAAACGATTCACATGAAGATTCATTTGTAGAACTAAAGATAATATCATCAACATATATTTGAACAATAAGAAAATTATTTTTAAACTTTTTAATAAATAATGTGGTATCGACCTTGCTTTTTAAAAAAAATATTTTGAATAAGAAATGAGCTAAGTCTCTTATACAAAGCCCTTGAGGCTTATTTCAATCTATAGAGTATAAGTATAAAATTTGTAATATGCTGTATTAAAATATAAAAATAATCTTTTATACCAGGATTTGATGGTTAGGGAGAAGAGTTGAGAGAGAGAGTTTTTAATCCCTCAACTATAATTTTGTTCCTCTTCTTGTATTTAGTTCATAGAGGTCATGTTTATATATAGGCGAGAGCACAAGGGTCTAGGATGAGTTATTAGGAGAGTTCCTCCCATCAAGGTTATCTCCTAAAGAATCCTACTTTAAGTGGACTTCTTTTCTATTGGCCAATATATTTCATCAAAATCCAATTAGTTATATTATATATATCTTATCCAATTATAAAGAGCCATAAAATCTAACATTCTCCCACTTTACCCATTAATTAATAAGAAATAAAAGAGATATTCAAAATTAAAATAAACAAAACAAAATTATTTTAAAAAAATAATTTTACCTAATTGGATTCCAAAGAATTTTGAAAAACATTTTATACATGGCCATGAATTTTAAAACAAGCCAATAAGTCCAATAAACATAATAATAATATATTAGGTCCAACTATCAATACGAGTCATAGCGATTGTATATCATCAATGTCATACTCACTTCTATGTACTACAACATTGTTGGTCTTTCATAATATAGTTCATAATAATCCTTGTAATTTGTCTTGTCAAGACAATCCTATTGTTACATTCAACTATAATATGCATAAATATAAATGTAAATAGGATAGTAGAAACAAATAACTTTAATTAAGTAATAAAAATATCAATAATAGTATCCATCTAAACATGCGTCACCATATCCTTTATGACTTGCTCACAAGTCTCATTCTAAGAATATTTTCTTTAAATATTTTACACTATAAAGCTTTTGTCAATGGATCAGCAATTATCATAGTGGTGCTCAGGTTATGTAACATCCCCCTTTTCTAAAAATTTAGTTTAGTAAATGCTTGTTTGTAAATATGAGGATTATTTAATAATTTTTTTTATGTTAAATGATATTATATTAAAAGTTTATGACTAGGGACCTAAGAGTAAATATTAGAAATTTGATATAATTTATGAAAGATTCAGATTTAAGTTAAAGAAAAAAAATGATGGACATGTGTCACTAGCTAACTTAAGGTTGGTGCCACATTTGTTTGCTCTTAGGATGACACATAGGCTTCTTTCATGCATGCTTACTACCTTGCAAGCCTTGTATTAGCTAAACCTAATGTAATTAGAGAAAAAACTAAAGAAAAACTTAACTAAAGGAGGAAAACTTAAGAGCTATAGCCGGCGTGGGTTTGGAAGGATACAAAGTCAAGTGTTCTAACCCCATCCCACATTTGAGAATCAAACTTTTCTAAGGCAAGTGTTCTAACCCCGTCCCACAGTAATCCTAATCTCTATTTTCATTTTAATTCTATATAATTCAAAAGATTTCAGCTTAGCACCAAACATTTTTTTCATTTTGATACAAAGTCATGAATCTATAATTTTTTAGTAATTTGACCTCTATGCATTGTTTCGAACCTAACTTTTAGTACTAAACTCAGATTTAGGCAAAGCCTAATTTATTTGAAAGTAGACTCAAAGATCTTTATTTTGATACCTAGATTGAATGATTTGGAGTTTAAATGCTTACTCAGACTTCTATTTCAATTAACCCTATAGATTCTACAAAACAGGGATTGTAATTTCTGACATTTTGTTGCTAAACTATTTATAACTTTCTGTTGGGAACTCAGATTTATACAAAGTATAATTTATTAGAAACTAGACTCAAAATTATTTCTATGCTTATCTAATTTGAAATATTTGGAATACAATTGCAAATTGAAACATCTATTTTCATCGACCCTATGGATTTAGTAAAACAAAGCTGATGTTTTCAAACCTTTCACTATGAAATTATTTGTAACTCCCTATTGTAAACTCTAATTCTTAGAAAACTTATTTACCTAAAACTAGATTGACACATCTTTTATATTACACCTATTTTGTATAAATTAGAGCATAATTGGTTATCCAAATAATTCATATAATGTGCCTCTCAAATTTTGTCAGAATCGAGCTTTGATCGATTTTGTCTATTCTTATTTCGTATATTTGAAAATTAATTTCAGTTAAAATCATTACTTTAGTTGAGCTTTATATTAATGCTTTGAATTCATGTATACTCTTGTCCTATGAGTATTTGCATACCTTGATCTGTTCTGTAAGGTTCATGTTTGTATCGTAAAATTTTGTATATGCACATGCATTCTGTTGTTCCCCATATGTTTCCGATATATCCCAATTTTATTATTCACAATACTCTTTTGTACTCTAGTGTTTGTGAGATAATGTAAACCTTTGCTAGAAATAGTAAAGGGATTATTTGGATCTTTGCTAGAAATGGTAAAGGGTATTTGCTTAGAGCCCATGATGTTCTAGATTATGTTTCTAGATATGTTTGGTGGTTATTCAGAAATGGATGAACTATATTATATTATGATCCCACTTTACCATCTATGTGTTTGACATGATATCCAAAGCTTTGTTTATGTGCTTCTATATGTGCTTTGGATAACTCAATGTGCCTCTCAAATTCTGTCAGAGTCAAGCTTTGATTAATTTCGCCTATTCTTGTTTTGTCTCTTTAGAAAAATTGATTTCAGCTAACATCCTTTTTCCGGTTGAACTTTACATTATTGCCTTAAATTCCTATATACTTTTGTCCTTTAATTATTTGTATACCTGCATCTATCATGTAAAGTTCATGTTTGTATCGTAATATTTCGTATAGGCATATGCATTCCGTTGTTCCGCATGTGTTTTTGATATGTGTCAAATTTATTATTCGTAATGCCCCTTTTGTAGTATGATGTTTGTGGGATTATTTGGACCTTTGCTAGAAATGGTAAAAGGATTATCTGGACAATGGTAAAGGGTATATCGCCGCTTAGAGCCCGCGATGCTCTACCGACTCCCTCTAGCTTCATCCAGATATGGATGGATGACACTCCCAGATGTGGGAGATTATGTTTGGGATCCTACTTCACCTTCTATCTGTTTGACATAATATCCAAAGCTTTGGTTATATGCTTCTATGTGTGCTTTGGATGAGAATGAAATGTATGCAACATCAAATACGATGTTTGAGCTTCTATTTCGTATTTATTCTTTGATATGTTCTTAAATGCTTTTTATACTTCCAAAATCTTCCATATGCCATTGATATGTTCCGAAGTATTTCATCTATCATTATCTATTCTAAAATATTTCATTTGTTATTGATATGCTTTAAAATATTTCGTACGTTCTTGATATGTTTCGAAATGCTTCATATGACATTGATATGCTCCATAACATTTCATACGCCCTTGATATGTTCTAAAATGCTTCATATGTCATTAATATGTTCCGAACCATTTCATCCACCATTAATATGTTGTGAAATGTTTCCTTTATTATTGATATGCTCCGAAACATTTCATATGTCATTGATATGTTTTGAAATGTTTCATCCACTAATGATATGCTCCAAAATGCTTCCTATGCCATTAATATATTCCGAAATACTTCATTTTCTATTGATATGCTCCGTAATGCTTTCTATGCCATTGATATACTCTGAAATACTTCTTATGCCTCCAAAATATTTTATATGCCATTGATATCCGAAATGCTCCTTACGTGAATGATATGCTCCAACTAATCCTACTCCTTTGCTATGAATAAAACATGCTTCAAATGAAATGACATTGTAATTCTACATTTGTTGAGTAGCTATATATAAACTCTTGTATCCTTGCCTTGTATTTGGTATCTTATTTATTTGAAAATTGTCCTCTTTTACCATGGATATGTTAGTCACTTATTGAGCTCCATGTGCTCACCTCGTTGCTATATAATTTTTTTCAGGATAGCTTATCACTTGCTAAAATATTTAAATTGGGCTGAGGTAGTGGAGAACTAGAAGACTTTGGGTAGACCATTTTATGGATGATATATTTTTGTCATATAAGTACACTTGGTATCTAATGGAATGTTAATGGTAAATATGAATTTTGTAAAAGTTTAAAGAACCCCTCTTGTTTAGGATTTTAGAGTGTTAAGTTTAATTTGTGTAATGATATGAACATGTGATAAATATTGGTTTTGTGATTATGTAGAATCCCACACTTGTAGATTTATAAGGTGGTTGTTGTCTTGGTGAGTTGGTTTCAGATTTTATGATTTATCAAGTGATGTGGTATATGAATTTAAATTACATAGATTTTATGAATTGTGGAATTATGGATGTGAATGACTTGACTATGTTATCTTAGTGTCCTCAAATGTGTGTTTGGATCTTGTAATGGATTATTGTTGATTAAAATTTCGGGGGGCGTGATAGGTTGTCAATTGACACTTGTTATTTTTGGAATATTTCTCTAACCACCAAGTACTTTATTTTGATGTACTTGGAACCACTAGAGTGCTTGTCATTCTTTGAGAAGAAAACTGTTACGGTGTTATCACAAAATATCTTCAGCGGCCTAACAATTGAGTCAATCACACCAAGTCCTGAGATAAAATTTCACAACCATAAAGCTTGATTTATGGTCTCAAAGCATGCCACAAATTCAGCTTCCATTTTTAATGATGCAATAAGCTATTACTTTACACTTTTCTAAGAAATTACTCCACCAACTAACATGAATACAAATCCTGAAGTGGACTTCCTACTATTGAGGCAATTTGCAAAATCAACATATGAATATCCTGTTAATTCAAGCTGATCTGATCTCCTGTATGTGAGCATATAATCTTTCATCCCCTATAGATATTTCATTACTTTCTTTGCAGCTTTCCAATGTTTTATTCCTAGGTTGCTTTGTTATCTTCCCAACATTGCTACTGCAAAATTAATATCTGGTCTTGTACAAGTTTAAGCATATAATAGACTTCCGACTGCGCACCCATAAAGAATATTATTCATTTGATTCTTTTCTAAGTCATTTTTCGAGCACTGGTTTTGATTAAAATTTCGGGGGGCGTGATAGGTTGTCAATTGACACTTGTTATTTTTGGAATATTTCTCTAACCACCAAGTACTTTATTTTGATGTACTTGGAACCACTAGAGTGCTTGTCATTCTTTGAGAAGAAAACTGTTACGGTGTTATCACAAAATATCTTCAGCGGCCTAACAATTGAGTCAATCACACCAAGTCCTGAGATAAAATTTCACAACCATAAAGCTTGATTTATGGTCTCAAAGCATGCCACAAATTCAGCTTCCATTTTTAATGATGCAATAAGCTATTACTTTACACTTTTCTAAGAAATTACTCCACCAACTAACATGAATACAAATCCTGAAGTGGACTTCCTACTATTGAGGCAATTTGCAAAATCAACATATGAATATCCTGTTAATTCAAGCTGATCTGATCTCCTGTATGTGAGCATATAATCTTTCATCCCCTATAGATATTTCATTACTTTCTTTGCAGCTTTCCAATGTTTTATTCCTAGGTTGCTTTGTTATCTTCCCAACATTGCTACTGCAAAATTAATATCTGGTCTTGTACAAGTTTAAGCATATAATAGACTTCCGACTGCGCACCCATAAAGAATATTATTCATTTGATTCTTTTCTAAGTCATTTTTCGAGCACTGGTTTTGATTAAAATTTTCACTTCTAGTAATAAGTATATCATTGGCTGTGCAAAGTTGTATATTAAATCTCTCCAAGATACGATTAATATATCTTTTCTAAGACAATCGTAATAATCTTTAAGATCTATCCCTTAATATCTCAATGCCAATAACATAGGTTGCTCATTCATATCAACCATTTTAAAGTTGTTGTTGAGAAATATCTTAGTTTCGTGCAATAAACCAAGATCACTACTAGCAAATAAAATATCATCTACATATAAGACCAATATAATAAACTTACTCCTACTTACTTTCAGATATATGCATTGATCAATAGTGTTTTCCTTTAATCTGAAAGAAGCAATGATATTATGAAACTTTATATACCATTGTCTGGAAGCTTGTTTAAGATCATAAATAGATTTTTTAAATTTACAAGCCCAACTTTTTTTTCCCTTTTCAATGAATCCTTCAGGTTGTTCCATATAGATTTTCTCATCCAGATCCTTATTCAGAAATGTTGTTTTCACATCCATCTGATGCAAGTCAAGATCATAATAAGTTACTAATGTCATGACGATTCTTAATGAGTCCTTTTTAAAAACTAGAGAAAAAGTCTCATTATAGTCAATGCCTTCTTTTTGAGAAAAACCTTTGGCCACAAGTCTGGTTTTATATCGTTCGATATTCCCCGTTGAATCAAGTTTTGTCTTAAAGACCCATTTACAACCGACTCTTTTACAATTATTGGGCAATTCAATGAGTTCCCAGAAATCATTATAGACCATTGATTTTAACTCTTCTTTCGTTGCATTATACCATTTTTCAAAATCATTACTTTCTATGGCTTATGAAAATGATAAGCGGTCCCTTTTTATTCCTATATCATAATCTGATTCTTTTAGATATACCACATAATCATCAAAAATGACATATTTCCTTTTCCTTTGAGATCTTCTCAAAATTGATAATTGTGATTATTCTATAGGATCGTTAGCGGTGATATCAACATCATGTGAGAGTTCTTCGATGTTATTTTATTGTTCACCCTTATCAATACTCTCATTGATTTGAGGAACAATAATCTCTCGAATAGGAGATGATATGAGAGAATTAACCTAAATCTCCTCAATATTAAAATTGATCCTTCGAGATTTTTCACTCTCACTAATTTTATCATTTTCTAGATATTTTGTATTACCAGATTCTACTATCCTCATACTATGATTAGGGCAATAAAATTTGTATCCCTTAGATTTTTCTGGATAACTAATAAAATATCCTAAAATAGTTCTTGGATCCAATTTTTTTCATATGGATTGAATACTCTTATCTCTACAGGACATCTCCAAATATTTAAATGTCTTAGATTGTGCTTCCTACCATCCATAACTCAAATAGAGTTGATAAAACTGACTTACAAGGAATCCTGTTCAAGATGTACATAGTTATTCTAAGAGCTTCACCCCACATCGACTCAGGTATAGAGGAATAACTCATCATACTCCTAACCATATCCATAAGAGTACGATTTCGTCTTTCAACAATAACGTTCTATTGTGACACACCTAATAATGAATATTGAGCACAAATACCTTATTGTTCTAGGAATTTAATGAAAGGACCAATATTCTGGCCTGATCCATCATATCTGCCATAAAATTCACCACCCCTATCAAATCTGACAATTTTAACTTTTCTATCAAATTGTCTCTCGGCCTCATTTATGTATACTTCAAGAGTATCAATGGCTTGAGACTTTTTATATATTAGATAAACATAGTCATATCTGGATAGATAATCAATAAATGTAATGAAATACCTTTCTCCACTAAAATAAGGAATATGGAGTGGTCCGTAGATATCAGTATGAATAATCTTAAAGAGTTCTTTATTTCTTGTGGCATTTTTCTTTATATGTTTAGTTTGCTTTCCCTTAATGCAATCTATACAAACATCAAAATCAGTGAAGTGTAAATGTTCCAAAATATTATCCTTCACTAATCTTTTAATTCTTTCCTTGGAGATATGCCCAAATTGTCTATGCCATAATATAGATCTTTCATTATTGAAGCTATGTTTCAATCCAACACTTGATTGCAGGGTCAATAATATCTTTGCAAACTCAAGATCCAAATTAATTCTGTATAAACCATTACACAGAATTTCAAAACTAACTTTTATTGAATCATAAAATATACTAAGTTTATCATTACCAAAAGAAAGACAATATCATAACTCATCAATTCTAGATAAAGAAACTAAATTTCTAGAAATAGTAGGAACATAACATATGTCAACAAGATCCATCAGATGACCCGTCTCTAAGCGTAGACGATAAGTTCCTACTGATATCACTTTCGCTTTAAGATGATTTCCCATAATGATGAATCTTTCATGTTCTTTTGGTTTTCAGATTGAAAGAAATCCCTGTATATTATTGGTAACATGAGTCGAAGCACTAGAATCAATCTACCAAGTGTTAGAAGGAACTTCTATAATGTTTGATTCGAAACATACAAATGTCTAGTTAATACCTTTCTTTTCAAACCAAGTCTTCCATTTAATGCAGTCCTTTTTCACATGTCCTTTCTTGCCATAAAAGAAGCACTTTACTGTAAAGCTTTCTTTTCATTAGTCTGTTTAACATTTCCAACTTTCTTATTACTAGCTCCTTGGTAGTAGTCACGACATTATATGAACTTTCCCACTTTAATCCCAATTCTTCATAAACACACATATTAATTACTCATTCAAGTCCCACTTATCCTTATTTATGTTATAATGAATCTTGAATGGGCCAAACTGAGAAGGAAGAGAATTGAGAATGAATTGCACGAGAAAAGACTCATCAACATTCATGCCTAATGCTTTAAGTTTTATAGCTTTATCAGCCATATTGAGTATGTGATCTTGAATTCCTTAAGTGCCTTCATACAGAGCCGTAGTCAGGTACTCGAAATTTCTTTGATGGATGATGCTTTAATTTTCTTTTCTTATTACTAGCTCCTGGTAGTAGTCACGACATTATATGAACTTGCCCACTTTAATCCCAATTCTTCATAAACACACATATTAATTAACTCATTCAGTCCCACTTATCCTTATTTATGTTATAATGAATCTTGAATGGGCCACAACTGAGAAGGAAGAGAATGAGAATGAATGCACGAGAAAAGACTCATCAACATCATGCCTAATGCTTTAAGTTTTATAGCTTTATCAGCCATATTGAGTATGTGATCTTGAATTCCTTAAGTGCCTTCATACAGAGCCGTAGTCAGTTCTTTCATTAGTGTACCAGCCAATGACTTATCAACAGATTTAAAACTGTCTTCAATAACCTTTAAATATTCTTGTGTGCTAGTTGCAATCGGTAATGAAGTATTTATATTATTTGTAATTGTCATTCTTATGATCATTAAATTAAGCCTATCAGATTTTTTCCAAAGCCTTTATTTTATTAACTTGTTCTACAGTACTTACATTAGTCAAGTCTTTAGCCTTTTCAGTAAGCAATGCTAAATCAAGATCTAATACACCTAGTGTAAATTTCAAATGCTCTAACCATTCTGAATAATTTGATCCAGAGAGTACAAGGACACTAGAAGCATATGAATGTATGGACGGAAGTACCACTGCAAAATACAAAATAACATTAATGCTTTGAGTTTGTCAAAAATTTGATGAACTATTAATCTCATCTATATTACACCTTTACGTAAAATATTGACATATCTAGTGTTCACTCAACATCATCTATGGAGGACTGATACCATCCTTGTGGAATAGTATTATTATCTTTGGGTATACAATCTAAACTGCAAGAATATCTAGAACAGTATCATCCTACCCTATCAATAATTATTTGAAGTAGATTCTCCTTTGTGATTATCTAAATCTCCTAATTATTTGTGTCATTGTGAATATTATTTCCTTAATGTCATTTAGGACTGACTCTTTAATAGTATTTTATAAGTTATTAGTCTAGGTCACTTTGGTGGCTACAAGATCAATACAATGATATAAAATATAATTTAAAATATCTTATAAATGATAACTTTTATTATAATTCACATCACAAAAGTCTATTATCCCAAGTCATTTTGACAGCTACAAGTCAGATAGAACTTAGGAAGATGAATTATAAATAATATTCATCAAATTTCTTTAATTTAATTTATCCTAAACAGTTCAATAATAGAATAACAACCATAATAATTATTAAATATTAATCGACAAAAGAAAACTCATATGATAATCATGATAACATAAAAATCATGCCTTAATGTGAAAGATAAATATTATTTCATAATTTCAAATATATACATGTGAATAACCAAATGAATATCCAAGAATAATAATTGGATTTTATTTATCATATGTAAAAATACAATCAATAATTCATAGTTTTTTAATCAAAATTAAATCCAATCAAATAATCAAAATATAATCAAGATTAAATTCAATCATAATTATAATAAATCATATTTATTAATTTTATAATTGAGAATATAAATTAAAAATTCTCAATTTCATAATGGTAAAACTATAAATATTTAACAGGATATAAATTGGAATATGTGATTTATAAGGGCAAAATTGTAATTTAATAGAAATAGACATGAGGGCAAAACTATAAATATGTTGACAGAACATAAATTGGAATTACAAAATTTGCAAAGGGCAAAACTATAATTTGGTAAAACCAAGTCTTGAAGGCAAAATCGTAAATATGCTAAAACCCTAATTTGCTTACGCCACCGTCGCAAACACGCTACCTCTGTCGCCGCAATGCTAGCAACGTTGCGGGCTACCCGCGCGCGACCATTGTGGTGGTTCCTGCCCGCGTGCAGCCGCTGCGGTGGTTCCTGCCAGCACATGGCTACCACTTGGGCACGACTGCTCGCGTGTGGCTGCTGCCTGTGCAGCTACTGACGCATGCACACGACTGGTCACGGTTGCTGTCAGCATACGGCCTACCCGTGCGCGGTTGTCGTTGGCAGTTCTTGCCCGCACGAGGCTACCGCCTAGGCTGGTTGCCTTCATGCGACCGTCGCGTGGACGTGGGTTTTGCCCACGTGTGGCTGCCGCATGGGTGCTAGGATGCCGCCTGCTACGCTACTGCAGCGTGCACGTTGCCCAACGAACCTTTACGGCCAATAGATTTGCAGCAAGATCGTCGATCATTGGATAATACGAATCATTCATGCATCGTGAATAAAAATAATAGATCTAATGTATTTGATCTCAAGAACCTAGCTTTGATACCAATTGTAAGCATAAAATCTGTAATATGTTGTATTAAAATATGAAAACAATCTTTTATGCTAGGATTGAAATTAAATAATTAGATCTAGTTTACGATACGTACCTTTTGATGCCATCTGAAAAGATATCTCTGTTTGATTTGCAAAGACACCATTTTAATCCAAGATCGTTGTCAATCTGTAAAAGGAACTAGATCCTTCTTCTCTCTTCCTATTCTTTTATAGAACCACCTAGATTGATAGGTAGAGAGAAGAGTTGAGAGAGAGTCTTTAATCCCTCAACTATAATTTTGTTCCTTTTCTTATATTTAGTCCATATAGGTCATGTCTATATATAGGCAAAAGCAGAGGGTCCAGGATGAGTTATTAGGAGAGTTCCTCCCATCAAGGTTATCTCCTAAGGAATCATACTTTAAGTGGACTTCTTTTCTATTGGCCAATATATTTCATTAGAATTCAATTAGTTATATTATATATATCTAATTATAAAGGGTCACAAAATCTAACATAGAGAGCTTTAGTCAATTTAAACACATGATTAAGGAAATTATCATTCTCATATCCGGGAGGTTGTTCAACATATACTTCTTTATAAATAAAGCCATTAAGAAAAGCACTTTTAACATCCATTTGAAATAACTTAAAATTATTATTACTAGCATAGGCAATGAGCATCCTTATGTCTTCTAATCATGCCATAGGAACGAAGGTTTCTTCATAATTGATACATTCTTCTTGGTTGAAACCCTTGGCCACTAATCTAGCCTTGTTTCTAACCATGATACCAAATTTATCTTTCTTGTTTTTAAAGACTCATTTAGTACCAATAACTAAATGGTCATTTGGCCTCGGAACAAACTTCCACACCTTATTTCGCTCAAATTGGTTCAACTCTTCTTGTATTGCGATAACCCATGAATCATTTTTCAAGGCCTCATCAATGCATTTAGGTTCAATTTGAGAAAGAAATGTAGCATTGGCACAAAAATTCTTTAAAGAAGAACGAGTTTGAACCCCTTTTGAAGTGTCTCCTATAATTAATTCCTTAGGATGTGCATCTACATACTTCCATTCCTTGGGTAAGGATGGTTCGGAAGAAGATGCATCCAAGTTGCTAGATGGAGAAAGGGTTTCATTTAAATTAAAAGCATCAAAATTAAGATTATCATCAAAATAATTTTTCTTAACTCTGAAAACTTTATTAAAAATAACATGAATAGACTCTTCTATAACCAAAGTTCTTTTGTTAAAGATACGAAAGGCCTTAGAAATAAAAGAATAGCAAAAACAAATCCCTACATCGAATTTTACATCAAAATTTCCTAAGATATTTTTTTCATTCAAGATAAAATATTTATACCCGAAAACTTTAAAATATGAAACGTTGGATTTTTTGTTGTTCTATAACTCATAAGGAGTTCTGAAAAGTAATGGTCTTACTAGAACCTTATTCATAAGTATTTATGGCTTCGGCCCAAAAATATTTGGGTAGGCTATGTTCGTTTAACATGGTTCTTGTCATTTCTTATAAGTTTCCTTTTTTTTCTACTATTCCATTTTGTTGAGGATTTCTCGAAGTAGAGAAATTATGGTTGTATCCATTAGATTCACAAAAATCTTGGAAATCACTGTTTTGAAATTCACCACCGTGATCACTTCAAATTGATGAAATCATAGAACCCTTTCATTTTGAACAAGTTTAGAAAACTTAGAAAAATACTAAAGCAATCACTTTTGTGTGCCAAGAAGTAAGTCCAAGTGTATCTACTATAATCGTCCACGATGACAAAGGCGTATTTGCTACCTCCTAGGTTTGATGTTGCAATTGGTCTAAATAAATTCATATGGATCAACTGCAATGGTTTAGAGGTGCTTATTTGATTCTTTGGTTTGAAACTACCTTTTATTTGTTTTCCTAGTTGACATGCATCACACACATTGTCTTTAACGAACTTAATGTGAGAAATTTCTCTTACTAAGTTCTTTAGATTAGATTTGAGATATTAGTTTCATGCTTACATGACCTAATCTCCTATGCCAAAGCCAAGCATCGTCATTCAAAACCGAAAAATACATTTCATTACAAAGATCATCAATGTCGATAGTGTATACATTATTTTGTTTTAGAGCAATCATAGATGTGTTTTTGTGTAGTTTTCAATAATGTAAGCATTGGATTCAAATCTAATGACGTATCCTTTATCACACAATTGACTAATGCTCAAAAAGTTATGCTTTAAACCATCAACCAACAACATATCTTCAATAAAAAAGTTAGATTTGTTACCTATGGTTCCTTTGCCAACGATTTTACCTTTATCGTTGTCTCCGAATATGACATATCCTTTGTCTAGGCTAGTGAGCTTAGAGAATTGGGATGGATCTTCGGTCATATGCCTTGAGCATCCACTATCAATGCATCATCTCTTGCTCCTAGCTTATGATGGTAAGCATTTCTACAAAAAAAGATGATTTTTATGTACTCATTTGACCTGGATGCCTCAAAAATCGATCTACACAACTTATCATGTTGCATTGAGTCATTTGAGGTTCTTTTAGAAACTCAAATCAATTTATGTGGACTATATTTCTTAAATGGATATTTGTACGCAATATGTCCAAATTTACAATAAAAGTTGTATTTGTTTCGGGGTGAAACATATAAGGTAGAGCCTTTAACAAAGGTGGTTAGATTTCAGTGAGAGCTACTCATAAATTCGATTCTACCTTTTATATGAATGTGACATTTATTAACAAGGATCATGTTCAAGGACTTGCTACCAACCTTAAACTTTTCTAAGGTTTGTTTGAGTAGCAAGTTTTTCTTTCTAAGTGTTTCTAATTCATCGCATTTTGTGCAAGGATCTAGACTATCATCATGCTTAATTTTTAATCTATCAAGATCACTAACAAGATATGCATGCTCCTTTTTTTAACAATTTATATTTTTTACTAACTAATTTACATTCATCGAATAAATAATGAAAAGTATAGTAATTCACTAAAAGATAAATTTGCATATAATGAACTGCTTACCTCATTTCCAATAGCCATTAGCACGTAGTGAGCAACTTGCTCTATGTTTGTTAGCTCCTCTTCTTCGAATGCATTTAAGTCGTCTTAAGTTGCTTTAAAAGCTTTCTTCTTCTTTGGTTGTTTCTTCTTTGCTTAGGGATATTCGCTTTTGAAATGTCTCGACTTCTTGCATTCATAGCATATGACTTTTTCTTTCTTCGGTTCAAATTTTTTTTAGTATCATTTTTAAATTTATTCATTTTTATG
Source organism: Musa balbisiana (assembly GCA_004837865.1). Classification (NCBI taxonomy): domain Eukaryota; kingdom Viridiplantae; phylum Streptophyta; class Magnoliopsida; order Zingiberales; family Musaceae; genus Musa; species Musa balbisiana. Next base: position 13,139,472 of record CM017195.1, on the reverse strand, counting down.
AATTTTTTGAACTTTCTTGTTAATAGTGCCAAGTCATCATCATAGTCCCTATCACTTGAATTTTCTTTCAAATGGTCTTCTTGAGTTCTTAGTGTCATATCCTTCATATTCTTTAAAAAGTTATTCTCAAGCTTTTCATGAGCGTTGCAAGTTATCTCATAAGTCATTAGTGACACGATAAGTTCTTTGAGAGGAAAGTTGTTTAAATCCTTGGCCTTTTGAATGACTATTACTTTATAGTCCCAACTCTTTGGAAGGGATCTCAAGATTTTATTAACAAGTTCAAAATTCAAAAAACATTTGCCAAGAGCTTTTAAAATATTAATGACATATGTAAAATGAGTGTACATGTCGACAATAGTCTCACTTGGCTTCATCCGAAATAATTCATAAGAATGAATTAAAAGATTTATCTTTGATTCCTTAATTCTACTAGTGCCTTCGTGAGTAATTTTGAGTTTATGGCAAATATCAAAAGTCATTTCACAAATAGACACTCGATTGAACTTGTTTTTATCTAAAGCACAAACAAGACATTCATAGCCTTGGCATTTAAAGCGAAAGTCTTCTTCTCCAACTCATTCCAATCGCTCATTAGAAGAGAAGAATTTTGAAAACTATTTTCCACCAGATTTCATAACTCAAGATCCATTGAAATTAGAAAAATTCTCATTCTAGTCTTCCAATATGTGTAATCCATCTCATTGAATATAGGAGGATGTGTCATTGAATGACCCTCTTAATTGTCGATAAATGTCATCTCTCTTAGGTTTCAAGTCAAACGAGAGTAACCTTGCTCTGATACCAATTGTTAGGATCAAGAGCGGCACTAAGAGGGAGGGTGAATTAGTGCAGCAAAAAAATTATTGTTTTTTTGAAACTTTCTTGTTAATAGTGCCAAGTCATCATCATAGTCCCTATCACTTGAATTTTCTTTCAAATGGTCTTCTTGAGTTCTTAGTGTCATATCCTTCATATTGACTATTACTTTATAGTCCCAACTCTTTGGAAGGGGATCTCAAGATTTTATTAACAAGTTCAAAATTCAAAAACTTTGGCCAAGAGCTTTTAAAATATTAATGACATATGTAAATGAGTGTACATGTCGACAATAGTCTCACTTGGCTTCATCCGAAATAATTCATAAGAATGAATTACAAGATTTATCTTTGATTCCTTAATTCTACTAGTGCCTTCGTGAGTAATTTGAGTTTATGGCAAATATCAAAAGTCATTCAACAAATAGACACTCGATTGAACTTGTTTTTATCTAAAGCACAAACAAGACATTCATAGCCTTGGCATTTAAAGCGAAAGTCTTCTTCTCCCAACTCATTCCAATCGCTCATTAGAAGAGAAGAATTTTGAAAACTATTTTCCACCAGATTTCATAACTCAAGATCCATTGAAATTAGAAAAATTCTCATTCTAGTCTTCCAATATGTGTAATCCATCTCATTGAATATAGGAGGATGTGTCATTGAATGACCCTCTTAATTGTCGATAAATGTCATCTCTCTTAGGTTTCAAGTCAAACGAGAGTAACCTTGCTCTGATACCAATTGTTAGGATCAAGAGCGGCACTAAGAGGGAGGGTGAATTAGTGCAGCAAAAAAATTATTGTTTTTTTGAAACTTTCTTATTCGTTGAAAGGTAATATCAAAAAATGACTTAAAAGTTTGTTTGCTTGTAAAGTAGGGAAAGACATGTAAGGAGAAAGTGAAACAGTTACAAAGTAAGTAAATAACGATAATAATAACAATAAAACTCCTTCTAGTTGATCGATTATAAATAATAATTTATTTAGAAGAGATATTTTGATTATTTTATAATTTATAAAAATTATAAATATAATTTTTTAAAATAATAATGTTTGCTCTTTGGAGGTATGTAGGAGAAGAAAAATCCCCAGAAAAACCTCCCCTAGAAAAAACTTCTCATTCATCTTTACCAATAAAAAAACATAGATTTATCTGACACTAACGACGAGCAACTATAATATATCCACACTTCAAAGTTGCACTTTGATGAAGAACGTGGGCATAGAAATATATCCAAAAATACTTACTTTGGATGAATTATTTCTTTTATATATTCAAACAAAATATTTTGAGTGGAATAAATGGAGTTAATTTTTAATATCGTCACGTGTTATTTACACTAGATGAAAGTTTATGTTGATAATGTTGGTCGATATTATCATTTTTATCATATCCTATACGATTGATGTTTTATTTTTTATTCTATGAAATCATTTATTTTTAATCATAATTTTAATATTTATTATAAAATATATTTAAAATATTTTATTTAAATATATGATCTAACACCTTAGACTTTACCGAATGACTTGATATGACAACTCGATCTAGTATTTTAGATTGATATGGTGGTTTATATGATCTCTTTTCTAATTTTGTTTGACACTCCAAACATTAGATTTTTTTTTTAATTAGGGATCCGAATCTCATTCCATACATACTTTATACATTCAAATATTGATTTAATTATGATGTATCAACTAACTTATTAAATATTAAGGATTTCATCCAACATACCCTTTGGAAAAATAAATAAATAATATAGTCTAATCTCATATAATAATACTTGAATGAAAATGATGATCCATATAGACAAGAGCTATGTTATCAGTGAGGGTAGTAGATCAGATCATATTGAGACAATTAGCATCATGTGAAAGTATGAAAAGATATTGATTAATGAGAGACTCAAAAATGGTCGACACAGAACCACCAAACCCACAGCTGATGTGGTTAGGGTGATTGATGTACTCGACAAATGGTAACTAGGTGGTGCCTCTGACCAAAAGGGCACCGACCGAGGACAACACTATCGATCAATCATCCGGGTACATGAACTTCTATTTATATTTATATTTGTTGGAGAAAATTATTATAACAAAATAAATTTTTTATTAAAATAAAATTTTCATCAAAATACTAACTTGTTATCAAAAGTAAATATTAACCAAAGTAGTATAAATAGTAAAACAATAAATCAATCACAACATTAAATTTTTACGTGAAAAACTCAATACGAAAAAAATCACGGGACCGTAATATTAGGATCAGAACTAAAAATGCGGGAGGGTGAATTAATACTTTCAAAATGAAATTTTAATTTGAAAATTCGATCGATAAATTTGTATTGAAAATACGTTTAACTTACAATGTGGGTAAAGGTAATGAGTAACTAAATTAGTTTGTAATAATAATAAAAAGTATAAAGAGAAATATAAATCAATTTATAGTGGTTTGATCGTCCCAACTTACGTTCACTCCCGATTTCTCTTCTCTCGAGGCTATCGGCTTTCACTACTGATATTCTTTTCATCAAGCGAAGATCAACTACCCTTGTTATACCTCTCTTTTACAAAAGACCTTACATCTCCTTAGTATATCCTCTAAACTTAAGGAGGAAAAGACTCAACACTTTTCAAGAAAGTTTATGACACTTTTATTCTTAAAAATTCTTACTCTTTTTTTGCTTCATCAAGTAAGCATGAGTGGGGTATTTATAGACCCCAAATGGTTTAAAAAATAGAGCAAAAAATTTAAATTCTTGGATTTTTAGGGTATTGACGATGAGGTAAATGACTCACCCAAAACATATTTACCTTATTATAAAATTACTTGATGCCTTTGATGAGTTATTTTTAAATTAGTTAGTAAGAAATAAAAATATATAAAAAATCATGCTTATTTTTCTAGTGAATTTGAAAAAAATTAAAAATTTGAGCATAACAATTGCATGTTAACTCCTAGCACTAAGCATGAAAAGTTAGATTCATTTAAAAAGAAAATTACATTACTACAATAAACAAAATGATTTTGATTAAAAATGTCTTATGTTTAATGAAATCATACTTGATGTAATGATGTAATGAAAATGTTAAAAGGTTTCGTATCATGCTTAATGATTTTATATTATACATAAGGATATGAAGCAATGATGATTTGAAATCTTATGTTTTAGAATTATGTGTTATACTTTTGATCTCCATGATTTTTGTGATAAATCTTACTTTTCAAGTTTAAATAATAATGCATGGTTTTGGCTTAGAAAACAATAGTATGCTTATATGAAATCAATCATAAAATGTATTATTTTTCTTGAAAATGACTCTATCCCCAAACACTTATTAAATTTTTCAACAAGAGATCCTAAGAGATTATTAAATCTATTTATGTTATTTTAAATCTCTTGAAAATGATTTTGATAATTTTGATTATTTGAATTTGAATAAGTTTTTACCTATATCATATCATGATTTTGATTCCTCAAAATTATAACTTGAAATATTTTATAAATCAAGATATTCTATTATGTGTTCTCATATTATTTAAGAGGATTTTTTTATGAATCATGATTTTTATTGTGAATTCTAAGAATTACAACTTGTGATTTTTTTATATGAATCATGATCTAAATAACTTCAGATTTTTTATATATGAATAAGATCTTTATTCTTCTATGTTCCTTTTCGCTAAGAAGATATTTATCCAAACGAATCTTGATTCTTTCACTTGATATTTATAAATTGAGATTTATTATGAATCAAGATTTTTCATATTTTATTCTCATATGATTCTTTTTACTATTCACTAAAAAGAAGACTTATCCTAATAAACCATGATATACCACTTGACATCTTGATAATTTATGACTTGAGTTTTGTTATGTACAAATTCTTTATATTTATGGTTGTATACCTTATGTAATGCTTAGAGCATTGATGTTAGAAGGAAATGAATTACACAATTATATTATTCCCCTCTTCTTCTTTCTTACAGGATAAGAAAATTACTAGCTTGAATGTTAAATTTAGGCAAACAAAAGTACTAGCTTGAATGTGAAATATTTCGAATGTATAAACTCTTCTTATACATTTTTTTGAAACATTTTGATTTCTTGATTTTTATGACTTGAGTTTCTTTTTAAATCAAGATCATTTCCTATTATTCCTTCTATTTACAAAGAATAAATTTATCAAAAATGATACATGTTCGTTTGGTATTCATGACTTGATCTTTTATTTTTTATGATTAAAATATTGATGTAAATTTATCCTTATTATTTATCTTTGTCATGATTTAAAAATTGATGTAAAGGGAAATGAACTTTAATATTGTATTCTTCCCTTCTTTTTGCTAATGGCAAAAGGGGGAGAAAGAATTGCTAGTGTGCACATCTCAAAAAAGAACCAAAATTTGTTAGCTTGTATAATTCAAGAAAAAATAAATCATGCTAGCTTGCACATCGCAAAGAAAAACAAACTTGCTAGCTTATATGTTCTAAAATGATATAAAATTTGCTAGCTTGTATATTCTAAAATGATGTAAATCTTGTATTCTTTTTCAAAACTTGCCAGCTTGAACATCACAAAGAAAAAAAAGCATGCTATCTTGAACATCTTAAAAGATGCAAAAGTTTTGCTAACTTTCATATTTCAAAAACTTGCTAACTTACAATGATATTTCAAAAACTTGAAACTATGTTTATAATGCAACGATTTAAAATTATATCACAAAAACTTTTAATTGCACTTCTTCTTTTTTGTTAATGACAAAAGGGGAGAAGTTATGATGATGATCATGCATGGAATAATGTATTAAAATTTTAATTATGCATGATTTTATGCTGCATGATGATATGTTTAATTAGTTCTTTCAATATTCACGATGTATGCAATGGTGAAATAATTATAATTCTATGAATTCAAAAGTTCTATCAACATAGCATATTAATAGGGGGAGTTAATATTAACTCCGTCATCAATTGGTTGTCATTATAAAAAAGGGAACGATTGTTAAATCTCAGATTTTGATGATGAAATCAATTGATAATGTTATGATCTAATTTGCGTTTTGGGTGACATAGGACTAGCTTCGATTAAGAGAGGCAAATTGATTAAAGTAGGAAGAATAAAAAGTTAGGCTTGAATTAAACATGTTAGAAAATTGGAAGTCAGAACGGAGGAATGGTCGATGTGTCAACAGAAGACTTCGTGCCGTGAGTTCGGGCATCGGGCCAAAGGATCGGACATTGCGCCAAGGAGATCGGGTGTTGTGAAGATCAACTTTGTGCTGCAAGAGAGGACGATGCACAAAAGGTTTGGACAAAGCGCCGGATGAACCAATGGCATGTCAGATAACTTAATATTCTTGCTTGTAATAATTTATCCAGATCGAAGTAGTTTAGAGGGCTAATTGAGTCGGTTCCAGATGTAACCATACCAACTTAATTAGAGGCAACTGGGCCCGAATTGAGGCTATTTTGAGCTAAAAGAAAAGCTCGTTCAATAACCCAAAACTTAGGTCAGGCAATGGCACCGGCAGAGGCTTAGTTTCCAAGACACAATCTCTGAAACTGTGTTAGGCAGTGGTACCTCCCAGTGTTATGTGGTGGTACTACCAGATTAGGTGGTGGTACCGCTAGGACCCAGGAAACCCGAGATGGGACCTTTTTTTGCTCTATTTTTTTAAGTTATTTGGGGTCTATAAATATCCCAACTATTCCTGCATGGAATAGTAAGAAATTGAGTTGAAATGGAAAATATACTTGAGCAAAATTATGTAATCTCTCTTCGAATTTAGGGTCCCTTCTTCCTAGTATTTAGAAAGTTCTTCTAAAGGGAGAAGTGAGGTATAAGAAAGAGAGGTTGTAAAGGTTCTCTCCTAAGCCTATCAAAAGAAGAAAAAGAGTTGTAAAATGGTAGTTGATATTCACCCATCGAAGAAAGATCAGAAGTGGAAGCCGATGGGCTTGAGTGAAGAGGAATCGAGGGTGGATACAGGTCACGATGATCGAACCACTATAAATCGGTTTGCATTTATGTTTTGTTGCTTATCTTTATTGTAAACTACTTTACTTCCTCATTACTTTAGTTGCATACTCTTACGAATGTTTTCAAAGTTAAATACTCTTTGATACGATTTTATCGTACGAAGATTTTTGACTCGACGTAATTCTTTTACGTACGCACTAATTCACCCCCATTCTCTTAGTGCCAACTCGATCCTAATAGTTTTAGGAACTATTTTCTCAAGCCTGATACTATAGAACTTTTAATAATTCTTAAAAGGATCCGTGTACTCACCATCATTATTTGCTTGAACACCATTTAACTTTTTGTTAGGTTCTCTTTTGACACTGACATGAAACTCTTTGAAAACATCGAGTATTTGGGCTTTACATTTCAAAGCAAAAACCTAATTTTTTTTAGAATGTTTATAAACGAAAGTAACAAAATAAAAAGCATCTCCAAGAGTTCTAGTTTGCATAGTATAGACATCAGTGTGAACTAAATCAATAGCATTTGATCTTCTAGATTGCATATAAGTATAAAAGGTAATTTTATGTGTTTTACCAACTAAGCAATGATCACAAGATTTAAGAGATGTACCTTGCAACTCCACTAAGAATTGCTTTCTAGCAAGAGTTTGAAGTCCCTTCTCATTGATATGACCAAACCTCTTACACTAAAGACCTGTGCTTTTACTCTTTTGAATTGCATTAATCTCTTCTTTATATAGCTTAGCTTCTATGATATACAAAGAGTTTAGCTTCTTTCCTCTCACCACAACTTGAGAACCTTTGGTGAACTTCTATTTGTTTTCACCAAAATAATGTGTAAATCCCTTATCATCAAGTTTGTTTATAGATACCAAATTAAGATGAATATTTAGAATATGTCTAACATCTTTAAGTATCAATTTACTCTTGGTATTGGTCTTTAAGTAAATATCTCTAATATCCATAATCTTAGATGTACCATTATTTTTCATTTTGATATTGTCAAAATCACCAACAGTGTAAGATCTAAAGAAATCACCATGAGAAGTAACATGGAATGAAGCACCAAAGTTAATTATCCAATTACTATCCTGAGCTACAAGATTGACACATCCGTCATCACAAACAATAACGATATTATCTTCAACAGCAACTATATTGTTACATTGGAAACACTTGATATCTTTTCAAGATTTGAATTTTCCTCTATAATCATATGAATTTCTACTATGACTTCTTCCACATCTTTCTTGCTTTTCAATAACAATTGCACCGAAAGAAAATTCTCCTTATTATTTCCTTTAAGCATTTTTATTTAGCAAACTATCTTTAACCATGTTTATGGTTAGAGTCCCCTCTCATATGAAGTTAAAAATTATTATCATATCCGTTCCCCAACTTTCTAATAAAGAACTGAGAAGTAACAATCTTTATATATGATCATCTATATTTTTTTTCATAGTAACCAACTTGTTTGCAAGATTTTGAAATAGACTTATGTACTCAACAATATTACCACCATCTTTATATTTTAAATTAACAAGCCTTCTAACGAGAGAAATTCTATTTCTCACTATCTTTTTTGCAAGGAGATTTTCTAACCTTGCTAAACAACCTCAGCTCTAGTTTCATCAGAAATATGCTCATGCAAATTTACATTTATCCATCTTCTAATATGCGCAATAGTTTTTTTTATGTTGAATATCTCATTCCTTATCTTATATAGTAGAAGGTTTGTCTTTAACTTTGATGTGCTTATATAAATCTTTATAATAGAATAAATCTTCCATCATATACCTCCAAGTGAAATAATTTAGTGAGTTTAATTTAATTATATCATTTGACTCTTTCATTTCAATCACACAAGAAAAACTAGCAGCACAAGAAAAACTAGTACCAAACAACCTGATGTTGTGATACCACTTATTGACAAAAACTATTATAGTAGAATAATTCTTTTTCCTTTTTGTGTATCAAAATGATTTTTCCATCAAAAGAGTAACTTGTTACCAAAAGCAAATATTAACCAGAGCAACATAAACAATAGAACAATGAATGAATCACAAAGTGAGACACTGAATTTTTTACGTAAAAAACCTAATGCAAGAAAAACTATGGGACCCCACTTCAAACTTCCACTATCATCAATAATGATAATAAGTTTATAATAAATCTTCTCTAGAATAATTAAAGGATCACAAACAACATCAAGAACACAGATCTTAACTCAACAACAACATATCATCATCATCGTAGATGAATTTCATTAAAGAAAATATTTAGGTCTCACTAAATGGATATATCAGAAAAGCACATCAAAAAAGATAATCTGTTGATCGATATTATTAAAATTATAGTGTTTGTTGTAAAGATTCTTCACAAAAAATTTGAGCTAAAATTGATTAAGTTTTACTGCTACATCATCTACTAAAACCCTAGAAACCTAGCTTTTTCTCTTTTCTTTTTTCTATATTGCCATTGTTTCGTTCCTTCCATTTGTATGTGGCACATCTCAGCTTACCTATGAGATGGATCCAATAATATTATACTAGGAACTTGCAAGATTCCTTTGGATACTGTTGCCTGCAATGTAAGATGGTATGTTTAAAGCTTTCGATATATTAAGTTTTCTGTTAGAGAAAATAATGACAACAAGAATCAATCTTGAGCTTAATTTGTTTTAGTTTATAGATAGAAAATAATAATGGTTGAAGTAGCGGAGATCCACCCTAGACATCGTTCAGGAGACGTCCTAGAAATCCAAGAATCCCGTGAGGTCACTCTTTTGTTGACCCACTCACGAGCGCATTTGTTTGTATATTGTTCTACCCATGCTAGCCGATGAAGCACTTTCATTGTTTTGATTTACTCCGTTTTAATCTTCATCTCGATGCTATGCGACCATCACTCATGTAACAACAAATTCATCTCCGAAACGAGAAAAACTAGGGGGTATTTCTTTACAAAATTATGCTCAATTTCTCTTTGTTGGATATTCTAATGTTCGATTATAAAAAGATAATTCCAATTCCAAGATAATAAAACTCTTTCTAATTGATCGATCATAAAAAAGACAAATGATTCGACAAATAAAATTATTTATTTTAAGTCAATAAATATTTATTTAGAAGAGATATTTTGATTATTTTATAATTTATAAAAACTACAAGTATATATTTTTTTAAAAAATAATTATGCTCTTTCCAACCGCTAATTAAAAGCTAGTTAGAGGTTTGTAGGAGAAGAAAAATCTCCAAAAAAAACACTTCTCATTCTTCTTTACCAATTAAGAAAACATAGATTTATCTGACACTAACGACGAGCTGCATGAATTCAGACTTCATCCGCAGGAACAAAAGCGAAAAGGTGAAAAATACTTAATCTTGGGGTGAGAGAGGCTCGAACTCTCGACCTCAGGATAACTCGGAAGCTATGAGACCTACGCGCTAACCAACTGCGCCACCACCCCTTTATGTCTCTAAGTTATAATAATTAGATTATGTTGGATGTTACACATATGTCGGACGGCCATGTTTCTGATTCCCGTGGGAACAACGATGCATGCTCTCTCTCTCTCTCTCTCTCTGCGTTCTTGCGGTTTGCCCCCACAATTTTCTTTGATTCATGCAGATTCTGTCGGTCGTAGACGAAGAAAGAATGGGCCCGGCGCCATTTGCCGATGGCTGATACGACAAAACAACCACATGCACTAATTTTAAGAGAAAAAATAATAAATGGATAAAAAGGACAAAGAAGAGGGGCCTCATGCGCACCTACTAAAATTGATTTGTCAATCAAATCGTCTGCATTTATGAAAAAGCATAAATACACGTCGGTCAGAGATAAGGAAGTGCATATCGCCTAAGTTTTCTTTCGTGTAAGTAAGCCACTTTCCTTCCTGTTGGGTAGATTGATTATATTTACTCCTTCCCTCATCCACCACGTGACGAAATTAGAATGATAAAACGAATAAATAAAAAAAAAGAAAGAAGGAAAGGGCTTCCTTCCTCCCCGCGTGACGACACGTGTCGCTTCCACCCCACCCACCGCAGCAATAAAATAACCCCTCTACGATGGCGCCGCCACTTCAACCCATCCTCTACGTCTGTTCACATTTGCCTATATTTACCGCCCGTTTCTCCATCTGTCAGGTTAGCACTAATTGCGTCGTCTCGGCCATTCGTCCACGCCCTCCTGCCGGCCGCTGCAGGCCCGTGATTTACTGAATTAGCTACCCAGCGATATATATTATATATATATATATATATATATATATAATTTACTGAATTAGCTACCCTGCGATATATATATATATTATACATATATATATAATTATTTTCCCTCAGCAGTCCCCTCACTTCTCCTGTATTTCCATAATGCCCCCATGATAGGACAACTAAAATAGACTCCCCTCTTGCGTTGGACAGATCTATTAATTTCTCGGTTAGAAATTGTCTATATCTCTCTTGATGCCTCCGTCAAGATATTATAAATCTACACACACAAAAAATATTATAATTGACTCGAAATCCAACGCAAATCAGTTTATCAATGTCTATTTAAAAATAGATATTTTTATTTATTTATGGTGAGAAACATTGAAAATAATCTATATATCAACTATTATGTTTTTAATAAGATTTCGATCTCTTTGTATCATAAATACTAAAATTCTGTTTCAAAATAAAATGGGAGTTTGGGATTTTGCCATAATTCGTCCGATCTAATTAGGAACAGAAAGATTAGGTTTGGTTCGGAAAATGTGCCATGCCATATTTACTGGAAGGAAACAAGCCGGAAGCAGCAAATTACCAGTAGCAGAGTACGGTTTCCTTGAAAGCGAAACCGACCACGCCTTTTGCGAGCGCCGATCTCTCGTTCCTTCGTTTGCCTGCTCGTTTCTTCCGCGCTGTTTGCGCCGCGCCCTCTTTCCAGTTTCCACGGCCCCTCTCCCAGCTACCAGGTTTTTAGAAGCCGCCCATCGCTGCTCCCCCCGAGCCTGGACTCACCCGGATTTACCGGAATCCAGGGATCCAGTTCGTGCGCAGTAGTCCGGCCACGCCGGTGATCGAGCAGGAAGCGGATGAACCTCTGGTCCGACGACAACGCCTCCGTGATGGAGGCCTTCATGGCCTCCACCGACCTCCAGGGCTTCTCCTGGGCTCCTCCTCCCACCCCTCCGCCGCCCTCCACAGCCGCTTCCTCCTTGGATCCCGTGAGGGCCGTCCGTGGTCCTGCCCCGCCCGCGGCGGCGCCGCAAACTCCAACCACGCCCGCGTACCTCAGCCAGGAGACGCTCCAGCAACGGTTGCAGACGCTGATCGAGGGGGCGCGAGAGAGCTGGACGTACGGCATCTTCTGGCAGTCGTCGGTGGACGCCGCCACAGGAGCCTCCTACCTGGGCTGGGGGGACGGCTACTATAAGGGCTGCGAGGAGGACAAGCGGAAGCAGCGGCCCACGGCCGCCGCCTCCCCCGAGGAACAGGAGTACCGGAAGCGCGTCCTACGGGAGCTCCATTCGATCATCTCCTGCGGCGGATCGTCGGGAATGGACGAGGCCGTCGAAGACGAGGTCACCGACACCGAATGGTTCTTCCTCGTCTCTATGACCCAGTCCTTCGTGAACGGCGCCGGTCTTGCCGGTCAGGCTCTCTACGCCGGCGCCCCCTCCTGGATCGCAGGCGACTCCCGCCTTGCCGCGGCGCCCTGCCAGCGGGCGCACCAGGCGCAGCTGCTTGGCATCCAAACCATGGTGTGCGTCCCGGTCGGCTCCGGCGTTCTCGAGCTCGGTTCCCCCGATGTCATCTTCGAAAACCCCGAGATCATGGGCAAGATCCGCGTCCTCTTCAACTTCGACTCCCCGGATGCACCCACCTCCTGCTCGGCAGCCGCCGCCGCACCATCCTCTCTCGCGCTGCAATCCGCGGTGGGGACTCCCGCTGCCGATCGAGGCGAGACCGATCCATCGGTGCTCTGGCTCACAGATCCGTCCGCGGTCGAAATCAAAGACTCCGTCTCGTTCCTCTCGACCACCGCCGATATGTCCGTCACGAAACCCCCGATCCAATTCGGGAACAAAGCAAGCTCCAGGAACCTTATCGAAAACCCTAGCTCTTCGTTCCAGACTCAAAAATCCCAAAACCACCAGATGCATCATCGGAGCGGCGGCAGTAAACCGCAGAACCAATCTTTCTTCTCCAAAGATCTCAACTCCTCCGAATTCGCCTCGAACGACTCCGTGGGCCCCCACTCGTTCGAGCGGGAGTCTGGAAATATCCTAAATTTCGCCAGTGGCAAGAGGAATTCCTCGCCAGCCCCCGCCGCCGGCAGCCTCTTCTCCCACCACCCAGCCGCCGCTGCCGCCACGGTGGACGACAAGAAGAACACGAGATCCACGGGGGCGACGTCCAGAGCGAGCAACAACAACGATGAGGGGATGCTCTCCTTCTCATCGACTCCGGTAAGACCAGTCCCCAACGGTCAACGGAATTCTTCCGGTGGCGGTGGCGGTGGCGGGATCCTCGACGCCGCCGATTCTGATCAGTCAGACCTCGTGGCCTCGGTGCGGGAGGTGGAGAGCAGCCAGGTGGTGGAGCCGGAGAAGCGGCCGAGGAAGCGTGGCCGGAAACCTGCCAACGGCCGCGAGGAACCTCTCAACCACGTGGAAGCCGAGCGGCAGCGGCGCGAGAAGCTCAACCAGAGGTTCTACGCTCTCCGTGCGGTAGTCCCAAACGTGTCGAAGATGGACAAAGCCTCCCTCCTCGCCGACGCCGTGTCGTACATCGAAGAACTGCGGTCAAAGCTCCAAGCAGTGGAAGCCAACGGGGAGGAGCTACAAGCACAGGTGGAGGCCCTCAAGAAGCAGCGCGATTCCGGCCCTGCGCGGCCATCGCCAACCGCCCAACACGAACAGATGGTGAACGGCGAGAGCCGGTGCCATGGGGTGGAGATGGAAGTGAAGATACTGGGAACGGAGGCAATGGTAAGATTACAGTGTGAAAGAAGGAATCATCCAGCTGCAAGGCTGATGACAGCACTGCAAGAACTTGGTGTGGAAGTACATTACGCGAGCGTGTCCGTGGTGAAGGACCTCATGATCCAGCAGGCGACGGTGAAGATGTCGCCGAGCCGAGTGTACACGCAGGAGCAGCTTAATGCTGCTCTTTATTCCCGATTGGCTGCCGAGGCACCAGTCCGTAGATAGCCCGTGATCACGATGTACGTAGCAGACGTGTTTGGATCATGCTGTATTATGTATTGCGCTTATTGATGTAACGTTATATTTAGATGTTGTACCTTCATCTGGCGAGGAGGTTCGAAGATGTCGTATTGCTAAGAATGTAGTCCGTTTTCTGCTGCTGCTCTCGCGCTTATTGCTTTAGAATGATATGCAGCCATGTTCCAACTTACTGATTACTTGTGATTACCTATTTATCCAAACAAGAAAAATTTATCTCTGACGTCCTTCTTCCTTATTAATTAGGCAAAGAGACAAAATTTGAAGAAGGCTTACCACCGTGCATAACAAGACAGGGCTAGATAGTGGGCCTGATGAAAGAAGCCTTGGGCTGCCATCCATAAACTGAGCTAAAAATCGAGATCGAGAAGACCCATTAGGCCGGTCCAGTGCGGGTTGGGAAAATATTCACCGTCGCCGAATGCAGGCGCAACGATCCTGCCGATCTGGCGAGAGCAAGGCAGTGAGATAGGCGGCCGGTGACGTCGACGGCGTCGGCATCGGCATCGACATCGACATCGGCAGGGAAGGCGATGGCATGTTCGTATGTGCGGGAGACACCCTGGCAGAAGAGCCGCTCCACCGGAAACACCTCCTCCATCTCGGGACCAAGGGCCGCTCATAGCGTCGCATCTTCAAATGGGATTAGGGTTTCTACGACACTAGGGAAGCGCAGGGCCGGAAACGAAAACAAACGCTCTAATGTGCGGCGCGATTTTGGATCTGGGGAGGGTTTTCCGCAAGCTTGCTTCCAAATTGTGCTATTGAACTCTCACATCTCGACCGTCGTCTCGTGACGGGGGCGGCACCACCGACTTATCCCAATGCGGAGATGAGGGACGGGTCACACGGGACCCACGTCGAGATGGGTTTTGTGGGGGCACCGCGAGGATGGCAAAGCGGGATACGGACATTAGATGGGTTTGTGAGGGCACGACGAGGATGGAAAAGAGGGAGAGGTACACGATTGGTGGGATGCGGTCAAGTTTTGGCTTCGTTTGGGTGCGGCCACCATATCCAAAATCCGCGCCAGCTGTAGAAGCGAATGATGTGACAACGTCCTTGACTCGTACAGGTTTGGTACGTAACGCCTTCAAGAGCTTTTGGGATTGATTCTTTAGTGTATGTGAACTCGCGTATTTGTATGCGTGTATAACATACGTGAAGTTCTTTTCCTCCTCTCATTGCAACGTATGATTTCGATCTCAAAATTGACCACATTTTTAATTATTATTTATTTATTAATATTTTTTATTATTTACTCATTATTTTTGTGCAAAAAGAATTTTATAATTTTGAATATTGAAGTCAAAATAACATCAAATTCTAATATAACTGGACTTTCAAATCATGAAAATAATTTTTGATGATGGCTGTAATTCAATTATCGTTTTATGAAATATCGAAATAAAAATATGATAAATTCTTAGAAAAATAAAATATTTTATATAATATTCTAACTTTTAAAAAAATTTCCTATTGTATTTTTTAAAATAACCATCCCCCCCCCCCCCCCCCAATTCAATCATCACTTCCACTCAATCCTTGGTTGTTGAATTGTCTCCTTTCTCTTCGAACTATTGTGCAAATGTGACTAATGACGAAGATTTTATTCTTATCGAATCTTAATAATCATTGTCTCTCCCGCTTTTGTCTTGTAAGACTTGTCACCCATGACTGAAGAAAGATACAGTGGCAATGATAGAGATAATATAGAATGATAGTACAAGAGGAGACATCGGTACAAAGTAAAGATAATGATAGATTTGACGAAGATTACAATAAAATAATTTTTTTCCATCTAACTCAGAGCATTTTATAAAAAAATTTTAAGCTGAAGTGTCCAACGAGAAATATTGAAAATTAAAGTCTTTTTTTAATTCACCCATAAAAAAAAATATATGGATAGAAATTATATTTTTAAGCTTTAGTTTATTTTT
This sequence comes from Musa balbisiana, assembly GCA_004837865.1. Taxonomy (NCBI): domain Eukaryota; kingdom Viridiplantae; phylum Streptophyta; class Magnoliopsida; order Zingiberales; family Musaceae; genus Musa; species Musa balbisiana. The sequence goes on along the minus strand of CM017195.1, from coordinate 13,123,479 downwards.
TGGTTGGACATATTTTTCACACATTACTATCGGGCCTCATCAAAAATAAAAATTAAATTAAAATGTCGATAGCTTAAGATTGTCCAAGGAAAATGCAACATTTCGTGATGATGATCAATAGAGTTTACAATGCCAACAACTTCGTTAGTTCTTCAGATCAATCACATAAATTATCTCAAATACGGGTCGGACGGGAGCATAAAGTCGGCATTCCATCTACGGTTGTGTCACGGATGGGTCGGAGGGACAACGTGGAATTCTCCAAAATATTATTTAAAGGACTATTTTTCCGCACCACAGCAGACCCCAACGACTTTGACGCACCAAAACACCGACCGCATCGCATCCCCCCTTCTTTTACCTCTTTCCTCCTCCCAAGCATCCTCCACATCTCTCTCTCTCTCTCTCTTTTCTTCTGCCCATCGCCCAACTCATTCCGCCTCCGGTACTCTGAGCCTATTGGGATCTCATCAAACAGGTGCTTTTTCTTTATCGTCTTGCGACTCCGTGGATCCTTTCTAGGGTTCTTTTGTTTCTTTCTGTTGGATGATTCGGGTTCGCGTTGCGCCTTGTTTCCTGTAAATTCATGAGGCATTTAAACAATTGGCTGACCTCGTCCGCTGTAGGGTTAGGATTCGTGTCGGAACGGTTTAAAGATCGAGCGAGAGCCGGGGCCGTGCGGTTCTGGCCGGGAGGAAAGTTCGGTTCTTGATTCTAGAGGTGTGCTGCGATCGGGGTTTCTTTAGTAAACTTCAACGCGGTGGCAGCCAGAAAGATTTTACGTTGACCGTTACTCTAACTAATCTGAAGGTCTTCTGACGTTTCTTGGCTGCAGGCATGGGCTATATCAAGCAGCTCAATTTGTGAGATCAGGCCACCGTTAAGCATTGGTCCGGTAGAACACTGATTCTTTAATGTTTTTTTTTCTTTCTCTGTACCAAATGGGATGCTTTAAAGAACTTGTGCACATTAAGTTTGTTTCATTTTCTTTATTACGAATATATTCTTCTCGATCTTACTACTTGTACGTGCTTGCTTATCTGACTGGCTGGTTTTCTTACGCCTTTCAATCATTGCTGTGCTATGAAAAATGTAATATAATATTTGATGTCAGCAGATACAGTGGTCATTTAATTGTTAGTGTGTGCATTTTTTTGTCAGTGAGTCACAGAAAAATATCCTCAATATTATTAGCTCAACCTTTATTGCTTATTGGATGGAAAAAATAATGCATACTTGACTGATTTGTAGTTACTAGTTTGATCTTGGATTCAGAAATGGGTTATAAATGCTGAACTTACTTCCTTCCATCAGAACCTAATGACCACAATCATCATGGCACACACAAAGAGAGGTTCTAGCATGATATAATACATTTCAGGTTTTACCTGGCACGCATAATTTACTCCAGAATAAGAACACATTATTACTGATATGGTTCCAATGTATATGACCTGCTGCCATCAACGTCATTGTTCAGGCCTTTTCCCAGTGCAATCTGAAACCAAGAAGACTCCATGCAGATTTACCAAAATTACAAGAGTGGGCTTTGCCTTGGCTCTTGGAATGCTAGAAAAGTCTACTTAATGGTTGCAGTTCATAACTAGAAGCAACCCTCTAAAATTTCCTATACTTTTGAAAGGAAAAGGAAAAAAACAATCTATTCTATGCCACAAGAATCAATAACCATTTAGCAAGCACAAATATTCTGAAGAAACAGTTTCCATCTCAAAATATGTTTCGGTCATAACTACAATTTCACATACAGTAACATTTCTATTCAAATCTTTGTTGACTCTGTTGGCGTCTAATATTTTAATTAATTGTTCACCTCCGAGGATTTAAACTTTCTAATACTTGATGATCTGGCTGATAGAAAGTAACTGTTTTCCAGGCAATAGTACAAGAAATATGCATATTCCTTTTTATGCCCAAGCAGATGCAGTCAACAATGATCATCAGTTCTCAAGTGAACTTATGGCAGCTGATGCAAGGCCACCTAACACAGGCTATGTGCTTGAAAATGGTGATGTTGGCCTTTCAGCTCGGACATCTGATTCTTTAATGAGGTCCTAAATCAAGGAGTTTTTAATCAAGATCTTTGTTCAGAAACATGTTTTTAATTTGTTTATTATACAACATATTTTTTGCCTGTAGGCATGAATTTCAAAATGATTCTGGTTCCAGTAAAAGAGCTAAAGTCAACAACCGCATATTGGATCCAGAAATCATGGTAAGATCTACCTGGAAGCTGTTGCAGGTGATTCTCTTTGATAAATAACACATGTATCTGATTTTTATATAACAAAAAATTTTCAGGAACTTTACTATAGATCCCACATTCAGGAAGAAGAGATCCTTCTTCTCCGTAAGCAAATCACTGATGCTAGCATTAAAGTATGAAGATAGTAACAGTTTAAATGCATGCTCATTAGACCATCATTTTGCTGCACTTCTTAATTTAATTACATAAAAATGGTCCTTTTTGGCTTTTAGGAGCTTCAGTTACTTAATGAGAAGCATATTTTGGAGAGGAAGCTTTGTGAATTGCGGATAGTACGTAAGCGCTGAGAGTATATACATTAATTTATAAATTATTTTCCTGTTTGAAAATTGTGAAGCATTCTTTTTCGCAATAGGCACTTGATGAGAGGCAGGATGATGCAATAGCTAGTGCCTTGAAAGAATTGACTAAAAAGAGAAGCTATTTTGAAGAAAACTTAAGATTGGCCAATAATCTTAAGGTTTGCTATTGATCTACTTCCCTTGTATTTCTAAATGAAGTTGAACATGATTTCCAGATGTTTCAGTTCTTCTATCTTGTGGCATCTTATGTGCATTTAGTATCCGTCATGGTATGCCATTGTTCTAAGATCAGCTACTGCTATATGAATAATGCATTATAACTTGGTGCTTAATGTTGGAGAAAATGTTTTAAATGTATATGTGCAGAAAGCCTCTTAAAAGTACCTGGTTATTAACATTCATGCATTTATAGGATTAATTGGTGACTAAACCTTTGAGTTTGACAATCCAAAAGCATTTGAATGATTACTTTGATCAAACTGTTTTTTAAGTAGGCACTTGAAATACGAAGTAGAAACTTTGCTATGAGATATTAGGAGATGAAGTGAAATTGGTAAAACATAGCATGAATTTTTAGTCTCTCTTCTAGATTTACGTGTTCTCAGATGAATTAGGTACTAAAGTAACAAAGATGGGAAATTCTGTAACAAGTATTAGGAGGTGGCACTGAATCAACCTAAATTTTTTGTCATGTGAGATTGATGTTTTTTTTGCTTCAACCACTAGCAGTAGTTTATAAACGATCACAATCACCATATCTGAAAGAATCGAAGGTTTTCGATTTGTATAGATCTCATGGTGATAATCAGAGAACAGAGAAGAAGATTGTTTGTAGAGGTTTATAGATGACTCAGCTGTTTGTTGTACACGTGTCTTTGAAAGCTCTATCATTATTGCTGCATCAAGTTGAAGTAACAAGGGCCTTTTTCTACTTTGAGTAGATTTTGCTTTTCAAAGTTTATCTTCCTTTTGATAAAAGCACATCTTGCAACTAGTCTTTTTTAAGTAATTTTCATCATGCAATATTTCTATGCTTAATTATACACTTTTGGGCTGATTTTATAAATGAAGAAGACATTCCATTCGTGTCTACTGCTGTTCGGAATGGAATCTTATTGTATTATTGCCCTTGGAGTATAGCCCAAGTATAATTTGTCCCTCTGGGACCTTTCAGAGAGATTATGCTTGGTGGATAATGCACTGAAATCTCATAACACTTCCACTATCTACTGTCATGTTAGAAACCTGATATTTGCAAAGCAATAAAATTTTGAACACCTATGCAAAAGCTGACCATTTTATTTAGCTAAGCCAAAATTTGGCATGTTTTGGTTGGGACAAAGACCTGCTATTTGTTCCATATCTACTCAGCAACTCAATTAAAAGCTGTGCCTATGTGCTGTCATGAGTAAAATGGATTCTAAAATCAATTGGAGAAGGGAAAGAAAGAAGATTAATGGTACAAGTAGCTGCCAAAGTATATTTCTATCAGCAAACGTTATTGGGATTCATTAACTTATTGCCAATTTAGACCAGTTAGACTGTTTTTAGGCCTAAAAACAGAAAATGAATAAACTAGCTCACATATGTTGTCCATTAAGGCTTGTGTTCTGTTTGACTAGTTTTACAATTGTGAAACAAGTGAACTATGGTTATTAATTAGCTTATCTACATCCAATATTTAGGCATGTTTGGCTCCAGGTTAGGATATATGAAAGTAGGATGTCTCACATTTGGGCTTGGATCATCACATAGTTAGGACATTCCACTTTGTTCACTGACCCAAGGAAGATGATGTTGGCTAGGCTACTTTGCTTTCCAACATTAGATCCACTTGGTTGTTAGGTGCTATACAGCTTGTAATTCTGAGAGAGAAGGAACATAAGGAAAGGGATTTAGGTATTCTAACCTTAGTGCCAACTATATTGGTATATTACTATTTTCCACATTTATGAAGTGAAGTGAACACTAACTGATCCTTAGGGACCAATAATTTGGTTATATATTATCTAAAAACCTTTTTTTTAGTTTCACATGCAAGCTCACCACAATCAAAATTTGAACCTCAGCACTCTTGATTCTTTATTTTTTTCCGGGTACATTCTAGACGGCATGTCGTGCACTGGGGTAATTGTGATGCGTCATCTTAGGAGATCAACACCTTGTCTACAGTACTTTACAAAACCATGTAGTCAGTTTATTTGCTTTCTGGTACTTACAATATGAATTGCAACTACTTTTTGACTTTCATCTCTTATTAGGCTTTGTTAAAAAAATATTGACTTTCTGGTACTTGCAATATGATTTGCAGCTACTTTTGAATTTCATCTCTTGTTAGGCTTTGTTAAAAAATTTTTGAACGAATGCACTCTATAGTATACTTTGTAATATCGTTTTCTTGCCAATTTGTTCAGGTTGTAGAGGATGAGATGTATGTACTAACTTCGTCATTGCTAAGTCTATTAGCTGAATATGACATACGACCCCCTTCAATCACTTCTTCTACAATCTCCTCTTGTGTAAAGGTAGCAGTTCTTCACATCTCCTTTTGACATAGACCTCTTCTTGTGGTTGATCAATTTTGTTAGTTGTTACTCTTGCTATCTGAGGATGCATAATCGGTACAGTTTGATGGTTGTTGCTACCACCTTTCCTTTCTCAGCCTACATAGAGTGCAGGGAATCCCAAATTATTGTACTCTTACGACTTGTAATTGTAGATGTTCTGTTTGCAGCTTTAGTATTTTATATTCTATATTTTCATCTTTGCTGATATAGATGAAATTTGAGCTTGCTGTACTCTCTATTTCAACATTAGCGTATACTGCATTCTGAATTCACCAGTGAAGGTGATAATCATTTTCTTATCCAGTTTGATAACAACTAGGTTGATATTTGTTTCGATTGTAAAATTAAGGATTATCATGCAACGTTTGGGTACACCATGCTGTGCCTTTCATTTTTAGGGCATGTTGAACATCAATTGTGCTTCTGCTGATCAAAGTAGGATCACTGGTATATTTAAGCAGATTTTCTGTTTCACCTGTTTAAAATCTCTCATTGCTTGTGCTTGTTAATACTTTACATTTTTATTGATGTTCATTGAGTTTGATAGAGCTGTATCATTAGTTAAAGATGTTCCAGGATATCGTGCTTTGGTCAGTCATAAACCAATGTCTTTGTTTCCAGTCTGAAATCTGTTAAGTTGGTTTTGTTGATGGATTGAGTGGTATGTGTTGCTCACATGCAGGCCCTTAGCCTGGAATGATTTAGTACTGTTTAATGCTGATTACATGTATGAGACGCACCAGGGCGCAAGAAATTTAACTTGTGACTTTCTTTGTCTTTTCTGTGCATTTGCATGCTAACTAACTTGGCCTTACTGACCCTATACCATAATGACTTCTTTTCTCCATTCTTTTGCATTTCTAATTTGGTACTGCTATTTGGCATGAGGCTAGTACTTGACCAATACTGGAGTTAATAACTGATTCACTTGTTGGCTGCTTAGACTCTTTTCCTAGTTTTATGGTGACATTTGTGTCATATATGCTGAGTACAATTAGCAATCATGTAACTAGCTATCTGAGTGTAACTGATGGTTTTTGTTGTTTTCAGCAATTATACCAGCATATGCAATGGAAGATTAGATCTTATGTAAGTCAGTTTCTGCCAGCTTCTTGGTTATGATTCTTGGTTATATTAATATTGTCAATATGAATTCTTCTCTGCTTACACCGTTATGGTGGACTAATTGTTTCATCCAAGTTCAACTCACGTGAGTTATGTTTTCAAACTTCTGTATTAGTAGCAAACTAGAAGTGATTACACGCAAATTTGATTTGTTCTTTGCATTTATGATCAAATTTATCTCCCTCGTTGCCTTTTTAAGCTTGCTGCCCATTTTGATAAACAGTGCTCATATACATCACAATTTGTGCAAGTGCAAAAAAATGTGATGGCTGATAGCCCAGAAATATAAATGGTAGTAACGTAGTATGCATGATTACTTGATGTCAACGTCCAAACAACAAAAGAACATAGGCAATATGCACTCTATTACCTACAGTTAGGAAGCATTAAACTTTGGCAGTGATGTACAGGAATTTGTTATATTGTATATCACTTTTGTTAGCTTATGTCCCACTTAAAATGCTAAAAATGTTTTACAGGCAATCTGTCACCCATAAAGAAAATTGGTAAAAGAAATGGTATGGAGTAAGATCTTGAAAATGACCTTTTAGCATTAAATCAATCAGTTTAGACCGACTAAAATTGTCAACATTTTTTGCCAGAGCTTATCATTTTTGTTTAAAACAGACCAAAACTTCTTGTGGGCACAAAACGTCAAATTTTACATGCATGTGTGCATGCAGGCATGGAGAACCTAAACACTAAATGCAAACCCAAGAATTCTTCTATTAGACAGCATTTGAAATATGAACCTTTTGGTCTTTATTTGGTACCCGAGATGCAAGGTGAAGATTCGTAATCCATGTTATTCTTGATGTTTCAATTGATTCATCATATTTCTGAACTATGCTGGGATTTGTAATGCTAAAAATATAGTGTGTGACCTTTGCTGATAATACAGAAGATAGATAAAATGCTTGTTTGGGACAGTCATTGAACAAGCCTAACAATAACTTTAAACACACAATATATCCAGTTATGTAGCTGTATCTAGATAAAATGTTTGCTTACATTTAAGGTAAGCAAACATCAAGCTTTAGATTCTTCAGTTCTCTTTGGTAGGATACATTGTAAAATGTAAACCCAAGTTTGACAATGTAACACTTATACAAAGAGGCACTAGAAGATGTGAAACTGTATCAATCTGGAATACAAATGGGCTCAGCTCGGATTGATTGGTAACTATGGTATTCAAAAAAATCCCAAAATTTTGTTTATTTGTAATGCTGTAGGACGTCTTCTAGGTATGTCTTGTTTGTAATAGCTGAATCCAAAGTTTCAGCATGTGTCTAGTTTAACTATCTCACACTTATAATTGTTACTTGAAAGCAAGGTCCCATTATAATGTTTCACAAGGACTTCCACTGTTGACATAATCTTTAGAGTAAACTAAGACAATCTGGACTTATTATATTTTAGTATATTAAACTCGAGCTAGACTCAGGTTTAAGTTGACAGCCAGATTTGTGCTACACAGGTTTCAAATTTCTGTTGACATAGGAAACAAAATTTACTTCTAGATCAACTTGGGTTAAAGTTTCTGAATAGTGCTATCTTTGTTGTTACTAACGTATGATTGATTGAGTGGAGATTCTTGTGCTTTGGTAACTAGGGAAACCTCATTTACTGGCTTCTTCCTTCTGTGAGGATAGTTATTTTTTCTTTTTCTTTTTTTGTTGGAAATTTTAGCCTTTGCATCTCAGATAAAAAACCCAATTGGCATTTGAATAGCTGGTATGGACGCATAGATCTTATATTGTTGGAATTTATATATCTATCATGTTTCGGGCTTCCTGCTGTTGCTAAACCCCCTTGTAGCCACATCCTTCATTCATGCCTGCTGAACCACTTGCCACTGCCTTGCCAAGGTGGTCCGCAACCTCATCTGACCTGTGGTGCTCAACCCACCAGTTGCCAACTTGTCATCGCTTGTTGCCGTGCATCGTCTTCCCATTTGCTGAACCACTTGCACAGGCACATGACCTCCCCTGATCTTTGCCCAAGCCTCCTGTTGCTGTTTCTTCACGTTGCCATGCAATGGTGTCATGCTTGCTGAACCACTTGCTACTGGCCTGTCGAGAAGGCCCGTGGCCTCACCTAATGCTTCTCTCCTTATTCTCTTCCCAGTGGTCATTTTGCTTTGTTGTGTAACACAGTAACCTTGCCATATATTTGAGTCATTGTCGGTCTGCGTAGGCCCATGTGCCGAACCCACCATTACCGAGATCCACTGTCTCGGGCACATGCTCAGACCCTTTGTCACCAAAGAAGATTGAGAATTGCAGCCAGAAGGGATGACAGAGGCAAAAAATTAAGGAGAGGAGTTAAGGGGAAGGGAAGGATGAGGAACAAGGAGAAGAGGAGAAGAAGAAAAAAATTTAGAGGAAAATGACGTGCTACATGATGACAGAAAAAGAGTAAAAAGAAAGAAGAGAAGAAAAGAAAAAAATGGAGGAGAACAAGAAGAGAAAAAAGATGGTAGTGAAAAAGGAAAAGAAAGAAGAAAGGTTATCTTTTTACATATATTATATTCTTTATAATTATTACATTATCAAACCTATGGTCCAATTGATATAGATTGACCCATTGGTCCTAACAAATGACCTAGTTAACCAATGTTTGGCCGGGTTGATGATTATAATGCTTCTGAATTCTGATAACTACGGTATATAGGCATGACTGCACATCCCTATGTCCAGTGCCAATACCCGCTATGTGTCAATCATGCAGCACATTGCATCCTGCATGCAACATATAAGTAGATATTCCCTTTTTATGTAATTAGTGGATTAAGTATAATTTCCTTGCCGAATTTCCTCACGAGTACCAGTTCTATTTGTTTGCTCTAGATCGATCAATTGATTTACATATGGTTTATTGCAGGGTAATTTTGGTGATATGAACCATCTCTTAAGAAATCAACCTGATAACCTTGTGGTTGATAAGAAGCTTCAACATCCAAGTTCTTCAAGAAAACAATCGCCTCATGCTTATGTGGTATTATCCGCCTGGAGTACTCAGTTTTATCAGCATCTCCTAGATTGTGAAGCTGATTTGTGATATTTTACTTGTAGGAACCAATGATTCCTGAGCTTCGCCCATCTGATCAATATCCTATGAATCTGCATAGCAAATCTGCATCTAATCAGTTGAGAGCTACCCAAGAGTATGAAAGAATGGATATAAAGGATGCAAATATTGTTAATGAGAAGCTAAGGGATTTACCATCTGATATTCATATGTTAGTACAAGATCTTTTTTTAAGGGTGCCTACTGTGCCTCTGAGTTCTTTTTCTTATTGCAGTTATTAATAGCTGGACAAATGTCTGACAAGATTCATCAGTTATGTTTTTACCCTAGGAAATTTTTAAGGCGAAATTAAGGACCAGTAAGAAGTATGTGTAGACAGTGACCCAATTTTTGGTTCTAATTAATTACTATATACATTCATTTTTCTCGTAACATTACCCTGATAGAAGCAAGTAGAGATGATCCACACATTAACATGTTGGCTTTGAAAGAGGAATGCAAGTTTAATATGCTTATACTCCCTTTATTGGACTATTTTGAAGGCTGAGATACCTCTTGTTATAATCCATGCAGCACTTATCCTTCTGTACCATTTCATACCTATTCTTGGCATCAATGGTTGTATTTGATCCAGCAGATTGATATATTATTGGTTTGCTTGGTTTGACTCTGTCAATCATAATAAAAACTGAATATTTTAATTTGATCTTCATGGTAAGACTCAGTCCTGAAATTTACAAGTAGAAACCTTTCACTTTCGAAGAGGCTAAAATAAGCTCATTCACATAGGAAGAACTCAAGGTTAGCTATGGTTTTCTAATGGTATTTTTGTCACACTGCATGTGAGTCCATTAGTTATTTAATGGTTTTTGTTACTGTATCTAACTCACAGCCTAGTAGGGTATATGAATTCGGATTTCTAATATGCTGACCTCGTGTGGTGTGCTCTGAACGTATTGTTATTGCATCATTATGCACATTTTAAGTTTCCTTGATACGGGGCCAACAAAAGCATGTTTCCAAGGTTCTTTGGTTGTTTACTTTATTCATTTCCTGAAAATATGAGAAGTATTGGAGGACAATGAAGGATATCCATTCTGATCTCTGATACAATGTAAGACTGTCAGCACTACATTGGTCAAAACTAAATTCTGGATGACAGTCTATGAATGTTTGATGGGCAGAATGTTGAGGAGCTTGTTAAGGTAAGTTATAGTTGGCTGCCAGCATACCCAAGTTATGAAAAGATGATATAAAATCAATTGTTGGTTAGGATACATTGAAAAGAAGACATTGTAGTGTGACTATGGAGGGATTTGTCTATTCCAATACAAGGTAGGGGTGATTAACATAGATAACTTAAATAGAAGTAGTTAAAAGAGAAAAAATGTTCCTCAGATGAAAAAATGCCTCTTTTATGCCAATTGGTATCAAGAATTCACCATGTGAGATCTAAATTCCAAATGATGGTTACATGAGACTGTTGTCGTTTACCTCTCCCTTCTCTGTTGCTACTTGGAGATTCTATAGAAATGTCATTTGTTATTGCTATGAGAAGCCTGTCTAATTGATTCCCCAAGGCTGCAGACTTTCTTGTACAAACTTATGAGTCATTATGCAGGGAGGTTGGTGGTACTGGTGCTCCAAATTCCTTTGAAGGTTATGCTCATGAGGAGACAATTAGATTACCAGATACTGATGCCCAATTGCATATGGTGACAAATCGTGGATCCTTTATTTCAGAAGGTAGTGAAAGGCTGAATGAATACTGAAGTGCAAAGTAGACTTTCTTCTCAACTGATGATAACTGTGATTTTATATTACCTGTGGTTAGCAGGTGAATTTGACTTTCCAAGTATAGAAGGGTTTCAGATATATGGTGAGGCTCAACCAGGATGTAAGTTACAAGCCTGTGGATATCCGACAAATGGTACTACTCTTTGCACCTTTCAGGTATTTGACTTCTGATCTATTTCTTCCTCTTCTTGAATAGGATATCAAGCCCATTTGTTGTTTTTGCATTCAGTTGTGATTAATCTTCAATAAGATTTATACTGAACTGTCTTTCCAGTGGATTCATGAACTTGATAATGGCACTAGGCAGTATATTGAAGGTAATGTTCAATGTGACTTTTTTTGTATTAGATGAAGTGATGATAAAATTTTTGATATTGCTTCAGTTTATCTATAATTGCCTTTGTTATCTATCACCACAGGAGCTACTGTTCCAGATTATGTGGTAACTGCTGATGATATTGGCACTTTTCTTGCTGTAGACTGCACTCCCATTGATGACAGTGGCCGTCAGGTGTCTTGCCTGTACTATACTCCTGCTATAAATCACTACACTTCAGCAATTCCATAACTTCATTATTTGTTATCTCCAAAACTTAGGCATGTTAGTTTACTTTTGGCAATGTATTCTTGTTACATGGATGATAGTATAACTATCTGTTGAGTTTAATCTGTCAAATTTGCTGTCTATTTATTGTGTATTTTTTACTTGTGAGCAGAGCATGTGCAAAGTGGTTGCTTTTCTCTGATATCCATCAACATTTTCACGACTGTAGTAGCCTGTAAAAATATCATTTGAAGATCAGACTTAGTGCCTCTGAAAAATGTAACCTAGAAAAGATATGTTTGGATATGAATAGGTAGTTAAATGTGGACTTACTATCAGTATTAGATATATGATGTTCTTTATCCTACATGTTTTTTTTTTTCACAATTTCATTCAGCATTTCTCACATATTGTTTTATCATAAATCTGTCAATAGGATGCATTTCTAATAGCAAGGGAGGACGATCATGCTTGAGGCAGAAGGTTCCATGGACACAATAGTTAACCTGAGATCCAACAAATGGAACTATATTGGTTCTCCAATTCAAAGTGATCTATGGCTTTATATTACCTGGAGGCTAAAATTAATGAGTTATATGAGTTCTTTCCCATGCATTAGATAACAGTAGAACCGAGTGTCATACCCTTTAGTGCTCCAATGTACATTTATTCCCTCTACCTGGACGATTAACCATTTGACTTAAATTAAATTATGCTCCTAGCTGATCAAACAAATTAACATGCATGAAAATTAGAACTTTCAATTTTGGAAGATTAGAAGCATTTGCAAGGAATTTCTAAAACAATTAATTGTTTATAGATAGTTGATACAGATCATTCTGGAGAGTTCATATTAATTAAGTTAGACTTTATTTGTTGGATTTTTGGTGTTCTATCCAATCATGGTTATTTTTCGAGCTTAGTTCTCATATTGCTTTAGTGACATCTATTTTGGATGATTGTGTTGCGTCTATGGTATAATGCTTCTGTATTTATATTTGCATAGCAAAGAGAGATATTGTGCATGAAAGGGCATTTTGGTTAGGGAGGCAAAGCCAAGCTTTACATTTTAAAGCTCTGCTTGCTTTATGTGTGTGTGTGTGTGTGTGTGTGTGTGTGTGTGTGTGTGTGTGTGTGTGTGTGTGTGTGTGTGTGTGTGTGTGTGTGTGTGTGTGTGTGTGTGTGTGTGTGTGTGTGTGTGTGTGTGTGTGTGTGTGTGTGTGTGTGTGTGTGTGTGTGTGTGTGTGTGTGTGCGCGCGCTATATACCTCATCATGATGTAGCTTGGTTTTAAAGATTAGCATTTTGGTTTTAAAGATTAGCATTTCATTGTGACCAAATTATGTTTCTTATCTTGCTAAATATATTTGTGGTGGTTTGTGATTTTATTTTTATTCTCAGTGATCTGTATTCTTTCTTCTAATGGATTCTTTTTAATTTAGTTCACTTTAATATTATTGTTATGTGTATCAAGTGTTAATTATATTGTGATTCATCTGTTTCCTTCAGGGTCACCTTGTGCGGCAGTTTGCCAACAATCATAGCAAAATAACATGTGGTGAGTAGATGTTGCACTTGAACAGTACTTACCTGTTAATGATCTGGACATTGAGAATCCAAATTCTTCTATGACTTTTGCTCTCTTCTATCATAGGATTGGATTATTGCAAGATTCAGTAATTATTTATTTGGCAGAGAACTCTAGTTATAAAATATATAACTGTAGCCACAGATATAACCTCAAAAAGGGTTCAGTATTTTTTATTTTCTTTATTACATTTAATATAATAGATCATATTCAAGAATCTTTGTAGCTCATCAGAGTCTGATAAGTTGACATGTAATTTATGACATTCCATTTGTAGTAGATCATATTCAAGAATCTTCATATTCCCTTATCGTCCTTTTGGCTAAGAACAAGAGTAGTATCTGTTCTTATCAGTTTAATATCCAATACATGGGCCATCGCCCTACTATCATATTAAATTAATTTCTTGTGGGGGAGGGCCCACTACACTACAGTAGCTTGCTACTGGGGCCCTTGTGTGTTTCCCTTACATTGCACTATTGCAAGGGCTCAGTGCACCCCTCAGGAGAAAAAAAAGAATCTTCACAGCTTATCAGACTCACATAAGATGACATTTAATTTATGGACTTCCATTTCTATGTTTGATTGTGATGTTCTTTCATAATAATGTTTTTTATGCTTCATAATTTATGGCTGTTTTGCTTTGTAGCTATTAAAGCACTTTGATTATGTTAACTCATTACACAATTATAAAATACTTTAAATCATATTCTGTCAATTTATTGAATTTACCTTTTGTTTGTTTAAGTAGGATCATGCGAGGTGTTGATGTTATATGCACACTTTCTGTTCTTTTGAATAGTTAAATTCTAGTTCTTTGTGTAGTTATGCTAAAAAATACAATTTTTTTAATTCAATTACCAATTATTTTATGTTTATTTGTAAGGAAGCATCTTTCTGCATAAGCAGACAGGGAGATCGTTTTTGACTATGCTTCTTATTGGGATAGAGTATCTTTCAGTATATACCAAAAGGAAAAATGGAAACCTTCAAACTTAAAACCCGCTGAAGTTTACATTTTGTGTGTGAGCATCAAGTTGGGAACAAGTTTGCTATGTTGGTAGGCTGAGGCTGGTTCCCTTGTAACATTGAAAAAAATTCTTGATTGGTTTGGGTAATATGGAGTTAACTTAAACCTGACTTTTTTTTTGGAAAACCAACTCATCTGTGAACTCAGCAAGTTTTAATGAGCTGGGCCATGAGTTCTGTAGAACTTGTTTAAATTGATAAAACTCATCTGGCTTAGATTGCAATCGTCAATCATATCATTTCAATTGAAAAAACTTTTGTGTTGGAAAGTTCAAAGATTGTGTCAGAGATGTTTAATTTATAATGAAAGTGATGGAAGAGACAAATGAATTAATCTTATCAAAGTGCTCTGCAAATTTTCAGCAAGACAGAAATATGAAGTTATAACTAATTGTATCGACCTTTAAATATAATTAAGAAATAACAATATCATGAGCTAAGAGTATGCCATGGGTATGCGTCAATCAAACCGTATGCTAGAAAACTAAACGGGTTCCAATTAATCAATTATTGGCTTGTTCTAGAGATTCTACCTGAGCTAATATCCAGTTCTAAGAGGGTTATTTGGTTTTTGAATGTTGCCATTTTGGGGCTATAAGAGGCTGGTATTAGGTTGTTTGTCAATTTTTTTGATGGCAAAAGTTGATGAAATAATTTCCTTATTGTGAAGCAAGTTGTATGAATAACTTGTGATAACTTTCTCTATGCATGTGTATCAAAGTTAGTGTGAAGTGTTTCCCATCTTTATTTATGAACTTGTGAAAGAAGAGGAAAATCCAACTGCTGCAAAATACCAACTAATTATTTGTTAACCTTGCAATTATGATTCAGATATGTTAATTCTTTCATCTTCTGCTGTCATTTATTTCCATTATTCATACTACCTTTGTATTTCTGTCGAAGTTTGGGCTGGTTTTGAACTTAAAGTGGCTTTTAATTTTCATATTGCAATGTGCTTAAGCATTTACTTTTTGATGTTAATATGGGCATCGAAATCGGATTTATTCTCCACAGACCCAGAGATGCAGCATGAGATCGATGCCTATATTTCTGCAGGCAGAGCAATATTTGATGTCAAATTATGGGTATGTGGCATTTCAACTCTGATTTATTTAAAACTATTTTCTCATGGTTTTCTTGCATTATGCATCTTCATTTAGATTCAATGTATGATTTTAAATTTCCTCAACATTCCAAATGTTATGTACATTTTGATGTTATTTTAGTGTTAGCTGTCATTTCCAATTGTTATGTTTCTCAAGAAACATAACATACTATATCTGCATGTCATACACAAATCTTTATCCAGAAAAGGATGAACTCGTATAGACAGGTGGCACCATTTTGGTACCGCTGCATGATCCACAGTAGGAGATATTTAGAAGAAATGCATTTGATAACTAATGAAGTGGTCCATGCTTATATATTGACCAGATTTATCACACTTGATGTCTCCCATGAGATGAGGGTTGTATACCATGAACAAGGATTCGAGTACTGAACCATGATTGGTACTGATCAGTAAGACCTGCCAAAATAATGCCTGATTTGTGGAACATATTTATAATTTTTTACATTGGTATACCAAGGTATACCGTGCTATACCAGTCTAACAATGAACCAGTATTCTTGATGGACTAGTATTAAATCCTTGATTCTGACTAAAACTGAATGTTCTGTAAACAGTAACTTGAGGATATAATTGTCACAGATTTGTTGTCAACTTCCTGACTGTAGAATCCTAGTCAGATGAGCATTACATCCTTGTAATGCAAATGCATCAAGATAATATTGGATCTTTTATCTAACATATCACCGGTAAATGGTTACTGAATAGAATGATTCTATCGACTGGGAACAAGCGGTTCTGATCGTGAAACGTTCCACCTATCTGATTATGATCAAACATACAGACAGAGTGGTAATGGAAGAAAAATATTCACCCGAGCTAAAAGTAAGTATTTTGTAGCAGGCAGTAAGCCTGGCTGTTATTAGACCTTTCCATAAGTGCAATTTTGTGACTTTGCCATGATTGACTTCACAGATCAAAGTTCCACTTGGGTACACAACCCAGTTTGTGTTGACCTGTTCAGATGGAACTAATCTACCACTTAGAACTGATGGGACTAGTCAGCCATATAACTTGGAGAATGATGTTAGGTCAGTCAAGCAAGCTGCTCTTGTTTTCAAATTTGTCTTCTCCTGTCATGCTCAGAGGACAATATTTAGTTTCGCTTGCTCTTTCATATGACTTGCTGTGCAGGCTACGTGATATGATTGTGTTGACCATGAGATGCTTCCAGTCTAAGGTAGATACTAATGCTGATGAGATTCTTAGTGTAAATGCTCCTTCATGCATTACAGCTACTGGTAAATGTTGTTGAGTTAGACTTTCTTTTGTTCCACTTAGCTTGAAATTTTGTATGTAATAGTACTGCAAACTCACTAAAAAGTTTTCATGAAAAATATACTTTTGAGAACAATATATCTTATCTAGCATAGAGTTTGTGCTATTATTGTTGTAGAAGTTGCACATGTTGACAATTAAGTGCTTAATTTGAGTAACTATTTTAAATGATCAATCTATGTGCTGTTTCAATGTAACTAAACTGGTGGTGCGTTTCTCATGTCTCTTACAAATCCAGAAAAGTATAATATGTTAAAAGAGTATTATGAGTTAACTATTTCCACAATAACTAATCTGGTAAATCACTTTGTAGCCACTTAAGAAGCTAGCAGAACAGGAAAGTGAAGAAGTGCTGAGAGGTCCCACACATACATGAAGTTATTTCATAGGACACAGGAAACTGTATGACCATGATGGATTGCAATAATTTATTGAGCATCAGTTTTCTTAGTATGGATTGTTTTTCTTCACCTTTGTTCTTAACTTGTTATTCTCTTATTTCATTATTCAACAAAATTTAGACACTTTTGCAAGTCAAAACCTTGTCGAGCAAATGTGATATTCCTAAATACTACCAAGCAAACTGGCAATGCATTCCTACTTTTTTTTTTTTTTTTTGATCTAGGAGGTGTGTACTTTGGGCATATCCTATTTTAGGAGATTGATCATTCTTTTCTCTGTTGTTGTTGTTGTTTGAGGTACGATTGTTTTTCATGCAACTGTCCTGCTGATCTTGAATCAGTTTATTGCAGGCTGTTGATGCTAAAAGAAAAGTCAAGGCCTAGATGATATGGTACAATTTTTTTTGTTTGAACGTTTAGAGGCAAGTAAGTGTACGGTCAACTTTTCTTTTTTTTTTTCTCTATTTTTAAAGTGTTTTCTGTTTTTGAGTTTCAATAATGTGGGTTGTGTATAGTTTTCTGCCCTGTGATGTCATAAATTCAAGCAAGGATTACGGTGAGAGGATGGTTTTTTCGTGGATCTGTTTTGTGTTCTTAAGCAAATTAAAGCTATTCTTTTGATTATAGTTCTGTTACTTGAGATATTTCTCTCTAACTAAGAATCATGGATGAACATGTTTTTTTAAATTTTTATTTTGTATGTTTTGCTTTTCCTGTGAATGAACACGAATCTTGATATCGCAATGAGGTAGTAAGTATGGGAGAGAAAGTTGGATGCAATATGTATATTGTAGTAAAAGAAGAGAGAGAGAGAGAGAGAGAGAGAGAGAGAGAGAGATCATCTGTTCCCCTGATTGGAATTGCAGTTGTCGGTGGGTACCAAGGAACGGATTACCGAATCTGATGGAACCCCAATGGAATCAGATTCCGAGGAAAGAGAGATGAAGGATTTGGTATTATCCTTCCCAGAGCAAAAGTGCTCCGCCTTTTCTCTCTTTCGTATTCCAAAGCAAGCATCCAAAAGAAGGGGTTCCGAGGCAAAGAGGAGGGTTGACATGTCACACTAAGTGAGAGAAGGCCTCATCGCACCCCATTATGTCATCCTCCCTAAGCCAGAGCAGCTTTGTTTCTGCCGACCTGACCTGCATTTGTTTCTTGATTCCTCGACAGCATCAAGGAAGTCAAGTGCATAGGTCTTCTTTTATTTGCAGGAGTCAACATGGAATATTGACTCGAGTGCGTCCAACTTAATTCTATGGTTCCCTTTTCCTTAATTCCTATGGTTCCAGGCGTCGCCAATCTGCTCTCCCTCTCTCTCTCTCTCTCTCTCTCTCTCTCTCTCTCGTTCCCTCGCAGTGTAAACGCGGAAGAAGATTAGCTCACCGCAGTAGGAATAACCGGCTGCACGAATGTCCGACTATCCGAGTGGAGGAGCAGTCGAGGAAGGGTGTTTCGCGTGTGGCTGGTGGCGGTGGGGGGACGACGGACCTTTTGACTAGCGTCAACCGAGGAATGACGAGGCGGTCGGTGGAGTCGGTCACCCAGTGATGCGACCGGCACAACGCGTGAGAATGACACGAGGAGGTCGGCTTTCGTCCTCGGGGGTGATGTGATGGGTCCTCTGTTTATTATTATTATTATTATTATTATTATTATTATTATTATTATTATTATTATTATTATTATTATCGATTATTGATTATCTCGACGGAAGCGGGAATGGCAAATCAAAGCTTTGCCGATGTGAATGTTTTTTTAATAAGCAAAAAAAAAAAAAAAAAAAAAAAGAAGCAATATTTATGTTTATTTCTTCAAACTCATGGTTGGTTGACGGTTGACCGACGATCAGATCAGGTGAGGCAGCGCACCTGTTCATTTTCTTATTATCAATTAAAAATTCATGAGCATCGACAGACATCGCCTTCATGACCTGTAGCAAATGTGTTTTAACACCTCCGGTGGTAATCCCTGTTTGGGCATTTGCCGACTTCCTCCTCCATCTTTCTCGCCAGAAAAAGTCTACATCGCAGAAGAAGACACATATCTGTCTCCGCGTTCAACGACCCGACCCAACCAGCCAAAGGAACCTCTCTCTCTCTCTCTCTGATGAGCTGCTCCTTGTGATTATTGTAATTGAGATGAGGTTTTTCGCGAAGTAGGGAGAGAGAGAGAGAGAGAGAGAGAGAGAGAGAGAGAGAGAGAGAGATCTTTGATCAGCGGTCTAAATTTGCCCATCTATAATCAATCAGTTATTATTATTGCATTCTCAACAAATTGAGCTTCTTCTTCTTCTTCTTCTTCTTCTTCACCGGTGCACGCAGCAATCCAAGCGAAGAGGGAGGCGGGCAGTTAGTTGGTGGATGAGTGGGGTTGGATTGTCGTTTCTCTTTTTCTCTTTGATTTATTGGTGCAGTAGGTCCAGTTGGAGTTGCATCCACGCGCCACTCGATTGGAGGATTCAATGGGCAAGCGTGGCTCTCTTGTGGGATGGTGACGCGCGACTCGGTTGGATGGGGAGATAGGGCTCTTCTTGGATGCTCCGACCGACTATATTTGATCTGCTAGAGGAAGTGACTGACGATTATAATGGATTCATTCTCTCGTAGATTATTATTTGATAAAGATCGAAGTCAGAATCGTATGGAGGATGGGATGGGATGGGATGGGATTGGATTGGACTGGACGTACCTACTCTCGGCCATGGTCTCACTGGATTAATTGGTGGGATCAACGTACGCTTTAAGCAATCTATACTTAAATCCATGGCCGCTACACTACGGAGAAAGAAGACAAAAGGTACGTGGAAGTAGACAACAGAGATGAATCGGCGTGGTTCGACCGGGAGGGAGGGGTTTGATACGGCGTTCCTTCGGGTTGGGGAAATCAAAGTGTCACTTGATGGGATGGACAGATAAGGACGCCATCTCTCTCTCTCTCTCTCTCTCTCTCTCTCTCTCTCTCTAAATAGGCCTCGCACCCTCGCCGCCTTCTTCTAACCGGCCTTCTTTCTACCTCTACTTTTAGCCTCTGTTCACGCTGCTGCTCTACGACCCTCTTCTTTGGAATCAGAAAGACCAGCAGAAACACCGAGAAGAGGAAGTTCCTGTCAGTTATAATGGCGATCGATCAGGAGCGCCCCTTCCAAGACCTCAATCTCAAGAACAGAAGAGCCATGGTGATGCTTCTTTCTTCTAAAGCTTGTGTTTTTTGTTTGCCTCCTCTGGTCTTGCTAGAATTGAATGATTGTGGCTGTTGCTGTTCATTTTGGTGGATATGTCAACAGGGAGGTGGAGGACCGGAGGATGACAGCCGCTGGCCTCGGTGGCTGCGGCCGCTGCTGACGACGAGGTTCTTCGGCCACTGCAACCTCCACGGAGATTCCCCCAAGGGCGAGTGTAACATGTACTGTCTCGATTGCACCAACGGCGCCCTCTGCTCGCGCTGCCTCGCCTACCACAGCGACCATCGTACCGTCCAGGTCCGTACCGTCTCCCCCTCTTCCGCTCTTCTTCACTGCCTCGCCTGCCACCGCCAGCTTTTCTAGTCCGTCTCCAGTGGTTCCATCTCCCTCCCACCATGTATACGGCTTTCCGATGGTTGGGATCGGCTGCCCTGTTCCTTCCCGCCACAAAGGTGGCACCTTTTGGGGATTTCCACGCTTCTTCCATCCACGGATCCGACCTCTGGTTGGATAAAAGGCGGCGGCTTCGATCCCTCCGATGAGATGACCACTTCTGGTTGACGGTGCAGATACGTCGGTCATCCTACCACGACGTGATCAGAGTGTCCGAGATCCAGAAGGTGTTGGACATTACCGGCGTGCAGACGTACATCATCAACAGCGCCCGCGTGGTGTTCCTCAACGAGCGTCCCCAGCCGAGGCCCTGCAAGGGCGTCACCAACACCTGCAATGTCTGCGAGCGCAGCCTCCTCGACTCCTTCCGCTTCTGTTCCCTCGGCTGCAAGGTCTGCTTCCTCATCGATTCCCGTCGATTTCCGTTGGTTTGCGTGTCTTTCCGACTCGGTCACGGGATGTTGTGAGCAACCGTTTGTGGGAATGCTGGTTCAGATCGCCGGCACCGGCAACGACCGCAGCGAGAAGAAGTCGACGAACAAGAACGAAATGGCGGCGGCATGGGACTCGGAGGAGTCCTACACTAGCTCCAGCCACGTGACGCAGAGCTTCAGTCCCTCTACCCCGCCGCCGGCCGTCGTGAGCTACCGTAGCTCAAAGAGGAGGAAGGGGATTCCCCACAGGGCTCCCTTTGGAAGCGTCCTAATGGAGTTGTAGGCCATGAATCTCTTGTATTACCACCAGCAGTTACCGCCAATAATACACAGCATAAAGCTATCCATTCACGTAGTTAGTCTCGTGTGAGCAGCTCACGGTGACTAAATTCTGAAAGAGGTACGCTATGAGGATGCACGTCAGAACCTGCAACTTTTCGTGGTGAAGCGGAGTAAGAATGTTGTACCTGCATCGCATCCTAATCGAAGAAAAGGGTAGAAGACTGCTGAAGCTTTAGATTAGATAGTCGATGGTTAGTTAGCAGGGAGAAGGATGGAAATGTGAGCATTGATGAAGGGGGGTGTTGGAAATGGGTGTCTGTCCAGGATAGGAATGGGGAATAAATTGCAGAGCTTGTCTGCTTGGTGTGTGTGCAGTTGGTTCGTTGGTGGTGGCATCATCTTTTCTTTATGCAACGACAGCAACCGAGAGAAGGTCCATCATCATCATCATCATCATCATGCTTTTGCCGGAATGTTTTTGGTCCACGAGGATCGATTCTCATGTGTCGAGTGAATCACAACCCCGGCTATTATGTATCCTCGTGTTGTGTGCTGCATTCGTCCCACATTTGCCTTTTCCGTTCCATCAGCTCTCTCTCTCTCTCTCTCTCTCTCTCTCTCTCTCTATGCATGATGCATAAAACGCGCGCCACAGGTTAGAGCCCCACACCCAGATGTACGTAGCTGAAGTAGGGAGTTGGATGTGCAGCAGCAAGCGACTGGGTGGCCCCTCCTCCTCCTCTGTTATTATCGTTATCAACACCCTTTCCTAAATTAAGTACAGTTAAAAGTTGCAATGGAGTGGTACTAAGTGCACGCCCCCCCGTCTTATGGGTTCTCTCTGTCCACCACCCCATTGGGTCAGTTATTAATATCATATGATTGATGAATATGTTCTCGAAATATAATGAGGGAGAAAAAAAACACAAATAACAGAGGTAAGGCAAACGTGCACTTTCTTTACACGTCATTCCCACCCTTGTCACACGTGGCAAAAGGTACTACCTAATTTCTATTCCTATGTGGAGGAGGATAGTGGACACCATCGGCCGAGTGGTGTGGCCAACTTGGTTGCAGTCCATTAAAGTATGTTTTGGAAGATGTGTTAAGTGGTGTGGCCAACTCGGTTGCAGTCCATTAAAGTATATTTTGTAAGATGTGTTAAGTGGTGTGGCCAACTTGGTTGCAGTCCATTATCAGCGATCAACTGGAGCTTGATCGAGCCATTAAGGTGCAGGTACGGATCAGCTGGAGCAGCCTCACCCAGATGTCTCGACTTTGGAACGCTGTCCTCGGTGACCCAAGGCGTGTGTCGTTGTCTCCTCTCTTCTTCGTATCTCTCAGGAATCCAGGTTTTGTCGGTACCTCCTACCATATTCTGTAACATCAGCCTTCTCCTATATGTTTGTTTTCCTCGTCGATAACAGCAGGATTGAGGCACTGATCATTATATCAACACACAATTAGTTGAGGACATGACACCATGTGATCAGAAAACCTGTGAAGGTGCCACTAATATCTGAGGACTCGTAATTAGTTTGCTGCCAATGCAAAAGAGTGATGAAACTATTTGACGATGCATTTGCAGGATAAGATCAAAATTCCTGTGGTGTGAACGGTGAATGTGCATGTGCATGTGCATGTGCATGTGCATGTGTCATTCCCCCAAGTGTTGTGTTGCAGTGCGGCGTTCCGCACAGTGGTTGTGGACCATTCACCATCAACGGTGAATGATATAGATCAAAACTCGATCTATATCATTGAATAATACTCGAGTGACAACAGATAAGATACCCAACTTGATTTGGAATGAGTCTGATGAGCGTCTAACTTGGGTCTCAAATCCGACAAAAAAGTATTCGAGCCGGGTTTAGACAAACCGAGTAGACCAACAACCAATCTAGCCTTCCAAAACCCCGACCGATTTGCCATCGGTACTCCACATTAACCTATTATATAAATTGCAACCGTTCAACTTTTAAAGTTTTCAAACGAACTCCAACAACCACTTTTCAACTCCCACTAATTGTATACAAAACATATTTCATTCAAAATTCAAAATTCTTATCATGAATTGCCGAATATTGCAGCTTAATTGTTTCTGATCAGATTTGAGCTGACGTTAGTTAGGTTGTCATCGGACTTGGCCAACGTTTATCCATCCGAACAATCAATACAAAATGTTTATACATCCGTTTACCTACTTATTATATACACACACATATATATATATAAGTATACAATTACGTTTGCTACGTCGCTTTCTTGCCTTTAAAATGTTTCTCGCTCGGTCTACGAAACCTCTCTCTCTCTCTCTCTCTCTCTCTCTCTCTCTCTCTCTCGCTCCGTTCTGTCCCTTGCTATCTCTCTAAGAGCAATCTCTGTGTCTCTCTCTATATAGGCATCACCATCTAAACCCCTCGATCCCACCAACCAACCCATCTCGCCATCTCTTCTTCTTCTTCTTCTTCTTCTTCTTCTTCTTCTTCTTCTTCTTCTTCTAATTCAAGAGAAGAAGACATAAGAAGACGGGCAAAATGGCTGTGGAGATCTCACCAGCGGCACAGATGGACAGGATAAAGACGGTGGTGGTGTTAGTCCAGGAGAACCGCTCCTTCGACCACATTCTCGGCTGGATGAAGTCCATCAACCCGGGCATCGACGGCGTCAGTAACGACCGCGAGCTTTCCAACCCCCTCTCCACCTCTGATCGTAACTCCTCCCTCGTCTACTTCGGCAACCAATCTGTGTACGTCGACCCCGACCCGGGCCACTCCATCCAGGCTATCTACGAGCAGATCTACGGCGTCCCCTTCACCGCCGGCGTCACCCCCATCACCCCTCCCGGAATCGACTCCCCGCCCATGAACGGCTTCGTGCAGCAGGCGGAGAAGGAGAAGCCGGGCATGTCGTCCATCGTGATGAACGGGTTCAAGCCGGAGGCGGTGCCGGTCTACGAGAGCCTGGTAAGGGAGTTCGCCGTCTGTGACCGGTGGTTCGCCTCGATGCCGGCTTCGACGCAGCCGAACCGGCTCTTCGTTCACTCGGCGACGTCGCACGGGTTCACGAGCAACGACACCAAGAAACTGGTGGCCGGTCTGCCGCAGAAGACCATCTTTGACTCGCTCCATGAGGCCGGCCTCTCCTTCGGCATCTACTACCAGTATCCGCCGGCCACTCTCTTCTACAGGTGCGCCTCTCTCTCTCTCTCTCAATCTCTCTCTCTCTCTCTCTCTCAACGACAAAAAGAAACCAGTATTAGCAATATATGGGAAATATTTTCATGATGATATATGACATGACATCGTTGGATTACAATGAAGAGCATGATGTCATCATCAATGTTATCACCGTAAACCAAAAAGGCGTAAGATAAAATCTTCGTTCGAATGCAACGTTGGTTATATCGACCTCTTCATCGTCTTGTTTTTCCGACTCCGTCGTCGTCATCATCTCGTATCAATATTGCGGGGGTTTGAGAAGTGTGTCAGTATCGTGGTTGCCCAACAAACTCGAGCTAATCTGGCTCCGACGGCAGCGTTGCCACAATTCCCTGCTCTCTGTCGTCAGAGATCGTGGCGAAGACTTGGTCAAATGAGCCACCCAACATCTATTATCTTCAGTGCCTAGGCATGGTCTCGAATTGCTCACCAAAAGTCTCCCCGGTGCAGCACATTGTTTTGGCCCTTACTTGTTGCATCGCCTTAGCGGTTTAGGTCATTTCTTTAGCATTTGTTTTTTGAATCATTCGCGATAAGTTATCTCCCAATTCACTGATACACATGATCATCTCAGCCATGCCCTTAAAACATCGACTATTGGTAACTTGTGACATTAAATTTATTCTCTTTTTCCTTAAAATATAGAACCGGAATAATCCATCCATTTTCTTTTATGCATTTTAACCACAAGCTTATCTAGATTTTGCAAGAAACAAAATATTGTCCTTTATGGAAATTTTTTTTAAAAATAATTAATAATAATAATAATAATAATAATTTAAAATCCAATATGCTTCTTATCTCAAGTTTTAGATGACTTGGTATACTCGGGAAGGCAGGCAGTCATCAACCCCAGGATGACCATTCCTGAGTCTGTTATAAATCTCCTCCTCTCTAGCATTCCTGTAAATTGCTCGTTCGATTCAGCTACAACTGTGTGCGTGCATGCATGCATGCATGTGACATCGGATGTCGATGACGACGACAGGAACCTTAGGCAGTTGAAGTATGTTGGCAACTTCCACCCCTTCGATCTAAAGTTCAAGAAACACTGCAAGAAAGGGAAGCTGCCCAACTACGTCGTCATCGAGCAGCGCTACTTCGACCTGAAACTCCTGCCGGGGAACGACGATCACCCCTCCCACGACGTCTCCGAGGGGCAGAAGCTCGTGAAGGAGGTGTACGAGGCGCTGCGGTCGAGCCCTCAGTGGAATGAGATCTTGTTCGTCATCATCTACGACGAGCACGGCGGCTTCTTCGACCATGTTCCCACCCCCGTCCGAGTGCCGAGCCCCGATGACATCGTCGGACCCGAGCCGTTCTACTTCAAGTTCGACCGCCTCGGCGTTCGTGTGCCCACCCTGTTCATCTCGCCGTGGATCGAACCTGGGACAGGTAAGAGAACAAGATTGATATGCCACCCGATTAGTACGTGACTGCAGCAAGCCACGCTTGTAATATAAAACTGACGTTCCACCACCGTAAGCATTCCATGCTTTTGTACTATTTGCTTGGTTGTCTTCCAGTGGTTCACCGCCCGTCTGGCCCACACCCGACGTCCGAGTTCGAGCATTCTTCCATCCCTGCCACCGTGAAGAAGATCTTCAATCTGAAGGATTTCTTGACCAAGCGAGACGAATGGGCCGGGACATTTGAGACGGTCCTCACCCGGACAACCCCGAGAACAGATTGCCCAGGTTCGTGTGCTACCAGCTCGCTTCCGCTTGTTGTGACATGCTTTTTTCTCTTCCAAGTATCTCAAGTTACATATGGATTCAAGAGATCCTGCCGGAGCCTAGGAAGCTTCGACCGACGGAAGCTGCCGAGACTGCGAAATTATCGGAGTTCCAGACGGAGCTGGTGCATCTGGGAGCCGTGCTTAATGGTGATCACGCCAAGGACATCTATCCGCACAAGCTGGTGGAGAACATGACCGTGGCCGACGGGGCTCAATACGTGCAGAACGCCCTGAAGACTTTCTTCGAGGAATGCGAGAATTGCCGGAACAACGGGTTCGACGGCTCTCATGTTGTGGTGGTGAACCCACCAGCAAGGGATGCAACAGTGCAAGACACGAGATCCTCGTTGCAGAAGATGCTGTCGTGCTTGCTGTGTAACTGGTCTTAGCAAATTGAATCTCAAAAGTGTAGTGGATTTCACTGGACGGATCGTCATATCAATGAACGAACTCTTTGTTGATGAACACTATGCTGCACTTAAAATCAAGTTCCCAGGTGGATCCGGATCTACTAGACATAAGCTTTGGTGATGATCTACTTGTCAACCGCTGGTTATTTGTTGTGATATGTACTTATTTGAAATTTGCAGGGACAAATATGCTGTTTCGAAAGCATAAAGGAAAACCACAATTCCGTTAATATAAGGACACCGGAGGGCAATTCCGTGAAATAAAGGTCCTTGGAACTCTCAACCTTTTCTTGATCCCCTTGGCGACCGGTTCGCTTTTCATCGTATTCTTTGGCGGCGGCGACGACCAACCGCCCTCCCTCTCTCTCTCTTTTTTCATTTCTTTCTTTTTCGAGAGGAGAGAGTGAGTGAGTGAGTGAGAGAGAGAGAGAGCCCTGCCTTTGTGGAGAGATTGATGGAAGGGAGAGAGGGCGTCGCCGCCCGATCACGGGAGAAGGACGCCCCATCGCCGGTGGCGGACCGCGGGGACCGATCGAACGCCCCACGCCTCAAGCTTCGACACCCCAGGTGCCGCCCCCGGCGTCGGAGGAAGGTCAGCGGTAACGATCCCTTCCCTTTTCTTTTCATTTTGGGCCATAGGTGATACGTTGCATTAGATTTCGAACCCCTCTTGCTTGTTTGAATTATACTAGTTGATGACGACTTCCGATATTTGCTTGCTTTGGTTCCATTCGATTTCTAGAAATATGCTTAGATTCTTTTTTTTTTTTCCCGGTGTCTCTTCTGCTCTGCGGAAAGCAGAAAGGAAGGCAGAAGGATGATTCATGGGCGTTGTTTGAGATGCTTTCTTGTGGGTTCCAAAGCCCTCTTCACGCTGCTCCTCCTCCTATTAATTGTCTCACAAAATTATGCTCCTCCTCCTCCTCCTCCTCCTCCTCCTCTTGGACCTTTCATCTGGTAGATTAACCGATGGTGGTGATGTCATCTGTTTAAGGTGTGGGAGGAGAAGGAAAGGTTGGCCATCGGTGCTGCTATCCGTGTGATGGTCGATCGTCTCAAAACAAAAGCAGCCAGTAGCATCTTTTTGGATAAGGTCAAAGATTATTGGGGATGTATGATGCAATGGTTTCACATACGGTTCTCATCTTAGTCGCTTCTACGCGGTAAGCAGGCCTTGTGGATCCAATTAAAATTTGCTTCTCCGATGAGGTTCCCGTTGTCGAGTGCCAACATTTAACCACTCTTGTTTTGACTAAGCTGGCCGCCAGAGATCGAAAAAGTGACTCGCTGCCTCCGAATTTCGTTTTTCATGCCAATCATCAGAGCTCCAGCTTATAATGACTTCAAATTCACAATAATAATCATGTAAATCATCGATTTAACAATCATATACCTCAATAGCTAAAGAGCTAGAATGAATTGAAACAAAACAGGTCGTTCAATCTCTTTGATTCCCTTAAAACGTTACAAAGAAGTTTGATCAGTTAAAATTTTTTTTAAGATTTTTAGGATTTGAATGTCACAAGCAGAAAAACTTGATAAGTTCCAAAATTCAAGAACTAAAAAATAAAATACTCATCAGTATTGAAAGATGATTATACTTCTGAATTTACTTTGTTACAAAGAGAGTCAGTCTTGTTTATATAGTACAAAGGTCAAATACAAATTGAATAAATTTATTAAATACATTAAATGACATTCATATTCTTAATTTTAGATCACTCGTGAATCTGTCTTGAATTAATTTGAATGATTATTTATGAATAAGTCCATAATTTCTATAGTAATGACTATGGACAAATCTTCTCCTCATGATTTGTTTCATCTTCAACCAAATCTCCATGGGCCTTTCACCATTTCTACACCTATCTTTATATAATTGATCCTATCAAATAATAGCATAATCATAAAATTCAACGACAGCTAATTTTAGCCTTTTCTCTTCGGAGTAGTTATGACATTCAAATATCAGTTCCACTTTTCGTTCTCACTCCAAATGGGCATCTGGATTATTCTTCCCTTGAAAATGAAAATTTTTCATTTTGATGCCTTTTATGTTTTTGTCCATACTATCAAAACGTCCTCTTCTAGTTTGTCTCCTACGATTAATATATTGACCAATTAGAATAACTTGGTCATCATCTATGTCATCGCCATCATCATATTCATCATTGATAAAGGTTTGTTATCTTCCACGCCATGGTTCACCTTACAATATATTAATTGCATCATCATGCCTTTCTAGATGATCTTTTACATCTCCCATCATTTTGAACATACGTTCAAATTGCTGCTGCATTGCTTGAACCAAAATATCATTTGATTAAGAACTTGTTTTTTTATCTTTATACATGTTTACAATCTAAAAAACAAAGTTAGAATAGCCTCACCAATACTCCCTCACCTGTTTCACTCTAGATTTGATTCACTCCACTCGTGTTTCACACAATTTTTTGCTTTCTCGATACTGATCTCGCTACTCTTGCTTTTACCTCTCTTGTTTTATTCTTTGAGTTCTTAGATTAACTAAGTTACCTAAATAAACAATTCAGATTATGACAATTCAAAGGTAGTGAAATTGGGCACGTTTAAAAGCAAGCAAAAGGTAGGCCAATTGAAAGATGTGTGTAATGCACTTCAATCATAAACAAAGATTAGAATTCAAATATCAATTGAACAAAGAAAATTTTTGTGAAACGAACAAAGATTTTCAAATCAAAACAAGAATTCAAATGAACAAAGATAGAATTTTATAATTTGTAAGAATTCCTTGAATCCATAATTATTTTTTTTTCCAATTATGATATCTTTCTTCTTTTTTTTTAACCTTTGATTTACCCCTTCTTTTTGCCCTTTGAGTTTTTTCTTTTTGATTTTCTTTTTTTTCTTTTTTTTTATACTTTAAAATATAGAAATACAAAAAAATAGTAATAACACAAGAAGCACAATAATGAATATAAAGGAAGAACAACAATTATAGATATGGTACAAGAAGAGAAAAAATAGAAATATAAAAGATAGCAAATAAATGGATACGTAAATCTCAAACTTGAGCCAAGCTCTGATACCAAATGATGGAAATCATCAATTTAGCAACCATACACCCCAATAGCTAAAGAGCTATGATTCATATGGAATGCAAATTGACACTCTCCAACGAATCGAAACAAGACGGATCATTTAAGATTGAAGTAAGAGAAACTATTCTAATCACTTTATCAATAGAAATTTGATTAAATAATTAGAACATCACTTTGATTCCCTTAACACGCGACAAACTAAGAAGTTTGATAAGTTAAAAGAAAAATCAAATATTTTTGGGGTTTGAACGCCATGAGCAGAAAAGCTTGATAAGTTTCAAAATTCATGCAAGAACTAAAAAACAAAACACTCATCAGTGTTGAAAGATGATTATACTTCTGAATTTACATTGTTACAAAGGGAATAAGCTATAGAGTACAAAGGCCAAATTCAAAGAGAATGAATCCATTAAATATATTAAATAATATTTATATTCCTAATTCATGAATATAAACTCATGAATCTATCTTGAATTGATTTAAATGATTATTCATGAATAAGTCCACAATTCCTAATATTGTCAAATATGGTTGAATGACCTTTATTCCCGGGCTAAAAATTCATCATTCTTTCAAAGTTGGACTTTCTCTTCATGATTTAGACTTATTTGAATCATGTTGACCATTTTAGGTTCTTCCTGCATCCATAAAATCTTGATCGAGTCTTGACTAACTTGCTCATTCCAAATGCCTTCCAATAAACAAGCTAAGGCGTCTTTTATCATTTTAGTTTTAGCTCTTGTCATTGGTTCTTCATGAATAGTTAAAGGGTCTTTGGCAGAATTATGATCAATTTGATGGTTCATATCATTCCCCCTTTCTTCAAAAGGATTCATCCTCGAATCAGTGCTTTCATCACCTGCATAAAACAAAGATAAATTAGAAACATTGAAGGTTGTACTAATATTGCCATACTTACCTGAGAGTTCTAGTTTATATTCATTGTCATTGATTTTTTGAAGTACTCGAGATGGATCATCTCCTCTTAGCATTAGTTTAGGCTTCCTTTGGCTAGGAAATTTTTCATTCCTCAAGTGTAACCAAACCCAATCACCAAGTTCAAAGACTACTTGCTTTCGGCCTTCATTGTGTTGTTTTTCATATTGTACAGTTTTCTTTTCAGTTTGTGTCAAAACTCTTTCATTCAATGCTATGACAAAATCAGCTTTTTGTTTACCATCCAAGTTAGCAGTTTTCAAAGGTAAAGGTAGCAAATCCATAGGAGTTAATAGATTAAACCCGTACACAACTTCAAATGGGGAATGATTTGTTGTAGCATGCACACTTTTGTTATAAACAAGCTCTACATGTGGCAAACATTCCTCTCAAATTTTTAAATTTTTTTGAATTATGACCCTCAAAAGTGTTGATAAAGTTTGATTTATTACATCTGTTTGTGGATGACAAGTGGTTGAATATAATAGCCTTGTACCCAACTTACTTTAAAGTGTTTTCCAAAAGTGGCTAAGGAACTTCACATCTCTATCACTCACAATTGTCTTTGGAATGCCATGTAATCTCACAATTTCTTTGAAGAAGAACCCCACGACATATGTTGCATCATCTGTTTTGTGGCATGGAATGAAATGTGTCATCTTGCTAAACATGTCAACAACAATAAAAATAGAATCTCTCCCTCCTTTTGACCTAGATAAACCCAAGACAAAGTCCATCGATATATCAATCGAAGGCTCACTAGTTATAGGAAGAGGAGTATACAAGCCATGAGGCATTACTTTAGATTTAGCTTGTTTACAAATAATGTATTTCTCACACAATATCTCAATATCTCTTTTCATGTGTGGCCAAAAGAAATGATCACTTAATACATCTAAAGTTTTTCTAACCTCAAAATGTCCCATTAAACCTCCACTATGTGCCTCTCTTACAAGTAATTCTCTCATTGAACATTGAGGAACACACAACTTATTTTCTTTGAAAAGAAATCTATCATGCCTAAAGAACTTGTCAAAACCCCATTTCTCATATACCCCATAAATATTAGTAAAATCAGGGTTAGAATTATATAAATCTTTAATATACTCAAAACTTAATAATTTTGCATCAAGTTGAGAAATTAGAGTATATCTTCTAGAAAGAGCATCGATAATCACATTTTTCTTACCTTGTTTGTACTTGATGATATATGAAAAGGATTCAATAAACTTCACCCATTTTGTATGCCTACGGTTTAGCTTTCTTTATCCTTTGAGATATTTCAAGGACTAATGATCGGTGTGTATAATGAATTCTTTATACCAAAGATAGTGCTACCATATCTTTAACACTCTTTCCAAAGCGTAAAACGCTTTGTCATATGTCGGGTAGTTAAAACTTGCTTCACTTAGCTTCTCACTAAAGAACAC
Source organism: Musa balbisiana (assembly GCA_004837865.1). Taxonomy (NCBI): domain Eukaryota; kingdom Viridiplantae; phylum Streptophyta; class Magnoliopsida; order Zingiberales; family Musaceae; genus Musa; species Musa balbisiana. Next base: position 13,091,301 of record CM017195.1, on the reverse strand, counting down.
AACGTGTCTACCTTCTTGCATTAAGACTCATCTAATATCTATTCCACTCGGAGCACACTCAATCTCAAAAGTTTTAGTAAAATTAGGTAAAGCAGGAAAATATGCTGAACTGAGTTTGTCTTTAAGCAAGTTAAAAGCATCATCTTGTTTGTTACCCATCTAAATCTCACATTCTTTTTGATGCATTATGTAGCAATTGTAGAAAACTTTTAACATCACTAACACTAGTGGGTTTTGTCCACTCCCTTATTGCTTTCACTTTTTCTTAATCAACATGTATTCCTTTATCGTTAACAACATATCCAAGAAAAATATTTTTACTAGTGCAAAAAGTGTATTTCTTTAGATTAGCATATAACTTTTTTTTTTCTAAGTACATCAAAAAACAACTTTTAAATATTTTACATACTCATCTAAACTTTTGCTATACACAAGTATATCATCAAAATAAACTACTACAAACTTTCCAATGTAAGCATGCAAAATGTGGTTCATCAATCTCATGAAAATAATAGATCCGTTAGTTAGGCCAAAAGGCATTACCAACCATTTATATAAACTATATTTAGTTTTGAAAGCGGTTTTCCATTCATCGCCGTCACACATTCTTATTTGATGATATCCAAATTTTAAATTAATTTTTAAAAACACATAAGAATCATGCAATTCATTCAACATGTCATCTAGCCTAGGAATAGGATGTCTATATGATTTTGTTGATGACTCTACGATCAACACATATTCTTCAAGATCTATATTTTTTAAGCACCAACAGAACAAGAACTCATGCTTTCTCGTATATGCCTCTTTTCCATAAGCTCACTTATTTGCTTTTGGATTTGCTTGATCTCTTCGGGATTGCCTCGAGATACTAGCTTATTTGGTATGCTTGTGCTTGGAATGAAATTAATTTGATGCTTAATTCCTCTTTCTTTGGGAAATAGATCTTCATTTTCGTATAAAAGATCAACAATAACATAAGGTAAACTATTGTCAATTTTGTTACAAGCAATCAAAATATCTTTAAACATAAGTACAAGTAAGGCTTATAATGCAAGGAATTTTCTTTTTCATGGCAATGTCAGAGCTCCAACTTATAATGACTTCAAATCCTTTACGGTTTGTATGGAGAGCCAACTTACGGTAATTAGAAGAAGACACCATCGTTTAATCGGATTACAAATCCACTATAAATTCACTCACCAACGATATCGTGGGGTTCATCGGGTGTTTTGTTTTGTTTTTTTTCCTTTCCATTTTGTCGGAGACAGGTTGGTTGATGATAGAAACCATTCATCGATGAGGAAAGCAGCAGGTTACGATGAAGTCACAACGAGTCACTTTTAACTGGCGATTACATGTTCCGCTGCTACCAGATCACCCTTTACACTGACTCTGTATTTTTACAGTGTCTATGCCTCATAAATTATTAATCGTACCTTTTCGAATATTTTCATGTTATATTAATTATTTTTTTTATTGTATTTTGATTTATATTATTCACTTGTTGAAAACACTATAAAGTTATTAAAATATACTGTACCTAACATCGGATTGTTTTTTTTTTAAAAAAAAAAAATTATCGTTGCTCGTACACAATGATGATATATTAATTTGATAATGTAATCAGTTTGATTGAAGATTAGGAGATTTGATTCATTTATAATATTTTTAAATAAAATTTTGTAGGGTTTTGTTCTTGTGTCAAAAATATTATAACAGGTGATGTTAGGGTGTGGGCGGTGCAGTGCACCCTATGAATCCATCCGAGGTATGGTCCAGAATTGTTTCGATGGGGCTAACGAGGGATCTTTAATGTATTAGGAAAAACAAATTGAAAATAGATTATTAGTTTTAAATCTTATTATTTGATGACAGTAAACGGCCCCATAGGTGAGGAGTGGCGTGATTCGCATGCGATCTCCGATGATCTGGCACGAGAAGAAACGTCGAGTGACGGTGTCCGATGGATATGATCGTCGACGAGCGAGGAAGTCTTTGGGAGGATTACTTTAGTACGCGTGTACCTAATGCACCCACTACTAGTGTTGTAGATAAGTTCGTTTATTTCTTTAGATGGCCGCCTCGGTCCCAGTATTTATGTACCCCAAGCCTCTCCACCCTCTTTACTTCCAGCTTAACCAAACCACCAAAAACAATTCCACCATGCAGGCCGGCGAAGGAGTTACGACCCGATCTCCGGCAGCAGAAGGAGGGGCTCCGGCGGGTCTGACGGCGGAGGAGTATGCGGGCCTGCGCTCCGCGATCGAGACCCACCATCGGTACGATGTCGGCCCGGGACAATGCTCCTCCATCCTCGCCCAGCGGATCCGGGCCCCGGCCGCCACCGTCTGGTCGGTAGTCCGGCGGTTCGACCGTCCCCAGATCTACAAGCACTTCATCCGGAGCTGCGTCCTCAAGGACGGGAGTGACGCCGGTGGCGAGCTCCGACCGGGGTGCCTCCGCGAGGTCAGCATCATAACCGGCCTCCCGGCGAGCACCAGCACCGAGCGCCTCGACCTCATCGACGACGGCCGGCGTGTGCTCGGCTTCACCATCGTCGGCGGAGAGCACCGCCTCCGGAACTACCGGTCCGTTACCACCGTCGACGAGCTCCCCGCGGGGGAGGGCGGGGAGCCCTGGACGGTGGTTCTCGAGTCGTACGTGGTGGACGTGCCGGAGGGGAACACCGTGGACGACACAAAGCTGTTCGCCGACACCGTCGTCCGCCTCAACCTCCAGAAGCTCGCGTCGGTGACGGAGGCGGCGACGCGATCGGAGAAGAAGTGAAACGCACAAGGAGCCAGGGAAAGTTACCAAAACCGCCCTCTCGTTGCCACCTCACACGGGATGACGGGAAGGGAAGCCGACGGCGGAACGAAGGGCGAAAGTGGTACGCCGTCCTCCGAGACGGGGTTGTTTTGGTAGTTTTGCCTGCCCTCCGTTGCTGTCGGTTTGGTCTTCCGTGTGACAGCCCACCTTTTTGTGACCTCCAACGAAGATAAAAGACGCAATCATGTCACGGTGGGCCCAGTTGTGGTTTTGGTTTTGTTCCAGGGAAGTGGGTGGCGTGGAGGAGTTGCTTCCCTGCTGGTGAAGCGTGTGTATGTGCGCGGGGGTACTCACTCGGTCATGCTTATCGATCGGTCTCATCTTTTTGTCTCATGCAACTCGTGGGTGTCTTTGAAAATTGCAGCGCAGCTTATTTTGTTCTCTTCGGTAGAATCTCGAGAGGCTGGTGATCGAAGGCATCGTGCCGAACCACCATTGCCACACTATGGGACTCGGTGAACCCCACAAAAACAATAAAGAAAGGCTGTGAGAGGCCTCGGGATGACCAACTGCGGTTACCTACGCGCTAGGCAGCCCATGGACGCCGAATGAGGACAGCGTTCGCTTATGCTAGCTTCGCCTCCGTCACTGTCACGTGGTTGGTTGGCTGGCTGTGCACCACCAAAACACTAGACGCAATCCTCGCAATGCGAAGCAGGCCACTTTGGTAGGGCAACAGGTAGGATGCGTTCCGTTTCCGTGCGGTTATCAGCTATGGCCGGACACGTTGAATCTCTCTCCGCATCAGATGGCCCAAACCGCTTCGAGGCCCAATTTCACCTCTCCTCCTCCTCTCCGGCCGCCGTCGTCGTCTCTCTGAGTGTCTCTCAAATCTTGGCCATCATCAATCCCCACCGTAGAGGCCTTCCCGCGCGGAGGGGTGTAGAGCTGATGCTGAAACGAGCTTTTGCTCGAGAGAAGTCGAGTCGCGTTCTGTTTGCCATCTTCTGGTCCTTTTTTTGGAAAACCTGCCGCTCTCTTCCTCCAAGTGGATTCCGGCAAAGATTGCGCCTTTCGCGCTGTTTATTAACCCGACCATGCCCTTGCTTTGCCGGAATGTGCCACCGATGAGAAGATTAGAATGCACTCTAGATTAGAATGCACTTCTTTGCTGTTCCCTCGGATCCGGTCATGTTTCTGTGGATTCGTTGGTGAAACGTTTTTCGGGGATGAGAAGATCTCGGATGTCGACGACATCTCCTCATTCTTGATGAAGATGATGGTGATGTCCTTGTGGTTGGTAGGCGGTGAAAAAGGGAGGCCGGTGGAGGAATAGATAGGTACTGGGCCGGTCCATGGTCTAGAAACGACGCATAGTGGGGGGCCATTTTGAGACCTAATAAAGATACGATGGATGATGCGAGAAAAGATGGAAGGTTTAAATCTGGGCTCAACACCAACAACAGAATGATCGTGTGTGTCGGAAGTGGGGATTGAGAGAACCGATCAAGGCTACCACCTGCGATGAAATAGAGAATGGGATTTTGCCGAAACCTCGTCTCGAGGGGTTGTTGGTAGCGACATTCGCGACTTCTCCATGGCTCGACGACAAAACTTGCAATCTCGGGCGAACGGTGACACGGGCTCGGTGCCACCGATGCCAACTCGGAAGTACGTGATGGAGAGGGGGGCGCACCTTTCGCGTGTAAAGCCCTTCGGGTTTGGGTGGAGGCACGTGCGCCAGCTCACGGAATTTCTCGATGCCCGCGTCGGTCGCCCATTAAATCAGGGCATGCCATCACGTGCGCTTCTTTCCGCCTCGAGAGCCAACCTCTCGCTTTGACATGTCTTATCATCCAGCGGTCGCTTTGCCCGCCCCCTCGTCTACTGCCGATCGATGAAATAGTCGATAGTTTTGTGTGCCTTGTTTGTTTTTGTAAGCCTCCGTGCTGTACGAGTTTCACGTTCTCCATATTCTTGTTTTTGTTTGTGAGATACGAACTCCATAATTAAAAGAAAAATGAAACACCAAAAGGTTCCATTTTTCAGAAGCCAGCAGAATTAAAATAGTAACTTCTGAGGAAGAATTATATGTGCGTCGCCGATGCGAAGGTCTGCAAATGGCTGGGATTGTCATGTGCGAGCCTGTTTAATGTGTGCATGGCAGAGAAAGAGGTTGTTGAGCGAGCTATGCGGCCGGTTAATAAGTTAATGGAGTGGCAAAGCAATCATTATCAATCACAAGTAATGCATGGGTTGTATAACTTTTGATTAAGTCTACGCAATACTTTCTATGATGCTTGTGGTGGATCATAATCACAAGTAATCATCACATACTATATTCATTATTTTTCATTATATATATATATAAATAATAATAATAATAATAATAATAATAATAATAATAATTGTCAAGTGTCTGGCGACATGATTGATTAGCAGGAGTTGTCTCCCGAAGAATTGATGTGGGGCGTCTTCTTACAACGGAGCGGGAAGATTCCTCTCCAACCTTTAGAGCCACGAATTGATGTGGAGCTGTACAGGCATTCGCCATTGGATTGGTAGATGCTGAGGCCATGTTGTGTGGAGGAAGTCGGAAGTCAGCACTTAAAAAGAAGATGATGTCCGCATGCTGCCGGGCAATTAACAGTAGACCGCTAAAAACATATTTAAAAAGGAAGCTAGAGATAGCAGGCATACTGTCAAGGGAGCGCAGCTAGGTAGGTGAAAGATCAAAGTTGAGATATCGGATCCAACAACGTTAAACACAGTAATGTCTTCAACACGTATGCCATATTGCTCGACCTCCTATATTTACCAAGAATAATCTAAGCTCTCTTTTTGGACTCCTTCGATAATTGAACTTTACTGTATCGTAGATGTATGACAACATATAATGTGCATGTACAAACGTCCATCTTGGCGACATTGATAGTGCACACAACTCTAGAATGAATTCCTTTTATCAACCAAAATGAACTTAATTTTCTTTATCATCCATATTGATCATTTCAGCAAGTCCCTTCTTTCACGGTAAGCTAATAAACAAATAGCGTGAACAGATCGTACGTATCCTATTTTCTTTGGCATGAATGTTTTCTTCCCGTAGGTCCAAGTATTCTGATAGTTGACCTGGCGGCTTCTTAATGTTAATATATAAACAGCCACATAATTCTTTCGTTGCTTATTCTTCCTGATCATTTTTTATTATTTTTTTCGTGTAAAGGAGCCAAAGCAGCCCAAAAAACGCATATATCTTTGATTACCTTCCACAACTTCCAACATGCAAATTACATGTGTTCTTCTTGTCCATCGGGGGTATTCATTCTGTGTGATCCCCCTAATTAAGAAAGTACTCATGATCGGATAGAAGATTCTTCTTATTTGTCCATCGACGAATGATAAACAAGGAAAAGACATAAATACAACTGATGTGTGTGTAATATATATACTCCGGACAAATGTGAATTCTGTCACCATGAGATTGCAATGTGTAGGATCGAGTAGCTACGGAGATAAGATGAGCGAGGAGGGATTAGCTCAAAGATAAGTATACTCCGGACCTAAGCCAACTATTAAGATTGGGTTAATCCCTCTCTTAGACACAAACAGTCGAACGACATTGGCCGATGGCGACGTCGATGGCCATCATTACCGATAATGCTAACTTTAATTACTTTGGTAAAGCTAAAGGCGACAATTGGGCGCATGCCACCAGCCGCGCGCAGGACCACCATGGAGAGATGAGCGCAATAGCAACTCCTACGCCATCTTCCGGTGAAGCCAGTCAACAAATAGACGGCAAAGCACGCTTAACATCTCTCGCCGAGGCCACTGTATATGGCCAGAATACAGTAATTTTATATCGGTCTTCGTCATCTCTCCATCTCTCACAAAAAGAAGCAAAAGTTTGCTATTGATCTCTCTCTCTCTCTCTCTCTCTCCCATTTCTTGAATGATCAAGCAGGTGCAATCTTCTATATATGAACAGCTGACCAGCCGATGCTGAAGAGAGAGAGAGAGAGAGAGAGAGAGAGAGAGAGCACTATAGATTAGTTGCTCTCTGTCGCCAAGTAAAAGACTATCTAAAAGAAAAAGAGAACCAGCGAATTCACAGGTCATGAGAGTATATATATATATATATATATATAATTTTTATCAAAGAAATGGAACCTTTGCTCCAGAAAAGAAACAAAAGATATTTTAACTCGTAAAAGTTATGGCAAAGAAGGAAGACTGTGGGAGCACTTTTCACCATCGATCCTCTCATGAAGAGCACCAGGCACAGGTAGTTTGATTGGCTTTCTTAGCATAGCCACTTTGCTTGGTTTCGTACCTTCCTCGTTAAACTATTCATTGGGGTTGGAGGTATCCGAAGACAGGTCGATCACACCAAGAGGCGCATATTATATGAATCTGTGACTTGTCCGTAGTGGATGATGTTTTGATTCGCTCGACCAGGGACCACCATTTTCGTCGGATATTGGAATCCAGAGAGAAGCTGCAGGGGGTGGAGGAGGATCGATGGTGTTCTCTCTGTCTCTCTCTTCTCGGGATTAGGGTTAGGGTTTTAGTTGGAGGGCAGTGAATCGGGGTGGTCAATTTCCTGTGGTTGGTTGGGGCCGCCCGAGTTTAAGGGGGTGGGGTGGGAAATAGTCCCGAGGAGGAAGAGGCGGGAGGTGGAGCAGGAGGAGGAGGAGGAAGAAAGCGACTGCTGGCCCCTGGCCGACAGACATGGGGTGGCCCGGCCGAGCCATCGGATCAAATGGTTTCCGTCTGCATATATTGACCTGCACGTGACTTCAATGCGTGCGTGCGTGCATGCATGCGTTCCGGCCGTCTGATGCTGTGCTGGCCAGAGTGTGGCCTCGGTCACTCTTCTAATCTCCCTTGGTTTTAAGCTTCATCTACCACACGTTTCTCAAGCCGTGCTCCGTCATTCCCACAGGAATAAACCTAACCCATGGTTTAGACTATGAACCCCACCCTTTGACTAGTTTAGTAGTTATGGTAGTGGACGAAGGCAGACTCGGCTCGGTCACTGCCGTGAGCATTAGGTCGAGTGCCAGTAAAAGGTTCCTCACTGGATCGCTTGCTTCCATACGAAGACGAAAAAAGCCTCGTCAGGTCTACTAGAGCTTTGAAAGAGCAATGGGACAAAGGGAATTTTCCACGCTGACATTTTAGAGTATATATATAGTAGGGTGCTTAAGACCTACGGATTCCATTCTACCCTGTGCTTTTCCAATTCCAAACTCCATTTTCCACCTTGCTTTTATCGACCACGCACGCATGGGTTTTGCTTTTAATTTCTCCTCTCCGCGAAGGAGGAACTCTCGGTGTTCCGAAAAGCTGAGGAGGGAGAGCTCCGTAGGTCGAAGCGGCATATTCTTTGGTGAACACATGCAGTACTTACTGTGATTTCACCACCTATTTTGAGAGAGAGAGAGAGAGAGAGAGAGAGAGAGAGAGAGGTGGGTCCCACTCCACATCGACCCATAACTCAAGGTTAATTAACTGGCAACGCCTAAACCCTGGGTTCTGGCATTAAACAAACCCCCCAAATGGCATCGTCACCCAACGCTGCTGTGTTACATCCGATATCACTAACGGAGCATCTCTCTCTCTCTCTCTCTCTTTCCTTTATTTTATGCACCAGCTTCTTCTTCAACTCCTCTCTCGCCATCCATCGTCTCCCTACCTGGATAGCCCCTCCCTTTCTTTCTCTGCAAACCATCGATCCTCGTTCTTTCTATATGTACGTGGGTGTCTCCTGCAGCTAGCCCTCTTGGTTCTTCCTGCCCTTGTCTTTGCTTTCTTCTTTTCTCCCTCGATCATTTCCGCTTGAACATTAAAAAAAAAAAAAAAACCCTCCCCTTTTAATATAAATATATAATATATAATATATATTATATATTATACGTATATATGATTTTCAGAGGCTTTCCCCACTCTCTCCAATTTTCTTTTTTTTAAGCTAACAAAACAGCGCTACTTTATTTTTTTTCTTCCTCCTTCTCCTCCTCCTTCCTCTCATCTTATTGTCTTTGTTGGATGAGGTTATGGCTGGTCTGGATCTAGGCACCGCTTCAAGGTACGCCCACCATCTCCCCCACCGTCCCGGCCTTCACCTTCGGCACCACCACGACCCCGAGTCCGACGACCAGAACGATGGCGGTGACAGCAGTAACAACGGGCACAGCCAATTTCTTAGCTCTGACCGCGAGGGCTCGGCGACGGACCAACAGGGACTCGAGCCGGTTGCGGCAGGCTCCGGGCCCCGGGACGTCGTGGCCCGGCGACCCCGGGGAAGGCCAGCGGGCTCCAAGAACAAGCCCAAGCCCCCGGTGATCATCACCCAGGAGAGCGCCAACACCCTCCGGGCACACATCCTTGAGGTCGGGGCTGGGTGTGACATCTTCGAGTGCATCGAGACGTACGCTCGCCGCCGGCTGCGCGGGATCTGCGTCCTCAGTGGCAGCGGCACCGTCTCCAACGTCACCGTCCGCCAGCCGTCGACGGCCGGCTCCGTCGTCACTCTCCATGGCCACTTCGAGATCTTGTCGCTGTCGGGGTCCTTCCTCCCGCCGCCCGCTCCCCCTGGAGCTACTAGCCTCACCATCTTCCTCGCAGGAGGCCAGGGGCAGGTCGTCGGTGGGAACGTCGTCGGTTCGCTCTTCGCAGCAGGGCCGGTGATCGTGATCGCTGCCTCATTCACCAACGTCGCCTACGAGCGGCTGCCGCTCGAGGAGGAGGAACCACCGCAGATGCAGATGCAGCCGCCAGACCCGCAAGGGTCGGGAGGAGACGGCGGGAGCGGGACCAGCGGTGCAGGCGGCAACACGTTCTCGGACCCGTCCGGGCTCCCCTTCTTTAGCTTGCCGCTTAACATGGCCAATAGCCAGCTTCCGGTGGACTCGCACGGGTGGCCGGCGGGCGCGCCTGGTCGGTCCCTGTTCTGATACGATTGCTGCAATCGCAAATCGAAACGACTGCCAAAAGAGATTTATAATTCCACGGGGAGATGGATGACTCCATGCTGCGGCGGGCATGCAGCAGCAGCAGCAGCAGCAGCAGCAGAAAAGGTTAGCATGCAAATCCAAAAATTTCAGTGTACAATTACTTTATTTTCTTGTCTCGCTTTCTTAGATTTTCCATGTCTTCTTATCTCTTTCTCATTTTCTTTGCCTCATTTCCTTCAGAAGTTGTTGTTGTTGTTGTTGTTGTTGTTCATGGAAACTCTCTTTTCGTAAGCGGTACTGGGTTTGAGACCACGGCCTTATACAACCCTTTTTCTCTTTGTTCTGTCATCAGCAACTCCATCGCTTCATTTCTAAACATATGTAGCCCTCGAAACATGTACTTGTTCCATATTTGGCTCTCCTACCTGAAGGGGAAAAGAAAAGGGAGAGAAATCGAAGAACTGATCGAGTCCTATGACAACGAGGAGACATGAAGAAAGTAGAAGCTCCGATGTTTGTCGAACAAGCTCCTCTCCACCTTCTTCCATCAGAACATCTACGAGGTTGGACCCGATAAATGTGAAGCCAAGCCACGTTTGGCTTCACATTTACGATCGATCGGTTCCCTTTGTCTTCCTGCATTGAATTAAGAAATCAGAAAGAACACTAGTAGTGCCTAATCTCATGCCCAAGTTTTCTTTCACCCTAATGCCCATGATGTTATATTTACGATCCGTTGCTAAAACTCTATATCCGGAAAATTCTCAGAGAGGAGATCGTACTTACTCTTGATATAGTTCCTTGCTCCGAGCTTTTTCTTGCTGTACCTCTATATAAGATTTTTACACTCTTAATCTGATCTGTCGTATGAATCTGCAATGAGAGATGTCACTATGTTAGACATCCATAATTCATACGAAGCAATAATTCCATATTATATGAACTACCAATCCTCCTCAACCAAGAAAAAGCACTAAAGACATCTCCAACATGACTCCGAACCAAACCCGATACGATGACGATTGATATCCAATATGGCAAATAAGGCTTCTTTTTTCATTAGCATTTAATCTGATTTATAGCTGGAATAAAGCGCCGAGCCGTGTGCGCGTGTGTTGTTGAGCTCAGTGTCCATCACATGCTCTGGTTTCTCCTCCATCGCTAGTTAATTCCATTAAAAATCAATCAAAAACAAAAAAAATGTCGTGCTGTTGTATTATGTGTTGAGCTTTTTCTTACTGTCTCGGCATTTTGTCGACGTCCGATGACATCGTTTTGTTTTCTTCTACGATGGAGGTCGAAGTCGCATCACAGGTGATAGCTGGATGGCACTGTCGATGCAAGTTTCAGTGTTCGTCACTGCTTTGCTCTCTATTCGAGCTCTAATCATCCACTGGGTTGAAGCGCTTCCATCATCTCCACGTTCTTGTTCTGCTAACTCGGAAGATGCATCTTTACAGGGAGTCCACCTCGGTCTCGGACTCAAGAGGTCTCTTCGATGCTATCTTTGATTGCCCTTACCGGTTCTTCTTTCGAGTTCCTAAGACTTGAGAGGGTTCGAGTTTGCTCTTGAAACCTCTTACCGACTTTTCTTTCTCCCGCGTGCGGATCTCCAGAAATGATTTCATATGTCTCGTCGTCTATCACGATCGGGCGATTCCAAATGGAAACCTTTATCTCTAACATCATATGTTTCGACACAAATATACAAACAAACATGCAGTGTAGCCTTCGTGTCGATCAAAGAGTTAATATTGCTTCCGGTAGAGTGGCTCATAACTTGTCCGTGCTAATACGGAGAGGATAGACTAATGGGATATAAAAAGAAAAATAATAATTTTTATTTTAACAAATATTAATAACTCATAACACGCGATGGAATTAAACGAAATCACAATCAAATAAAACATCAAAATTTATATGAAAAACCCCTTCAACGTTAAGGATAAAAACCACATGATAAACAAGAAATAATCAATTATAAGAATAATAAAAATATAAATCTCATAGTTTTTTACCCAAAAATCAAGCAACAATCTCAAGAGAATAATTGTGATACAAGGATTATGTCACTGTGCACAATATCCAAATTCTCCCCAAGTAATCACAATAAGAATCTACTGTAGATATAATCTAACCTGAGATGAGAACACTACCTAGATGATTGAAAGCAGTCTCTCTGCATTGTCATTGTCTTCTTCTCTTTCTTCTCTTATTTTTCTACCATTTCCTCTTTTTTTTTCGAATCACATTGTTACTGCAGTTTTTTGCCCATACTGCTATAGTTTTTTCATAGTTTCTATTCAGCTCGTAGCCACCACACCCCCCTTATTTGATCTAAGGTTTTACTTGAAAGAGAGGTGGGCTATGGGCTGAACTTGTGGGTTGTCAGCCCTACAATCTCCCCCTTCAGCCCATAGGGGAGGTTGTCCCATGACTCCTTACTCTAAAGCTAAGCTATGTCGACCGTCGGCATATCTCCTACCTTCTTTGGTAACTGCTTCTCTTAAGTACATTTCGAATCTAGTGGTATCTGATATCTATATGCTTTGACTTGAAATGAAAAGTTGGGTTCTTATACAAATGAATGACACATTGACTATCACAATTCACCACATAGTTTTTCTATTTCATTTCAGCCCCAATTCTTGTAAGAATTCTTTTATCCATAATATTTTTTTACAATCCTTTGTAGTAGTAATATATTCTGTTTCTGTGGTGGAGAGAGTATTAGGATCAAGAGCAACACTAAGAGGAGGGGTGAATTAGTGTAGTGGAAAAAATTATCGATTTTATAAGAAATTCATTCGTTGAAAACCAATCTCGAAAAGTGCTTGACTTTAGAGTAAATGAACAAGCAATTAACTTAGAAAATAATTGAAGTAATAAAAAGCGGAATGGAAATGAACACACCGAAATTTATAGTGGTTCGGTTGTTGTGACCTACATCCACTTCTGATTCCTCCTCCGTCGAGGTTACCGGTGTCCACTAATGATCTTCCTTCAATAGGCGAAGACCAGCCACCTTTTTACAGCGCTTTCTCCTTTTCACAAGTTTAGAAGATAACCCTTACAAGCCTCACACCTCTTCTTGGATGATTGTAAAACTAAAGAAAGAAAGGAGGAGGACTCTTATACTTTTACAACACTTCTACACTCCAACATTTAAAGATTTTTCCACACTTAGATATCACTTTGTTACTCTTTCATGCAAAAAAGGGTGGGATATTTATAGGCCCCAATGACTTTAAAATTAGAGCCAAAAACTATCTTATCTTGAATTTTCGGGGTACTGGTGGCACCATCACCAATACTAGGGCGGTACCACCATCTAACACTTTGATACTGGGCTATACCACAGCTTGACAAAGCTCTCGGAGACTGAGCTCTAGCGGTACCACCGCTTGACAGTTAATAGCTATCGGTGGTACCACCACCTTACAGTTAATAATTACCGACGGTACCACCGCCTAGTCTGGGTGGTACCATCGCCCAAACCACCTAGGAGACTGTCCCAAGTGGCGCCACCGTCGGTCGTGACTTTAAGTGTTGAATGAGCTATTTAACCGGCCCAATTTAGCCCTGTTAAAGGCCTAGTTGAACCCTAACTGAGTTAGTGAGATTACCTCCCAATCTTAACTCAACTTATGGTCTAACTTACGATAATTAAGATATTTAATTAAGTAATCTCTGTCCGGTATGTTAATTGTTCTCTCGGTGAACTTCTGGCGAACTTCTCAGTGAACTTCCTGTGAACTTTCGGTGAACTCCCGATGAACTCTCAGCAAACTCCCGATGAACTCTCGGTGAGCTTCCAGCACATTATCTAAATCTTCGACGTATCGTCCGATCTTTGACTCCAGCCCAACATCTGCTTTATGTCTTATCGCTATCGTAGTTAATCCTGCATATTTATCTCAACATATAGATTATATCAAACAATATACTAATTGATTTCATCATCAAAATCCGAGATTCAATAATCTTCCTTTTTTTGATGATAACAATTAATTAATGACGGAGTTAACCTTAACTCCCTCTATCTATATGCCATACTTGAGAAAAGACACTCTTGAATTCAAGCATCAACCCGATAAGTTATATTCATTTAAACATATCAACATGCACATCATAATATCAATCATGATTTACCATCTCAAAATATAATATCACATATTTATCACAATACAAATGATATCAAGGTATGACATCCATTTTTAAGTCCAATGATAATATACAATCATCATTTTCAAATATGATACAAATTTCAAATATGAAATTTAGCAAAATGATAATTCTCGATAAAAGACGACAATTCATCATTCCGAGACTTGATTCCAATTATAAATATGAAATAAAGAATGGTAATTTTGATAATGATAGACATTTATCATTTGGATACGAAATCAAGCATGATACTAGGAATAAAACATTACAAGTAATCATGCCACATTACCATACGTTTCAAGCAAACATTTGATATTTTTTAAGTATTTGTATTTGATGATACTAATCATATTTTAAGCATTCCAAGATATTCAAGCATTTATGATACAATACATTTTATGCATTTATCTAAGACTTTCATAATGCCAATTTGTCATCAATTTACCATACTTCTCCCCCTTTGTCATCAACAAAAAGGAGAACAATTCAACAATGCAAGTGTGGTAAAAAAAAATATTCAAACAAGTTTCACACTAATTTATCCAAGCCATAAAGAAAGATAAGCAAAAACTTTGCATGATAACTTTTTGGACAAGCTAATATTTTTACTTTAGATGCGTAAATTCATGAAAGGATTTGAACTAAGTCAAATTTGAAACAATGAGTTTTATTAAATCACGCTTCAAGTTTAACAAAGAGAAGGGATTCATGAAAAGGATCAAGATATCAATGTGAAATCAAATCGCTATTCTTGCAAGTGATCATCACACACTAAAAATTCATAAAATTCTTCTTTCATGAGAAGAGTAAGGAAGAATTCATGGGAGAGGAGAACCATATAAAAAAAATCCACGAATAAAATTTCATAAATCAAATCCGTTTTTCATTAAAAAATCACAATAGTGAAATTCGTGAGAGATGCATTTCTCAATAAATTTCATGGGTGAAGGGATTGTGTATAAAAAATCATTAAGTTTGTATGAAATAAATTTGATACCAAGTAGATTGATATTCTGGATTTTACGAAAGCTTTATTTAAAAAAAAAATCGAGAAAGTCCGAAAAAGATATACAACAAACTCATGCATTCGGACAATTTAACATTTCTAACTCTCTTCTAATAAAATCAAATTATTCTTCATTTAAAGGTTTTGTAAAGATATCGGTTAATTGATGTTTTGTATCAATAAACTCTAAAGATATATCATGGTTATTAACATGATCTCTTATGAAATGATGCATAATGTCAATATGTTTAGATCTAGAGTGTTGAATATGATTTTTTGTTAAACATATTGTACTTGTGTTATCACATTTTATAAGAATATTCCTAAGATAAATTCTATAATCTTATAATGTATTTTTCATCCATACAACTTGTGCACAACATGCACTAGCCGCTATGTATTTGGCCTTGGTCGTAGATAATACAATCGAGTTTTGTTTCTTGGAAGACCAAGAGGCAAGTGCATGACCTAAGAATTGACATGTTCCGGATGTGCTTTTTCTATCTATTCTACATCTAGCAAAATTTGCATCAGCATAAGCAATTAATTCAAAGTTTTTGAATTTTGGATACCATAATCCTAGATTAGTGGTTCCTTTAAGATATATAAGAATTCTTTTAACTGCTTTAAGATGAGATAGCTTAGGATTAGATTGAAGCCTATCATAAAGTCCTATGCTAAACATGATGTCTGGTCTAGTTGCGATGATGTATAGTAAACTACCTATCATACCCCTATAAACTTTTTTATCAAAGTTTTCTCCACTTTCGTCAATGTCTAACTTAGTGGAGGTACTCATAGGAGTATTGATAGCCTTTGAACTACCATATTAAACTGTTTTAGTAAGTCTAATGCATATTTTGTTTGACTGAGAAAAATATCATCACTAAGTTATTTGATTTGTAAGCCTAAAAAAAAAGTTAGTTTACCCATTAAACTCATTTCAAACTCTTGGCTCATACTCTTAGCAAACGATTTATATAAGGATTCATTTGTAGAATCAAAAATAATATCATCAACATGAATTTGAACAATAAGAAAATTATTTTTAATTTTTTTAATAAATAATGTAGTATCGACTTTGCCTTTAGAGAAATTATTTTGAATCAAAATGAGCTAAGTCTCTTATACCAATCCCTTGGGGCTTATTTTAATCCATAGAGAGTTCTAATCAATTTAAACACATGATTCAGAAAATTATCATTCTCAAATCTGGGAGGTTGTTCAACATAAACTTCTTTGGAAATAAAATCATTAAAAAAAATACTTTTAACATCCATTTGAAATAACTTAAAATTATTGCTACTAGCATAGGTAATGAGCATCCTTATGGCTTCTAATCGTGCCATAGGAGTGAAGATTTCTTCATAATCGATACCTTCTTCTTGGTTGAAACCTTTAGCCACTAATCTAGCTTTGTTTCTAACCACAATACCAAATTCATCTTGCTTGTTTCTAAATACCCATTTAGTACCAATAACTAAATAGTCATTTGGCCTCGGAACAAGCTTCCGCACCTCGTTTCTCTCAAATTGGTTCAACTCTTTTTGCATTGCGATAATCCGTGAATTATCTTTTAAGGCTTCATCAATGCATTTTGGTTCAATTTGAGAAAGAAAACGGCATTGGCACAAAAATTCTCAAGAGAAGAATGAGTTTGAACCCCTCTTGATGTGTCTCCAATGATTAGCTCCTTAGGATGAGCATCTACATATTTATATTTCTTTGGTAAGGATGTTTCGGGAGAAGATGTATCCAAGTTGCTAATTGGAGGAGGGCATTTATTTAAATTCAAGACATCAAAATTAAGATCATCATCAAACTCATTTTACTTAAATTCGAAGATTTTATTAAAGACAATATGAATAGACTCTTCTATGACCAAGATTCTTTTATTAAAAACACGGAAGGCTTTTGAAATATAAGAATAACCAAGAAAAATGCCTTTATCGGATTTTACATTAAACTTTTCTAAGCATTCTTTTTCATTCAAGATAAAACATTTACAACCGAAAACTTTAAAGTATGAAACATTAGGTTTTTTATCGTTCCATAATTCATAAGGAGTTTTGGAAAGTAATAGTCTTACTAGATCGTATTCATGACATAACATGTCATATTAATGGCTTCGACTAAAAAATATTTGGGTTAGTTATGTTCGTTTAACATGGTTCTTATTATTTCTTATAAATTTCTATTTTTTTCTTTCTACTACTCCATTTTGTTGAGGATTTCTTGGAGTAGAGAAATTGTGATTGTATCCATTAGATTCAAATTTTTTTTAGAAATCATAGTTTTGAAATTCACCATCTTGATCACTCCGAATTGATAAAATCATAAAGCCTTTTTCATTTTGAACAAATTTACAAAACTTAGAAAAATACCTAAAGCAATCATTTTTGTGTACCAAGAAGTATGTCCAAGTGTATATACTATAATCGTCCACAATGACAAAGGCGTATTTACTATCTCCTAGGCTTGATGTATCAATTGGTCCAAACAAATCCATATGGATCAATTGCAATGATCTAGAGGTGCTTATTTGATTCTTTGGTTTGAAACTACTTTTTGTTTGTTTTCTTAGTTGACATGCATCACACACATTATTTTTAACAAACTTAATGTTAGGAATTCCTCTTACAAGTTCTTTGGATGAGATTTGAGAGATTAGTTTCATGCTAATATGACCTAATCTCCTATGCCAAAGCCAAGCATCATCATTCAAAATCAAAAAACACATTTCCTTACAAAGATTATCAATGTCAATAGTATATACATTATTTTGTTTTAGTGTAATTATAGAGGTGTTTTTGTGTGGTTGTTCAATAATGTAAGCATTGGATTCAAATCTAACGATATGTCCTTTATCACATAATTGACTAATGCTCAAAAGATTATACTTTAAGCCATCAACCAACTATATATCTTTAATCAAAAAGTTGGATTTGTTACCTATGGTTCTTTTGCCAATGATTTTACTCTTGTTGTTGTCTCTGAATGTGACATATCCTTTATCTAAGTTAGTGAGCTTAGAGAATTTAGATGTATCTCCAATCATGTGCCTTGAACATCCATTATCAAGGTACCATATGTTACTCCTAGCTTGTGATGGTAAATATTTCTATAAAAAAGGGTAATTTTTAGGTAACCATTTGATCTTGGGTACCTCAAAAATCGATTTACTCAATTTATCATTTTACATAGAGTTCTTTATGATTCCTTTAGGAACCCAAATCAATTTGTGTGGATTATATCTCTTAAGTATAGGCAACATATCCGAGTTTATAACAAAAGTTGCATTTGGTGCAGGGTGATACATGTAAGATAGGACCTTTGACAAAGGTGGTTGGATTTTGGTGAAAGTCACCCATAAACCTGATTCTACCTCTTTTATGAATGTGACCCTTATTGGCAAGGATCATATTCAAGGATTTGCTACTAACTTTAATTTTTTCTAAAGTTTCTTTGAGTAGCAAGTTCTCTTTTTAAGCATTTCTAATTCATCACATTTTATGCAAGGAGTTAAACTATTATCATGTTTAATTTTTAGTCTATCAAAATCATTAACAAGAGAAGCATGATCCTTTTTTAATAATTTATACTTTTTACTAACTAATTTACAGTCATCAAATAATTCATGAAAAGTATTTAAAAACTCATCGAAAGATAAATTTGCATCTAATGAACTATTTACCTCATCTCCGATAATCATTAGTGCACAGTTAGCAATCTCCTTGTTGCTTTGTTCTTTGCCTTCGGAATCACTGGAGTCATCCCCGTTGCTTTTTGAGTACATTCTTCTTCTTTTGTTGTTTCTTTTTTACTTGAGGACATTCGCTTTTGAAATGTCCTGGCTTGTTACATTTGTAGTATATAAATTATTTTTTCTTAGGTTCAATTTTATTTTTAGTGTCATTTTTAAATTTATTCTTTTTTATAAATTTTTTAAACCTTCTTGTTAAGAGTGTCAAGTCATCATCATAGTCCTCATCACTTGAACTTTCTTTCAAATGGTCTTCATGTGTTCTTAGTGTCATATCCTTAATGTTCTTTAGAAGGTTATTCTCAAGCTCTTAATGAGCATTGTAAGTCATCTCATAGGTCATTAGTGACTCAATAAGTTCTTTGAGAGGGAAGTTATTCAAATTCTTGGCCTTTTGAATGATCGTTACTTTAAGGTCCCAACTCTTTGGAAGAGATCTTAAGATTTTATTAACAAGTTTAAATTTTAAAAAAATTTGCCAAGAGCTTTTAAATTATCGACGACATTAATAAAACGGGTGTACATGCCAACAATCGTTTTGCTTGGCTTCATCCAAAACAATTCATAAGTACGAATTAAAATATTTATCTTCAACCCCTTTACTTTATTAGTGCCTTTGTGAGTGATTTCGATTGTGTACCAAATATCAAAAGCCATTTCACAAATAGACACTCGATTGAACTTGTTTTTATCTAAAGCACAAAACAAGATATTCATAGCTTTGGCATTTAAAGCGAAAGTCTTCTTCTCCAACTCATTCCAATCGTTCATCGAAAGAGAAGACTTTTGAAAGTCATTTTTCACAATGTTCCATAACTCAAAATCCATAGAAATTAGAAAAATTCTTATTCTAGTCTTTCAATAGGTGTACTCCGTCCCATTGAACATGAATGGACGTGTAATTTAGTGACCCTCTTGGTTGCCGGCAATGCCATCTCTCTTGAGTTTCAAACCAAACTGAGAGTGATCTTGCTCTAATACCAATTGTTAGGATCAAGAGCAACACTAAGAGGGGAGGGTGAATTAGTGCGGTGGAAAAAATCATCGATTTTGTAAGAAATTCATTTGTTGAAAACCAATACCAAAATTTATAGTGGTTCGGTCATTGTGACCTACATCCACTTTCGATTCCTCCTTCGTCAAAGTCACCAGCGTCTACTAATGGTTTTCCTACAATAGGCAAAGACCAACCACCTTTTTACAGTGCTTTCTCCTTTACACGGGTTTAGGAGAAAATGGTGGAGTATTTATAGGCCCCAATGACTTTAAAATTGGAGCCAAAAAGTGTATCATCTTGGATTTCCAAGGTACTGACGGTACCACTACTTGACACTCTGACACTAGACGGAACTATTGTCAGACAGAGTTCTCGGAGACTGAGCTCTAGCGGTACCACCACCTGACAGTTAATAACTGCAGGCGCTACCACCACACAGACCACTTGGGAGATTATCCCAGGTAGTGCCACCGTCGGCCCTAGTGGTGCCACCGTCGGCCGTGACTTCAGGTGCTAAATAAGTTATTCAACCAACCCAATTCAGCTATGTTAAGGGCCCATTTGGCCCCTAATTGAGTTAGTGGGATTACCTCTCAATTCTAACTCAACTTATGGTCTAACTATGATAATTAAGATATTTAATTAAGCAATCTCTATCTAGTATGTCAATTGTTCTCTCAGCGAACTTTTGGCAAACTTCTCGGTGAACTTCCGATGAACTCCCGACAAACTGTCGGTGAGCTTTCGACACATCGTCTGAATCTTCGACTTATTGTCCGATTTTTAACTTTGGCTCAACATCTACTTTATATCTTACCATTATTGTAGTTAATCCTGTACAGTTATCTTAACATATAGATTAAATCAAATAATTTACCAATTGATTTCATCATCAAAATCCGAGATTCAACAGAGAGTAATACATATTTGCAATATGGATTTCCATGACATGGCTCCCCTTGCAAAAGTAAGTATGAAATCTCATGTAGACTTTCTTATATCAATATATCTTGCCATATATGTATCCGTGTAACCTGTCAACACAGTTGGTTCACCTCCAAAGCTTAGACAAACCTTAGAGCTCATTTGAGATATATAAAGATCCACTTCACTATTGCCTAGTGCTCTTTGCTTGGATTTACAAGAAATCTGCTAGTAACACCCATTGCATATGCGATGTTCGTCCTCATACATACCATTGCATACATTAAACTTCTAACTACTGAAGTATAAGGAACCTTTTGTATTTTCTCCTTCTCCTTATCACCTGATAAACTCTGTTCTGAGCACAACTTAAAGTGACCTGCAAGAGGAGAACCAACTAGTTTTGTATTGCTCATACTAAACCTTTTCAATACCTTCTCGATATATTTCCCCTGTGACAACCAAATCTTTTTGGTTTTTCTATCATGGGAAATCTGCATACCTAGTATTTTCTTTGTTGGCCCCATATCATTCATTGCAAAAGAGTCACTCGGTTCTTTCTTCAACCTATCAATTGTAGACATATCTTTCCCATGGATAAGCATGTCATCAACATAAAGTAAGAGAATAATAAAATTCTCACTATACCATTTGATGTATACATAATGATCTGAAGTCATTTTTTTGTATCTATTTTTAGTTATAAATGAATCAAACTTTCTGTACCATTGTCTTGGAGCTTGTTTCAGCCCATATAAGCTCTTCATTAACTTATAGACACAGTTCTCTTTATCTTTGATTTTGAAGCCTTCTGGTTGCTCCATATAAATTTCCTCCTCCAAATCACCATGAAGGAAAGTTGTCTTCACATCTAACTGCTCAACCTCCAAGTGCTGGCTAGCAACAATACCAAGAGCAACACGAATAGAAGACATTTTAACAATAGGAGAAAAAATCTCTTCAAAGTTAATACCTTTATTTTGACCAAAGCCTTTCACAACCAATCTAGCTTTATACTTTAGTTGAGAACAATATTCTTGAGTCTTCAATCTAAAAACCTACTTATTCTTTAAAGCCTTCATTCCCTTTGGTAGTTGCATCAAATCATAAGTATGGTTCTTTTAAAGAGCATCATCTCTTCCTTCATAGCAACTAATCATTTCTTTTTCTACTCACTTTCAACTACTTCCTGGTAATTCTCTGATTCACTTGCATCAATAAGCATTACATACACCATATTCCTACACATCTCCTCCATCACATTGATATACTGGAGGAGTAATTAGATCACAATATGCTAATTTTTCTACAGAAGTCTTAGCTGGTGCCTTTTTCTTCAAATCCTCAAAGGTTTGATCCTCAAAGAAAACCACATCTATACTTCTAAACACCTTTTGCTTTTTTGGATCCCAAAGCCTGTAACCAAACTGATCATGTGAGTAACTAAGAAAAATACATTCTTTTGTCTTACCATCCAACTTGGACCTCTTATTGTTTGGAACATGTGCAAATGCATGACTATCAAAACACTCTCAAATTCCTATAGGAAATATTTTTCTCTGATCATACATGTTCTGCAACATCACTATCTAGGGTTGTATATGATGACAAGTTGATCACATCAACTGTAGTCCTCAAAACCTCATCCCAAAACTTTTTGGGTAGCTTGACATGTGAAAGCATACATCTGATCTTTTCCATTTTGGTGCGATTCATTCTTTCTGTAATAGTATTATGCTGAGGTGTACCAGAAACTATCATCTCATGTTGGATGCTATGTGACCTACAATAATCATTAAATAATCCTATGTATTCACCACCATTATCTGATCTTATTCATTTCAATTATTTTTCTATCTCCTTTTTAACTCTGATATGAAACTTTTTGAAGACATTAATAACTTGATCTTTGGTCTTCATAGCATAAGCCTAAACTTTCCTGAAAATATCATATATAAAAGTGACAAAATAAAGTGCACCATTGATGCCAGAAACATTAACAGATCCATCAGGAGTTTTTATCCTCAAAGGACCACATACATTTGTATAAACACGGTCTAAGGCATGCATTTTTTTAGACAAAGCAGGACTAGCAAATAAAATTCTATATTGTTTAACAACCAAATAATCAATACAAGAGTTCAAACATGTATCTTGAAGGTCTAGCAATACCTCTCTCTTGGAAAGATCTTGCAGCCCATTCTTCCTCATGTGTTCTAATCGCCTATGCCACAACTCTATGTTGAAGTTTTTCTCTATAGTATTTAACTGCTCACCACAAACTTTGGCCTACAACCTATATAAGGTGTGACATTTCTTTCCACTAGCCATAATAAGGGAACATTTATTGAGCTTTCATTACCCTTTGTGAAATTTGCTATTATAGTCTTCATCATCTAGTCTTCCAATTGAAATTAAATTCAGCCTCAAGTCAACCACATGTCTCACATCCTTAAACATTAACTTATAGCCAAAGTTGGTCTTTATGTGGATATCACACATGCCAATGATGTTTGTTATGCGACAGTTACCCATCTTGACAATACCAAAATTTCCAAACTTGTAGGTAGTAAAAACTTCCTTCATAGTGTAGCATGATAAGAAGCACCTATGTTAATCACCTACTCAAGATCTTGATAAACATAAGAAAAAATATCATCAGAAGGAGACAAAATCAAATAATCACCACCATGCACTATAGATATAGTATCATCCTTTGACTTTGTAGACTCCACTTTTTTTTCCTTTTTCTTGCTCTTTTTAGGTTGCTTGCATTGGTTTTTGTAATATTCTTTCTCACCACAGTTATAGCTAACAATATTTTTTCTTGATCTTGATTTGCTTCTACTCATGCGTGAACTACTTTTATCATTGGACTTTGACCTTCCTTTATTCTCTAAGATAAGTGCCTATGAATCATTTTGAGATATTGCTGAATTCTTTCTTCTCAACTCCTTATTCAATAAACTACTTGTTATTTGACTCATAGTGACAATACCATATGGCGTAGAATTACTAAGGGAAACTACTAGTATCTCCCAACTTTCCGACAAAGAACTAAGAAGTCATAATGCTTGCAACTCATCATCAAAAGATATTTTCATAGATGATAACTTGTTAGTGATACTCTATATTTTATTCAAATACTCAACAATAGAAGCACCCTCTTTATATTTTAGGTTTACAAGTTTTTTGATCAAGAAAGCTTTATTGCTAGTTGTTTTTCTTTCATAGAGACCTTCCAACTTTTTCTAAAGAGAATATACAGAACTTTAGTATAAACATGGTGAAAAACACTGCCATCGAGCTACTATCAAATAAACACAACTGTTTTTCTATCTAACCTCTTCTGCTCATCATCTGTCATAGTTGCGGGTTTTGCATTATCCCCCTGTAAAGGTCCATACAAATCTTTACAATACAATAGATCTTCAATTCTTAGTTTCGATATCATCAAATTATTTCCATTTAAGCTAATTATGCGAGAAACACTACCGGCCTCCATGTTCGAATACAAAAATTAAATCACCAAAATTTGCTTTGATACGAGTTGATATGATATAAAAAGAGAAATAAACTTTTGTATACGAACAAATACTAGTAGGCCATAACATACAGAAAATTAAATGAAATCACAATTAAATAGGAACATCAAGATTTATGTGGAAAACCCCTCTGCAAACTAGAGATAATCCACTATAAGAATAATAAAAATACAAATCTCATACTCTTTTACCCAAAAACCAAACAATAATCTCAAGAGAATAACTGGGATATAAGAATTATGTTATTGTGCATAATATCCAAATTCTTCCCAAATAATCACAGTAAGAATCTATTGTAGATCTAATCTAATCTAAGATGAGAATATGATTGAGAACAATCTTTTTACATTGTCATTATCTTCTTTCATTTTTTTTTTATTTTTCTATCAATTTTTTAATCACGTTATTGCTATAATTTTTTTCCCCTTTTGCTATAGTTTTTTGCTTCAAGCAGCCACCATACTCCCCTTATTTAATCTAGGATTTTAATTGAAAATGAGATGAGCTATCGATTTTAAAATCCACTATTGCTGAACTGGTGGGCTGTCAGCCCAACACACACATCGATTTTTCTTTCACGTAAAGAACAAGGAAATGGTTGCTAAATATTTCTCTTGTTCACTGGTTTCACGCATGCTGTTAGTTGGTGCGTAGCATTTCTTAGGTTCGGCTTGCAAAGATAGATAGATATATGGAAGAGTTGGGCATCAATTCAGTCGAAAATTTTAATCTTAAATATTTGATATATTAATTCAAATTAGGTTATGCATTCAAGGAAAGAGACGTAGAAAAACTCGAAAATCCATGACATCGAGAAGCATGTTGCATTTGTTCATTTTCTATCCCTCTAATAATAATAATAATTATTATTATTATATCGTCGTCCAAAACCCATAACATTTAGCTCGTCATCCTGCCACGGGTATCCATCCGTTCGAATTCAGACTGTGTCACGTGCATTGCTACCTACATGAGTTGACACGTGGGTGTTCCAAAAAGACCTCCGGATATTGATATGATATCCATCGCCCCTCGCTGCGGCAATCTGACGGTTGCGATGAAACCGAAGAAAAAAAATATCGAAACGAACGGACTCTCTTCATTTTATTATTGTTTCTTTTAGGAAGAAAACAAACACCCGAGCAACCAAACGAAGACCATACATGGCAACTGGGGTGTGATCCCGCTCCTCTCCTGTCCCAATTCCCCGCACCCCACCCCCCCCCCACGTCTCTCTCGCCATCCGATTGCGGTCTGGTTGTTCAGGTATCGGGTCATTTCTCCTCCTCTCTCTCGGTCTCTCTATTCCTTTGCCTGGTGATGGTTTCCGATCAATCTGATTTCTTTACTTGATCGAGAAGGGGTTTCGGAGATCGTCATGGCGTCCTCCGACGACTCGACCAACGACGGGGCCGATCAGGTGACTCCTACGAACTCTTCGCGAGTCGTTGTTAATCTCTTTTGTTGTCTCATCTTGAGATCCCAAGAATCGTCTAAAAGAGGCAAACGTGGAACCCTTTTGTTGGATTCTTGTATGCTCGTTGTTGTTCTCTGTGTGTTGCTGTTTGATTGTATTATCTTTCTCAAGCCGCAAGAGTTACATCAAAGGGATTGCGGCAAAACCCCCATATCCGATTCTTGTACCTCTCTTTGTAGCTGATCGACTCCGTTCTTTTCTTGAAATTGCGCGAGTTATCTGAGAGGGTTTGGATGGAACCCCCTCTGTCGGGTTCTTGTCTTTCTCTGTTACTAATTTATGATAAGGATGCCGTGTTTGGACTTTGCCAATCCAAGAAGGTGAAACTCTTTATTTGGTGCTGAAAGAGTCCGAGTAGATTGCTAGTTCGTCTTATCTTCGATCTGGTTCCACTTTCTTGAAATTTGTCAATTATGTGCGGTTCTTCCGGAAGATTGGTTTGTCATTCATCTAAGTATCCTTGATCTGTGGGAATATGGTGACCGGTGAAGAGATGTATAGCAGATTTTGGAATGATTTACGATTTCTTGTTTTTTGAAAAGATTGGTGGTTCGAGATTTGAATACAGGGATCGATGCAAGAGGCAATCGATACAGTTCTGTAATTTGTCTTACCATGTACCCTCTGGAATCCAATGATGTGGGCTGAAACTTACAAAAATCCAAAAGGTTGTTTGTATAAGTAAATTTCAGCCAAAGAACTAGTTCCAATATCAGTGTTCTCTTGAAATCTGTGAACCAGCATTGGTTTCCATAAAATCTGATTGTCATGTGGTGATTGATCCTTGTTCTATGAAGGGCACTGATACCAATTAAGAGATCTGTACTAGATATTGTGATTGTAACTTCTTGTGCTTTGAATAAATAGATGGCTTTGGGCTTGAATATAAGGGACCAATACAAGAGTCTCCCAACAAAAATCTGTATTTTACCTCATTTTCTCATCTGGTGTACTGCAAACCATGTGAAAGACTTTAAGCTTAGTGCAAAGTCACATGATATCTCATTCGCTGTGTTTTTGCTTCCATTCTGAGCACCAAGTATTTCCCTTGCTCGCTTGCTTCCTGTGGTGTGCTAATCAATTATGTAGTTGCATTTATGCTTGCAAATAATCTCATTGTAGCCATGCAGGTAAGTCATTGGGATAATCATTAGTGTTGCATTTGTCGTATCATTGTCATCAGGCTTCTAGTGCTTTACACTAATGAGTTCGAAAAGTAAATTGGATGGTTTTCTTATCGTTTGCTTTTCGAGATATCCATGTGTGATCATCAGATGCCCTTTGAGATTAAAAGAAAAAAAATATAAGATAATTGTGAAACCAACAATGTTTTATGGATCTGAGTGTTGGACAGTGAAGAAACAACAAATACAAAAGGTTTGTGTTACCGAGATAAGAATGCTGAGATGGATGTGTTTAGGAGGCCTTCGGATGTGACAGCCAGAAAAGGTAAAATGATTAATATTAGTGGTACGAGGAGAGATAGAGGAAGACCTAAAAATTTTTTAATAGAAACTATAAATAAAGATTTAAGTATTTCGAACCTAACTAAGCACATGACTTTTTACATATTTCAATGCCGGCAAAGGATCCATGTAGCCGAACCCAAATAGTTGGGACTTATGACTTTATTGTTGTTGTTGCTTTCCAAGATATCCATGTCGTGCGTCAATTATACGGTCATAAAAAATCAAATCTTGCCTTTCTTAGAATTATTGATCTCAATATTACTATATGTTTATGAATTGGTTTTGAAAATTGATAGTTGCTTTGTGCTGCTTCCATCATTTTTTGTTGGCGATCAACTTTACCTGCCTTTTGTGTTTTCACATGCCTCATTTTACTATTGTTTCCTATTAACTGGTTGTTTTGTGAATGCAATTTTTTTGTCACTACATCTCTTGCTGTTTTCTAGGTTTTGACAGAAGAACGTGGGTACACAAGATTATTGACACTTAATAGGCCTCGACAATTGAATGCTCTCTCTTTTCCGATGGTATGTCATGATGATTGGCCATCTATGTAGTTTTCTAATTGCATAATGCCTATCTACAGAATGAAGCATACTTTGTGTATGTTTGATAAGCATACACAAAATGGAATACTAGCTTAAAACTTTACAGGTTTCTGTTCCATCATTCACTTATTTTGTGATTGTTTGTTTTGCTAAAAAAATGCCGTATGGTTACATTTGTTTTTTACTAGTCATCACAATAACAAGTTCTTACCAATCTTCTGAGTTAATTCTACATTGTTTTTTAGCATATGTTGTGGTCGTGTTTTGAACATGAACCAAATTAACCCCCCCCCCCCCCAAACAAAAAAAAGGCCTTCCTAAAGTAAATGTACAAATAATCAAAATACAATGAAAAAATGTATATAGATGGAAGAGACCGTGAAATCTTTGGTTTTCAAGAACTAGTAAAAATATTTTTTTCCTTCACATATTCTCCTTGTGGAAGAAATTAATTTTTGTTGGCATATATGTATTTTTTTTCGTAGGATGAGTGCCATTCTTGGTCATTCTATAATGAATCCATCTCAAGCCAATCCTTGCCAGCTGGTAATATCTGAATACAAAAATACATTGCTAGTGGTATGAGTGAAAGTATAATGCAATGTTGGAGTTTGTAAGTACTATTTGTCATTGTTTGGAAGATGAACTAGAGGTCAACATATAATGCAGTGTTGGAGTTTGGAGCACTCCGCTGGAAGTAATTGCTTCTTCAATAAGCATATCTCATCTCTTGTTTCCACTAAGATTATAACTTGCATACAATCTTTTGACTAAGATTCCAAAGTCAAATTTTTTGGTTAGCGGAATGTGTAGTATGTATGCTATGCAAAAACTTAAGTGTGGTGATTATTAAAATTGGTGCTTTTGATATGTAAATACTTAATTAGTTGACAGGCTCTTTCATGAAAGGTTGGGAGAAGAAGGCATGGAAGAGTTTGCAAGGGGAATTGAGTGAGACAAGGAAGGCCATGTTGATCAGGAGCACTTTAGCTATTTTGGGACGTAGTGCTGTGGAGGGAAGGTTGGTATTAAGTTGGAGTTTAGGACATTATTCATATAAGACAATTTGTTGCACTACTAGGAAGTTCTGTCCAAATAACAAAAGCCCAAACCTCTATCACAATGGTGAATTTGTTGGATTAGATTTGGTGGTTGGTCTTGTTCCAGCTGGCAACTCTTAGATATCATGTAAAAAAAGTGAATGAAAAATGCCAAAAATGCTGTATCCATCATTATAATTCCCCATGCCATGCTGTTAAGAGGAAGAAGGGGTGATAAAAAAAGAGAGATGGTTTAGAACTAGAAGTATGCAGAATGCTTGAATGTTACATTGAAGAGTGATTCACAGTTTAAGCTACTTGTTATGCTTTAAATGATGAGATAGATGGGAAACTACAGCGCATATATATGTATATGTATGTGTATGTGTGTATAATATGTATATGTATATGTATATGTATATGTATATATCTATGTGTGTGTGTGTGTGTATATATATATATACACACACACACACATAGATATATACATATACATATACATATACATACATATACATATATATACACATATATATGTATATTCTATTCTTTTTGTTTGTGTCATCACTGTATCAGGTATTTGATTAGGAAACTATAGCATAGTCATCAGATACGTCTCTTTCTTTGTTACTGGTTATGACTATTGCAGTTATATACCTTTGCATACCTTACAGTGTGAGAATATATTGTTCCTTAGAACTCAGCATCTCAGGCAGTGTTAACTTTCTCAAAGTTTGTCCATAACTTATGTTGAAATTAACTGATGATTTTCCAGATTATGCAACTCCTCAACAACTTAATTGCTTATGAGAAGGATCCTGAAGTCAAATTATTGATATTGAAGGTAACTATCAATTCATAAAACCCTAAATCCATCAGGGAATATTGATTTTGTTGCACCAGCATTTTTTTTATTGCTATCCATGTTTCTTTAATTCCATCTGCTTCATATAGTCTATTTGATGGTAATAACTTGTTAACATGCATACCAATTTCAGTGGAAACATCCGAGGATGACTGCTATAGCTCACTTTCATGACTAAAGTATCAATTTCAGTGCTCTTTTGAACTTCCTTGTTGTACAACAGTTCTTATTAGATGATATGTCAACTTACTGCATGTTTTTGTTAAATGTTATCACAGTTTTATTTGAAGCAAGGATATAATGAATAGTTAATTTCTTTTAGCTGTCATTTATTTCAGTATAATGTTACATGTTCTTGTGACTTACTGTCACCTACTTACTGTAAGTTGGTTTATATATATCATTCTGTATCTACCTGTATGTGTCTATGTGTCCACGTGTTCGGGTGTGCATCCATGCTTGTAATGCAGGTGCTTGTTTCCCCATGCACATATACAGAGATGACCAATTAATGATTTTAGGGAAGAGGAAGGGCATTTTGTGCTGGAGGAGATGTTGCTGCAATCAGCCGTTCTGTAACAGAAGGTACATTTAATTATCTAATTTACTTTTTCACTTTGCAACTAATCCAATTCAATTGATCAAAATGGTGACAAGGGGACTTATATTTCTCTCTTTTGGCCACCAAAATGATTACTAAGTAAAATCTTGACTCTTATGTCATCTGCTTTTCTGTCAGCCATTCTCTGGACACTGCTAAAAATTTCTTTTATATTGTTTATACCTTTGGGCTCCCTCTTTGTACCATCTCAACTAATTAATAACTGTTCTATTGTACTTGATCTCAATCTAAAAGTGAAAGATATTTTGTATAAGCTAGGTGGTGGAAGTTTAGTTGATCTTAAATGGGATACTAGAAGTTAAAGATTTATTTAACAATCACTTTTTACTAAGATATTGATAGTAAAACTTTCTCTTGGTACTATTGACAACTAAATGACTTTTTGTCTTTATTACTGGTGTCTAAATTTTAATGAAGCTAAGGTCACAAGTAACAGGGTGA
Organism: Musa balbisiana; assembly: GCA_004837865.1. Taxonomy (NCBI): domain Eukaryota; kingdom Viridiplantae; phylum Streptophyta; class Magnoliopsida; order Zingiberales; family Musaceae; genus Musa; species Musa balbisiana. The sequence continues at coordinate 13,060,703 of CM017195.1, read as the reverse complement.
GCGTTGGTGCCACAATAACATTATTTGTTTATGACCTAGATGACCAGAGTTTGAGTTGTGAAATTAACATCCTTGTTTACAAAGACACGGCTCTGTACATTGATCCTCCCCAGTCGTTGCATTGGCAAGAGCCTTTTACATTGGGTCACCCTTTTCTATGATCACATTCCCAGTTATGCATTCAAGTTTTGTGCTTGCTTGAACCTTTTGCTATGTGCTTCTTGGTTTCAAGTTGTAGAACTACTTCTATGTTTTGTTATTTCATGCTAATTAAGTACATTATTTGCTGCCATGCTTCAGGTCATTGGACTTCGGGTGCACAAATTTTCTGGAATGAGTTTATCTTGAATTACATAATTGCAACCTACAGCAAACCACAGGTGACTTGGGTGGAACTTCTTAAATACCTGTGACACTTTATCATTAGCGTTTGAAACTCATTATATTAGTCAAAATGGAACTTGGGAGGAAGGTTTCTATTCTCAATGGAATTGTCATGGGAGGTGGAGCTGGTCTTTCTATACATGGGAGATTTCGAGTTGCCACAGAGAAAACGGTACAACCTCTTTATCTTTGTTTTTGAATATCTTTTACAAATCTGAATCAACTTAGCTTGTCATTAGTTTTAGTGCTTATTCTTTTTCAAGCTCGGTCATGAAGAAGTAACGTGATAAGTCATGCTAACATTTAAGTTTTTACTGCTTATTCTTTCCAAACTCAGTCATGATGAAGTTGTGTACATTCTATCTTAAGTGGATGGATATGGCAGCTGTTGGGTTTTTTCAGGTAATTGAGACTATTCAACCCACTCGATCCAATTACTGGTACCCTTTAATCGGGTTTGAGATGAGTTTGGGTAGAAAAGTAGGTTTCCGAGCTGGGTTTGATTTGGTTTAGTAACCTAGATTCTTGGTTCCAAGTTCGGGTTTGGGACCCTACCTTATTGTCATTTTTAATAAAAGGTAGGGATGGTAGCAGAACATTTATAGGTGTCTAATCCCCTGCCATTTTCTCTCCAAGTGGATAGCATCTCAGCATACTATGTATTGCCACATGATTAGGAAGTTCTTGGTACAAGTTAGTGGCACTAAATGAAAGCACATGAAGTGGCCTTTTAAATGTGTGTTTATTCAAAATAAGTTGCATTGTCACTTGAATTTGTGGCCTTTTAAATTTGTGTTCGTTCACAATAAATTTTATTGTCACTTGAATTTGTGGAGGATTGCTGTTATTTAGTTACCAGTGACAAAGTTGTGCTGCATATGTTTGGGACCTTTCTCATTTCCATGTTTTTGAGAATAATTAAATGTAACCCGTACTCTTTTTACTGAATTTCTTTTTGCTCAATTCTGATAGTGTGGCATGTTTTGTTGACCTTTTCATGTTTACTATGAGCAATCTTATATCATTGGAATGATAGCTGTCACTGTGGGATTTTCATCTCTATGGAACTCTATATGTAAGAAAGTATGATATGTGTGTGTGCGCAGAGAGAATATATCAATCTACATTATTGAGTTAAACCTTCAACTGTAGCTTCAACCTCTCTTTTCTGCTGCAGGTTTTTGCAATGCCAGAAACATCACTGGGGTTGTTTCCAGATATAGGTGCTTCATACTTTCTATCAAGGCTCCCTGGATTCTTTGGTAGTACTTTTGCTAACTTAACCTTCTGTTTATCTGTAATTCCAGTGAAATCTTGCATTTGTTGTTTTGCTGTAGAGATGGATAAAGCTCCTCTTGTATCTCCTTTAGAATTCAGTTTTGTTTATGGTCTTAGTTTAAAGTTATATTGCTATAAATATGAACAAGTCTCACGTATGTATGTATGTTGCTTTGGTTACATTATGTGTGTGTGTGTGTGTGTCTCTATATATATATATATATATATATATTCTTTGGACATAGTCTCGTTAGTTTACTTTATTAGTCTGTAATATATGATGGAGAACAATTTTGGATCATTTTTTTATTGCTTTTGAAGATTGTTCAAATATTAATTTGACATTTATTTGGGGACTTCACCTATTCATGAAATTCTAGTGACTATTTTAAGTTATTTTGCCTTCTCTTAGTGTTCTAAAGATCCCTATTTCTTAATTTGAATTCAATTATTGAAAACAGCAAATATTTTTGATAAAATAATATAAAAAATCCTTGCTAAAAGGTGACTTTTCTGCCTTTTTTGCCTGTTGAATTATTGGGGAAAAAAGAGAGATGAAGTTATCCTCATTGAAGATCAAATACATTTTTTTCTTGTTCATGGACATGGAAACACAGCACAATGTTTCTGGCCAAATTTGGTTTCTAATATGCTAGTTTCTATGCTTATTAATGGTTTTCTTCCTTTGTAGGAGAATATGTTGGGTTGACTGGTGCAAGGTTAGATGGGGCTGAAATGCTTGCATGTGGCCTTGCAACTCACTTTGTCCCTTCTATGGTATAGTTGCCCATCAGAGAGGTCCCTTTTTGCTCCTTTTAGAGTCTTGCTTGTCAGGGCCTTATGCAATAAATCTTAAATGCCCATCTATATTACTGATTCACATGTGGTATGAATTTTATTGCCTTGCTGCTAATGTTTGGAGGGTTCACAGAAGCTTGAATGCAGATGAAGGATGCTTCTGAATTGTGTTTGTTGCTTAACAGAAATTAACACTGTTGGAAGAGACACTTGCAAAGGTGGAAACTTCTGATCATTTTGCTATCTGTGCAATTATTGATCAATTCTCAAGACGCGTGCCTCTAAAAGAAAGCAGTGCTTTGAATGGGTAATTTTTTGAATTTTTAATTTGACTGTATCTTTCTCTCTCCCTCTGGATGTGTGTTCTAGTTCTTTACATGCATTTAAAATAGTAATATAGATTTTCCTCTTTAGCAAAAAAATTGTTCGACTTATGGCGCCATTGTGTTTCATGCGTACAAAAATTAGTACTTTTTCAGCCTTTTGCCACAGCTACTCCAGCCTCCAATTCCTTCACAGTCATTACTTCTCCCTTTAAATATCTTTTGCAGGAAACTGAAGTTATCTGTTTATTATATTTTTCATCTTTTTTATGGCAATATTGATATGAGGAAAGCTTTTGTCTCATCTTATGATCAGAAATTTATTGCATACGGCACAATTCATGTTGGAGTACAAGGAAACTTTTTAATTTTAGGCTATGAGCTGCTGCTTGATTGTTTTTGTGAGTCGTAAATGCCAATAGAAAAGTTGCTGCTTGATTGTTCCTTAGACATAATTTCCTTGGAAATGAGAATAATTCTTCCCAGTCGTCATGTTATTGGCTTTGCCGACTAATTCTTCTGTAACTTTCATGGATGGTTGTAGCTTGGATGTGATTAACAAATGCTTCTCGAAAGAAACAGTCGAAGAAATATTGTCTGCTCTTGTAAGTTGGATTGGTCATTTGTTGTGTTCTATATGATACAATTTCAGAATTACTTTATTCCTTTTTCTATTTTTTCAGTGCCTCAATGTTCACATTGGTGGAGTGATTACTCTTATTGAGTTCATTTTAATTGATGCAGGAATTAGAAACTGTAGATGCAGCTAATGAGTGGATTGTGGTAGCTATCCGGTCACTGAAAAAGGCATCACCGATCAGTCTGAAAATTACTCTCAGAGCGGTATAAATCTCTATACTGTTTGCTCAAACGCCCCCGTTAATTGCTTTTAAAGTTGTTTAAAGAATTATTGTATTTATTTATACTGCTTTTTTTTTTAATCATTATTGACATTCCTGGTTTCATATATGGTACATTATATATTTATTCTGATCCCTCGAAACATTCTTCACACAGTTGGGCTCGTAGAGTAGGTTATATCCAACAACCATGAATCAGATGTTTGTAACATATGTATTTTATAGAAATAGTAGGCTAATATCATCTCTGTACAGATTGTTAGGCTCTTACTACATTTACAATTACATAAACTTACAATTACATTTACAATGTGACTTTGCGGGATCCCCAGATAAGAGAAGGGCGAGTGCAGCGAGTTGGTCAATGCTTGATGAAAGATTACCGATTGTGCTGCCACATTTTGCGCAAAGAAGCCAGCAATGATTTCTTCGAGGTAAATGTGACACCGACTTATATTAATTGCATTTGCCCTTTGAAACTTGGGACTCCCTCGTGCAGGGTTGCAGGGCTATATTGGTGGATAAAGACAGGAACCCAAAGGTGGAGATCCTCCCTACGTTATGATTCTTTTATTTGCTGCCACATTTGGTAACTGTCAGTGGTATAATACATGTTAATTACTTGCAGTGGGATCCTTGTAGTCTGGATTTAGTGGATGGGAAGGTGGTGGATCGATATTTTTCAGAAGTCGATGATGCATGCTGGGAGGACCTGAAACTTCCTGTGAGGCATGCGTCCAAGTTGTGAAAGATCTCGCGGACCTACGATGGCATCCACAATAAAACCCTTACCACAATATTTGGTGATTCTTTGTGAGGTCCCAAATAAAACCAAGGTGTGGTGATCATAAACTAGTATGACGATATCCAAAAAGACGAAAAGAAAAAGGACAATGCCTGTGCGGGTCTTTCTTTTTGTGATTTAAATTAGAGTAATAAAAAAATCTAAGTATATACATATATTTAAATCCTTCGATTTTATTTTGAAATAATTGTCAAAGAAAATAAAGACGTCACCTCCCTTTCCACCGTCTCAGCTTCCCGCTGTCCGTCATCAAGTCCACTCTGTCACGGTTTCGTTCTCTAAAACATGTTGCGACAGGTTAACAGCGACGAGTAACACGACGGATCAAAGAGCACAGAAGATCGAGGCATAGAAATACAAATTGACCTCAGGTCACAGATCAACTTATCGTCTTTTAACTGCCACAATTTTCCGAAGATGGCTGTGGTCAAACATATGGAGACTGGATGGAGGCAATAGAGATCAGCTCAGATCTGTACTTTTCAGTCTCTTCAGTTTCCTTTTCACTGGCGATGCTGACATCGGCTGGGTTCTCTTCTGGAACAGATTGGGAGATTGCTATTAGAGACTCTCGAGCAAGTTCCTGTGAAACGTCCGTCTTGGGTGCCATGGAGTCCGTAGAGAGCCAATCGGTCTGAAAAAGTTTGGACACATTGTTTTCCAAAAGAAAAATAATAATTAACACAGCTTGCTACAAAGGATATTGCTATTAACAAATTCCTCGTAAGATGTAGCCATTATTTCCTGGCTTAACCAGTCCATCCTTTACATCGAACTCAGTTCCTACTAAACTATTTTTATGGAGATGTGTGAAATGACGAGACATATGTTTCCGGAGAAAACATAAAAGCAACCGCATCAAGTCGTTTTCGCAACTTGAACAATAAATTGTAGCTTAATTCTTTTGACGAATTACAGAGAAAAAAAAAAACATACTCAGTATATTATTTACGGTGATTTGTCTGTTACATATCTTATTTCACATGATTTTTTGTAATATGAAAACGGCTGCATGAAAGAACATCAACTACATAAGGTCGTATGTTTATGGTAATCAGTGACATGAATAATTGATATCCTCATGAAATATGGTGCGTCCAGCTATTGTATAATCTAAAAGAAAACTGATATTTTGTATATGATAAGAAAAACTAATTTTTAGTGAAAGGTAACGAGAAACTGAACAAAAGGATGCAATAAAGCGGATAACTGACAATCAATTCATATCGATCATCCCAACCAGTTACCCTCCCATGGCATGATAAAAATAATGATGTGAATAAATTTATTCGAATAAGAATCCCGATATGTTGTGTCCAGGAGGTGAACAAATAGAGATCATACGATTCGCCAACAGCGTGGGTTATAGCTAATTAGAAGAATAACTTGGCACTCGGTGGGGCTCAATTGTTTCATAAAACCTATGATTTCTCAGAAAATTTACCGACAAGAAAATTACAAGATTGAACTTAAAAGTCTTTTAGACATTGATATGAACGAAAAAGAAAATGTTCATATGACCTTCAAATTAATAAGCCGCCGAAAGACCAAAGAAATTTTCTCCACGGTAGACCTAATCCCACCAATGTAACCCTTTCCAAGGAAGAATGATTGAAAGAAGCCCAAACCGAGGAAAAATATTTCTAATGGCTAATGTCCAAGGGACTCAAGAAGTCTTCCTAATGGTTCTTGGACCCAAATCCTGATCCCAAGCCATGTCCTAAGTTTGTTTGATGTATCCCATTTCAATTTCTTAAAAAATGTCTTCCTGGGAACTACAGCAGTAATTCATGTGTCTCACTGGCATTTAACATCTTGACGAGCAAACAAATTGGTCCCGGGAATCTAAAGTATGGATGTAACGCATGAACAAACAAATTGGTCTTGGTAATCTTCGAAACGAGTGACATGCTCAACAAGCAAACCCAGGCGCACTAAGATTTAGACTAATCGAGGTTGTTTTTACGCTTTGGCTTGGCTTTCTCTTGAAGTCTCGCGATTCCATATTTTGATATTGATGCTATACCTCACAACCATCTCCGGGGCTTGAGCAAATTGTCCAAGTTGTACCGCGGGGGCCAAACAATTTAAAGAGGAAGAACCTGTAGAATCTAAAACATCTGCGGAAACCCTATTCCACGATTCTACCATCCCTGCAAAAGTAATCCAATCGAACCTCAGCGAATTCCACACGAAGTAGAAATCCTCCACCACATTGTGCGATCCCATTAACCTAGAAATCAATAAATCCCACAGATCTATTGACCAAGAGAAGTTTCAAGAATGTGACATGCCTATGTGAGATCAAACGATACATAAAAGACACAGAATCACCAAGAACATAAAACAAACCGATGATCGATATATCATCAAGAACTACATAAACGACATGGTCGTGCAAAAAATCACGGGCAAGAAACACATAACTAGTTCCTCTCCAAGAAGATTGAGCAGGGGAAGACACGCTACCAGAAGAACAACCCCGAACAAGGCAAAGAAAAAAGAAATCATAAGAGGAAGAAACGAAAGATCGAAGCCGAAAGTTTTAACCGAGAGAATGATGGATCGGTTGGGCGTACCTTCTCGTCGTTTGGACGATGACGACGATGATGATGCCCCATTGCCTGCGACCCAGAAGAGGCGGAAGGAACGGGAAGGGTGGGGAACGGGAAGTCCTCGCTCAGGTTGGTTAACGACCTTTGCTTCTCTTTATTCGTTGTGTCCTCAAATAGATAGATAATAATTGGGCGTGTTCGTTCTACCCTTTAGGGCACGTCTCGGCCACACGACCATTCTGCTGTGGGAACCACATACTGCTTCAATCACGAAGCGGGTTGACACGGCGGTAAACAGGTCGAGAAGTCAGAATTGGAACACAATGTTTACTTTAAACGGGAAACAGACAACGAAGAATTAACTGAGTTTGACGGGAACGACTTTGCCCCGTGGCCGCATCACCATTGGGCAGTTGCTTTTGGGCTCCACTGTCTCTATATTTGAGCCCCTCTGGTCCTCGGGTTGGCTTGTAATCCTCAGTCCAATAAAATAAAATGGTTCTGAATTAAAACAATATGTCACATGTATGATCAGATCAAGTTCAAAAAAATTACTCTAAAATTAACTGAGCTAATAGATCCCAATAAGTGCATTTTGCAACGGCACATGGAATTAAAGATCAAGTAGCTACGTGGTAAAAGAATTGCCTATACGAAGATCGCCATCAGCCTCCAACTTTGCGAACTTGAAGGTGATGCGTAGATTGCCTTCTCCAGATCGAGTGTATTCCACTCTGAACTAGAGTGACATATTCTCCGTCCTTCAGATGCCCACGACCCTATTCCATCCAAGTAAACAAACAAACAAACACTTAGATGAAGAAATAGTATCCAGTGAAGAAGCAAGATGGCAGTGGCATCTGCAATACCAGCAGGAACTTGATCGCCCTAGAGAAGGTCTCCTCTGCATCACCAGAGAACTGCATGTATATGGGCAGCACCCCATGGTAAAGAGACAGCCTCTGCTTCACTCTTTCCCTGCCAAACATGATTTAGTTTTTATATAAGGTACAAAGGCCATGGAAGGTTTATAGATACAAATACAAGAGATGCAGTCTTTACTGAGATTGCTAATCGTAACTGATAATACTTAACTCATTCGTGAATGCAAATATAGTTGATGAAGGCCGATAGTGACTCAGAAGTATGGCCATGGAACCGGTTTGTGTGAAAACGATAATAGGTGTGCCAACAGTATTGGCCATTGCTGTTGCATGTGAAGCAAACATGGCACTCACCTGGCTTTGAGAGAAGTCCTCGCCACTTACAGCCTGCAGAAAAAATAAAATACAAGCATTGCCAAGAAGATTTGGTCTTGAGTTTCAAAATTCTGGGTTTCAATTGTGAGGATGGCAGGAATTGATACTTGGACGAACATCAAAAGCTAAGGAAAAGAACTCAAATTTTCCCTTGAAAACATTGATACCTGGACTACCATAGCAGGAATTGAGAGCTTAACGGTGCTTGATATTGTTGATTCAGTCTTTGATGCTACATTGTGCATTACTTTAACAGCTTTCAATGGATACCTATGACCAAAAAATAAACTAAAATAAAAATGCTTATGGAAGGACTAAGCAATCAAGTAATTAATTAATAGTTAATCAGCATTGTGAAATTTAAAAAATATATAATTTTATGTTTCCTAGAAAAAGCTTCTTAGCACTTTACGACAACGATTTAAAAAGCGCTAGGCGCCAAGGTCCAAAAACGCCCGAGTCGCTAGGTGCTCGTCCAAGCGCTCACCCGAGCGAAACGAGATGCTAAAATATAAAAATATATAATATAATTAATAAATATAATTATTTAAAATTTTAAATAAAAATATGTTATTAAATTTAGAAAATCTAAGATACAAAATCACAATGTCACATTAACAAAAAGTTTCAAAATTCAAAACAATAAAATTTTACATCAAAGTCATTCATCATAATCAATATTATCGTCATTTTCACACAAATCATCTTCATTGAATTCGTCTTCTTCCTCTTGTCCTTCGACTCCTTACTCTTCATCAAGATATGTTTCATTTTCTATGTCTTCAACAATAGCAGGAGCCGAGCTTAATGCTTTTGCTCTAATTTTTCTCTTTGACATCTGTCTTGTATATGTTTGTAATTCTCCAGCACCTGAAGCTCTTGCCACATCTCCCCATGTCAATCTATCATCTTCAAATACAAACTCGTCTTCAGCATCTTGCAAGTTAGCACATATTTCTCCTACTAACCACTCATTTGAATCATCAATATCTTGCAATGAGATTGAATCAAATCTATTTTGCGAATCATGACGAGCCTTTAAAAGCTGATTATACTTTATGTAAACAAAGATCGTGCAAATCGTTGATGTTCCAACCGAATTTCTTCTCTTCGAGTGAATATGTCCTGTCATATAATTTAAAAATATATTAATACATCTATCCTAAATTACATTAATTAATTAAAACACAAACATATTAGTGATCCTTACATGCTCAAAGCCACTTCAATTTCGCTTCAACACACTCGCCGCCCTTACATTGTCAACCTAAGTACTTTGATAGCAAATTGCTTAAAGGTTCGAGGTGGATATATAATAATCTATCTAAATAATTAATTAATAAACAAAATATTTAGTGATCCTTACATGCTCAAAGACACTTCAATTTCGCTCACAACTCGAAGCACTACATGTCAAACTAAGTACTTTGATAGCAAATTGCCGTAAGTTCGAGGTGGAATTTCCAAATAGACTCCACCATTCAGTTATAAAATTTATGTTATTATTAGCAATAACATAGTAACATAATATATGAAATTAATTATATCAAATTATTAATACTTGGAGACGTAGTTGTCCTGGATCGAACGACAATTGAAATTCCAAAAAGACCTTCGACATTTTTATATAAAGATAATTCATGAATAATCTTATTTTGAACCTCAAGGCTGGGAACTAATCTTGCAACACACTGATATAACCCACCCAAAACTTCTGCATCAAATCTAACAGATTTAATCTTATAAAAGAATTCAGGGTTCAAATAATATCCTGCTGCATGTAAGGGACGATGAAGTTGACAATTCCATTTTTCATCAATGATTATAAAAGTTGTCATATTTTTCTTCATTTTCATTAAAAGATCTTTTAATCGTCTCCTTTATTCTATCCATAGCCTCATAAATATATCTCATTGCAAGCTTATTTTCATTATCTACCAACCGAAGGACTCGAACAAGAGGGCCCATTACCTTTAATATATAAACTATATGATTCCAAAAGGATGGCATTAAGATGATATCAGTAGCCCTCTTGCCTTTTGCTTCTTTTGCCCATTTGCTTGTCACCCATTTTTCAGAGGTAAACATGTTTCTCAGAGTATGTTTTTGACGATACATACTCTGTAATGTCAAGAATAAAGTAGCAAATCGGATGACACCACGTCTCACTAATTCTTTATTCCCTGTAAATTCTCTCATCATATTCAAAGCTCCAATGTGATTATAAAGAAATCCAACAATAAAAATTGCCCTTTCTAAGGTTTTCTTGATTTCTAAGATCTTTCCAATATTCTCCAACATTAAATCAATACAATATGCTACACATGGAGTCCAATACAAGTGTTGTCTTTTTTATTCAAGCAATTTACCTGAGACAAAGGATAACAAAAATGATAAGACTTAAGAGTTTAACACACTTAATTAAAGATAAAATAATTAACAAATTCAAAAGATGAATATTACCAGCTAAAACATAATTGCTTCCATTGTCGGTTATGATTTGAACGACATTTTATTCTCCAATTTCTTCCACGAAGTTGTTAAGTAAATCATATATCTTGTCTCCAGATTTTACAAAAGATGAAGCATCTATTGACTTCACAAACATAATCCCTAAAGAACAATTAACCATAAAATTAAGTATACTCCTGTGCCTCCTGTCAGTCCAAACATCTAATATAATATAGCAACCATGTGTTGCCCATGATTCTTTATGACCCTTTAGTAAATCATTTGTATAATTCAACTCTTTTTGCAGCAATGGAACTCGCATCTCATAATAACTTGGATCCTGCACCATATCTTCCAATAGCTTCAATCATATCCTTAAAACTGTCTAAACGAGTTGTACTAAGGAGAAGACCAGCCTGATAGAAGAAGCGAGCAATGTGCTGAATTGTTCTTCCTCTTATTTCTTTATCACAAGCATCACTTATATTTGTTTGTCTAAATTTTGAGCCTCCTGCTTGCCCTTGTTGTTTCTGGGACCCTTGAAACATATATAGATCCATCGGTCCTTTTTTACCCTTCTTAGTACTTACAACTTCTTTTCCTTTTTTGTCGTATACTCTTTTCTACTTAGGTTAATACTCATAGAATAATCTTCTTCTTCATCCCTGAGATGTTCAACATTGTCTTCTGGTAAATTCCCATAAGATTCATTCTTTTGTGTCTTCTTTTAATTCATATAACTCAGTAACTCTTCTTTTACCTCAGATGGACACTTTTTGCAAGCTGCTGCATTCTTGAAATTTCCTACTAGATGTTGTTTTGCACGAAAAATATCACCTCTAGTAGTCTTATCGCAGAATATGCAAGTCATTGCACTAGGATCTTTTGGATCCTTCAAATAATTATACTTCCATGCAGGATCTTTTTTTGATGTCATTGGAGACTCCATTGAGTTGCTCTGTACACTTGCCATTTATGTTGAAACCTAGCAATAATTTCAAATAAATAAAAATTAACAATATTAAAATCAAAATAATATATTATTAATCTATTAACAGTATTGAAAATTATCATTTCAAATAAACTTAATAATATTAACAGTATACAGTATATGTATACTGTTAAAAGGAAGTGTAAAAGGGTGTTGAGCCTACTGACTGAGAAAAGAGGAAGCAGCAGCGACGAGCGGCGGCGGCGGCGAGCGGTGACAACAGCGAGCAGCGGGAGTGGGAGCAGGAGCGGCGAGCAGCGGGAGGCGCGAGCGACGACAACGGCAGCGTTTGCAAGCAGCGACAACGGCAGTGGGAGCAGGAGCAGGAGCAGGAGCGGCGAGCAACTGGAGGCGCGAGCGACGACAGTGGCAACGTTTGCGAGCAGCGACAGCGGCGAGCAACGGGATCGAGATCGGGATGGGGATCGGGATCGACAACGGCGAGGGTTAGGGTTCGATTGTCACTTACATCAGTGTTAATTGGTTCGATTGAACCAACTAACCATCATAGACCGAACCAAACCTAAAATCCTGGTTGGTTGCCTTGGTTAACCCAGGCGCTCGCCCGAAGTGCCCAGCGCCTGGGCTCGGGCGAGCGCCCAGGCGCGCTGTGTTTGAAGCGCGCCGCCTGGGAGATTAGCGAGGCGCTCGAGCCTCGCCTCGCCTCACTCGAGCGCCCGAACGCCTTTTAAAATCACTGCTTTATGGTATATCTGGTAAATACTCTAGAGTGTGGCAAACAGAAGATCTATGTTATTGAGGTAGTACAACCTTATTTCTAGACAAAATTAAGTATGGCAAACAGAAGTCTTATGTTACAGACAACAGAACTAGAGTAACTTTGCTTGTAGTATAATCGAGACAGTACAACCTTATTTCTAAATAAAATTAAAGTAAAAAAATTTGTAGAGAAATAATATGAGCTTATAAATTAACTTTGCATGTAGTCTAATTGCCAAAAACAGACAAGTTGCAATTGTATAACTCACTTATATATATATATATAATATATATATATAATATATATATATATATATATATATATATATATATATATAATATATATATATATATATATATATATATATATATAATATATATATATATATATATATATATATATATATAATATATATATATAATATATATATATATATATATATATATATATATATATATATATATATATATATATAATATATATATATATATATATATATATATATATATAATATATATATATATATATATATATATATATATATATATAATATATATATATATATATATATAATATATATATATATATATATATATATATATATATAATATATATATATATATATATATATATATAATATATATATATAATATATATATATATATATATATATATATATATATATATATATATATATATATATATATATATATATATATATATATATATATATATATATATATATATATATATATATATATATATATATTGTAAATACTCTAGAGTGTGGCAAACAGAAGATCTATGTTATTGAGGTAGTACAACCTTATTTCTAGACAAAATTAAGTATGGCAAACAGAAGTCTTATGTTACAGACAACAGAACTAGAGTAACTTGCTTGTAGTATAATCGAGACAGTACAACCTTATTTCTACATACAATTAAAGTTAAAAAATTTGTAGAGAAATAATAGAGCTTATAAATTACACTTTGCATGTAGTCTAATTGCCAAAAACAGACAAGTTGCAATTGTAATAACTCACTTTCCATGAGCAGTTTCACCCGATAGCATGATGGCATCTGCACCTTCTCGAACTGCAATTGCTATGTCAGAAACTTCTGCTCTGGTTGGGTTGGATGATTTATCATGCTATCCAGCCTCTGGTTTCTGCATACTTATACACCTTCTAATTATCTCTTCCTGCAAACTTAAATTAAGCTTGTCATTTTTTATCACAGCCAATTTATAATGATGCATGATGGATCTGTGATAATTATACCAATTTTTATAACAGTCAAAAATCAACATTTCAAGTTTTGTTAATTCATGGAAGGGTTATAACTGTGGTAATGGTAATGACGAATAAGGGTAAACAAAGGACACAATCGAATACTAAACACTGCAGTGGAATAAAGACGTAATGCAACAGATATATCTATATATATATATATATATATATATATATATATATATATATAGAGAGAGAGAGAGAGAGAGAGAGAGAGATAGAGAGAGAGAATATGCGAGTTTTGACAATGGATTTATTATTTGTAAGAAATTCAGCACAACCAAAAGTCATTGAGTTGACTTTCCAAATTTTGCAAACAAATACGAACCATATTTCATCATAATGGTCCTGACATTGATACTAGAAATGACGTATATCTTTCAAAATGTCAGAAAAGAAATAAAATTGATAAAGAAAATAGCATTGATTCATGATCAAGAAACAGTTAACAGAATCTTCATCATCATACTAATGTAACATCATCTTTATAGGCATATGAACTATCTCACAAATCTCTGCCTGAAAATAAAGCCAGAAACAGAAGGTATCCCAGAGACCATCTCTAAGGCCAAATAAGCAAAAACTACTAGCTCATGTTTATTAAGGAAAGAAACTTTCAAATGTTACAACCCAAGGATCATTACTCCATTAGAAGAAATTGTGGAAAGCTCCCAATGAAATCATTGTTTGGATACTATGATTATTGCAGAAGAGATCAAAAGAACAGATTCATTGCAAATATTACCACCAAAAGAAAAAAAATATATCACTTTTGCAACCAAACATTCACCTGCAGTAAAGGGACATCCTCGATAGGGAGTTCAGCACCAAGGTCTCCACGAGCCACCATTGCCTGTAAATATTTCAATTTTCAAGGAATATAATTAAATTATGACACTGAGAAAGAATCAAATAACTCAATTGTGAAAGATCCAGATCACAAATAATAATATTATTAATATAATTGTGCTGCAAATGGTTTGATGGAAAAACTACTGAATTACAAGCAAGCATATGTGCCAAATGACTTTTGTTCAGACCATGGAAAACATCGGCGGCAGCTTATAGCCAGAGTTTATACTGAACATGTGGTTGCCACTTGTGATGAAAAACCATAAAAAGGCAACCAGATGAAACTAGTAAGTCTTTAACTATTTTTTCGGAGTTTTTTTAGTCCAGCACCCTGCCAGACTGCCAAAAAAAACACTGTTCTAGTTCCTACACTATGATATTCACAAGGTTGAAATAACTAGTTACTTTATAAAGAATTTGACCATTGTGTGTCATATTGTCATTTGTTGACTGTTTATATTAAGATCATTTTCTTTTATAAGTTACACAGCTACATGCCAACAAGATGTGAAAGCACATCATAAAGCACATAACATAAGAGAAGGCACCATGATTTTCTCCAAACCAACATAATATAAATGTAACAACTTGATTTCTAGAACAACTACACCAAAATATATTATGCATTTATCGGCCTTGGATGATGGCTGATAACCATTGCAAGAACAAACAACACATTGACAAACAGTTGATGGAGCAGTGTGGAAGTCAAGCTATGCACTAATGTAATCCAACAATTCTTTTAATCAGCCACATAAGCAAAAATTAAATAAAACGGCTTACCCCATCTGAAGCAGAAATAATTGACTGAAGATTTGGAACTGAATCCGCACTTTCTATTTTAGGGATAACATGTATATCTGCATTGCATCCTTAAAGACAAAAAGATAAATGAGAATATGTGATTGCTTTAGGATGAATGAAATCAAGAAATAAAACTGGCTCCAAGCATAGTGTCAGCATTTACTTCTAAGGTAGTCTTTTAGTTCATGTATCACTTTGGCATCTTTAACAAATGAAACTGCATAAAAGTCGACTTCGTTGTCCACACCAAACTTGATATCTTCCCAATCCTTTTCTACAGAAAGACCAGACAATTGGAAAAATAAAGATAAGATGCTAATAATAGAATTTTTTTGCTGGAAAAATGCTTGTCAAAATGCTTCAACAAGGTAAGAAAAAAGAACCTGTAATTGATGGGAGAGTAGCACTCTTGCCCCTCACATTCAAATGACGCCTTGATTTTAATTCTCCACCATCTATTACTTTGCATTTGACTGTATCAGCAGTTTTTGATCTTACAGCTAGTGACATCATCCCACCTAAAACAACATCACATTAAGTTTGTAATGCTTGAATCGGTAACCTGCTTACTTCTTGTTGAGTATCATTGTCACATGAACATGTTATATAAAATGGTCCATAAAACTATTAGTACTACATAGAAACAAGACAAGAGTCAGACTATGCCACCTAGCCGATCAGCAAGAAGTAAATGTCGCATTTATGAATCATATATTATGCATTAGCTAAAGAGAACCTTCATTTTAATTTATTGTTAAAAAGTGGAAGTGCTTGTCTGTTGTGGAAAACCAATGACTTCAGAAATCCAAGGGTCCACAAGTAGTTTAACTCACCAGATACCCAATAGGGGTTATACATTCAACATAGATTCTATAAGGTGGATAAAAGGGTCAAAATAATTCTTAGGAGATAGTTCAGTCCCTCGAGGCATGTGACAAAAAAATAGCACTCAAGTGCTTGGCAGATCATTCACAAAATTAATGTATACACTTGCCAATGGACATATCACACGTATAAACCAGAGTCACTTGAAAATTATGTGAACTCACCATCAACCAAAAGAATGTCATCAACTTCCACATCATTTACAAAGTCATCATAATTTACACTGAAAGTGTTTTCAGAACTGATTCCTCTTTTGATAGTAAAGTTAAACTCCTGTCCTTCCTTGAGCAAGATAGGATGGGTCACATCTCCACTTCTTACCTCAGGACCCTATATGAAGAGAATAGTAGATCAAGTGTAAATTTACTTTTCTGAACATCATTTTTAAAGAGAGAGCAAAACCAAAATTTTCATCAATTGAAAATAATCATCGATTATTATGCATTGATGGAGAAGTCTATCACAAGTTTTAACTAGTCTAATAGGATATCTTTTTGTCATCATGCAGATGGGTTAGCCCATCAATATATCAAGAGTAGACATTTCATTTTCTCAAACATGTTAGCCCCTACCAAAAAAAATTAAAAAAGTGATTTACTAGTCCAGTCAGTACCAACTTATACCAAAATACGATATGGGTCAGTACTGGTAACAGACTGATCCAACCAAGGAACAGCTCAAGATTTAAAATGTTGATTTCAACAAAAGCATACAAAACCAAATATATTTCATGTTTTGCATATTTGTAGGAGAGCTAAATCATATTGCAATTATTTTAAAAACACAACTGGAAACCTATATTAAAGATGTAGGTGAAGTTTGCAAGTAGTGAATGTACACCTTCGTGTCCAGCATTATAGCAATAACATGGTCCTTGGACTGAGCATTATATTCCTTGACCAAATCAACGATCTTCTGATGTGATTCATGATCTCCATGAGACATATTAAGCCTTGCAACATCCATTCCTGCTTCTGCCAGTTTCCATATCATGTCACGTGTGTTACATGAGGGTCCAATTGTGCAGACTATCTTAGTTTTCCTTTGTGAATTTGATGCTACCACCGTCTCCCTCTCATTGAATGTGCCTGACTGAAGCTCATAAGCATTCAACTTAATGTTCAGATTCTGTTTATAAATATTGGGTACATCAAAATTTGCAGAGTATATCAAACACCAACAAAATTTTAATGATAGTAAAATTCAGCAGTTACAGAGACAAAACTGTAGCAGTCGACAGCTTCTCAGAAAGCTTTCCAGCTTCATTCTTATCACAATGGGTGATGACATTTTCGAACAAATTTTCTTGCAGAGAGACATTTTCACATGTGCAAAACAAGTTAGACGACGATGCATAATCTAATGCTGTGTGTCCATCACAGCATTCATAACCAAGTCTTTCCTTAAAAGAAAGGACACAACTGAATCAGGTCCCCAACTTTCACAGACATATTGAAAGAGAACATAAGAAAGAAAGATGTTTCTAAAACTTTCTGGAATCTTCTAACATCAGAATACCATAAACGAAAAATACCCTCTCCGAAGAGATCATGTTCAGGCATAAGACGAAGTACGTTCGGTCCGATCAAGAAGAAGAAGAAGAAGAAGGGGGACTTAAACTGAGCGTGCAAGCATAATAAGATGAAGAACTCACCGGGTAGAGATGGCCATTGGAGGATCCAGACTCCGGGGCCTGCCCGCCCCTTTCCGCGATCCTCATGGATGTCACCGCAAGGCTCCGCCGCAGTGCTTGCCTCGACACCCACCCCCGTCGATGAAAATCTCGGCCGACATGCCGCGACGTAGCGAGACCGGCAGGGTCCGGCGGGATCCGTACCGCAAGACTGCCGATCTCCGCCACCATCGCCATTAGGGACTTTGAAGAGAAAAACCCACAACGTACAGAAGAAAGAAGCTAACGGAGTTCTTCCTGCGGAAGATATTTATGGATTATAGGAGAGGGTTTGGTGGCGAGGAAACGGCTGATAGGCGATCGGGTGACGCCCGCACCTCCCGCCCGCGTTGTGACGAGGCGCGGGCGACCAGCGCGAGCCGAATGAACGAGTCCAACCCAGACAGAGAGAGACAGAGAGAGAGAGAGAGAGAGAGCAGTGGCTCCTCGCAGTCTCTTTGTCACACGCGCAGGGATGGGCGGCTCCACCTCTTCTGTGCGTCCCGTGGTTCTCCGCCTGTATCAGGCTGCATCAGGGAAATAAATATCACGAAGTATATGACGATAACTAAGAGTGTAGAGATCCCCCGTCGTAGTCGATGCAGGTTCTCCAGATATTTTTGATATTATTCAGCTTCTTTGTATGATTGGTCAACAACATTATGATTGTATTACCCAAATCAAAATATTTTTCTTCCACTCTCTTGAGGTTGACCCTTGAGTGTGCACGTTAATTGGATTGACCTAAGTAGAAGAGATTAATAAAGATAGTTTTGGTAAAAATAAGAATAGAATAAAATCGATAAGAAAAAAAATAATAAATTTTTAATTACTTTTGGAAAGATGATGAATATAATAACATCAATGTATATATATTAATATGAGAGATGTCGATAATAATTAAATCAATCTAACTCGGTTTGAATTCATAAGCATAACAACCCCAAGTCGAGGAGGACTCGGATGCTCAAGTAATGTTAACCAATACAAAGATCAAGGTTGGATGATGTTCTCAAAGTAATCCCTCTAAAGCTTTGATAAATCATGAAGCAAAGTAGAAATTTTAAGTAAAACAGTAACTAACTTCCATTTCTATAATCTAATAAGATTTTATAGTTAATTTAATATGAAAAAATATTTATAACATAGGTAGAATATTTCTTCATAATTTCATATTGGATTGGGCCTATGTGGCTCACATGTTGATCGGATCCTTGACCACTTTTGATTGGGCTACCACATGTGAAGCTCTAATTGGGGTGAATTTTTTCCCTATCATTTATCTTCATGATGCACTTTAGGAGTTCTTTTGGAGAGACTCGAAAGTGTAATCATGTCTTTACTCAGCATGTGGGTAGCTAGCATATTAGGTAACCATCATCGATACTCAGGTCAAATGGGATGTATCAAATGACTTTCGTTATTTTACTTGAGGAGTGTGTATCGAGTTACTTCTAATGCTTTATCCAAATATGATACTATAGGAAAATCTAGATGCGACATTGTTAGCATAAAATCTAAAATCATACTAATGCGAAAAAACTTTTATGCCAAGATTGAAATTAAATAAAATTAGATCTAATAATATTATGATGCATATCTTTCTTATTGTTCAGAAAAATAAACATTATCTGATCTACAAGCGCTCCAATCTTCGGATCTGAAATATCAATCTGCAAGGATCTGCAAGGAGAACTAAATCCTTCTCCTCTCTTGCAGGACCAGAGAAAAACCTTAATCTCTCAATTGCTGAGATGCTACTTATGTCTCAGAATCCAATCATATCTATAATATATCTTACATAATTAAATAGGACCACATAATCTAACATTCTTCCACTTGGCCCATTAATTAGTAAGATACAAAAGGATTTAAAATCAAAATAAATAAATAAAATTTATTTAAAAATAATTTGACTCAATTATATTCTGAAATTTTAGAAAAACTATATACACGCATGTGAATTTTAAAATAGGCCAATAAGTTCAATAAGTATAATAATACTACATTAAGTCTGACTAACAATATGAGTCATAGCGGTTGTATGTTATCAATATCACACTTCTTTCTATGTGCCACAATACTGTATGCCTTTCCTAATGTAGTCCAAAATGACCCTTATAATTTGTTTTATCAAGACAATTCTGTTATCAATTTAATCATAATATGTATATACATAATTATGAATAAGATAGCAGAAATAAATAACTTTAAGTATGTAAGCAAAAATATCAATTATAGACTCAAACATGCATCATCATATCCTTTATGAGTTGCTCAAAAACCCAATTATAAAAACATGTTCTTTCAAAATACTTTAGACTGTAAGTCTTAAGTGAATGGATCAGCAATCAATACAGTGAAACTCAAGTAATTAATTGATATTGGATGTTTCTAGACTCATCTTCTCTAACCATCAAGTACTTCATACCATAATGCATAGAGATGCAATAGTACTTATCATTCTTAGAGAAGAAAACTATTGTAATATCACAAAATATCTTTAACGACTTGGTAATTAAGTCTGACTACACTAAGTCCTGAGATAAAAATTTTACAGTCAAAATTTTGATTAGTGGCCTCAAAGCATGCCACAAAATCAACTTCTATTATTATTAATAATAAATTACCCCTCTAATTGATATAGATATTAACCATAAGGTGGACTTCCTATTATCGAGGTAATTTATACAATCAGCATATGAAAAATACCATTATTTCAAGCTGATATAATTTCATACATGTGAGCAAATAATGTTTTGTCCCTTTCAGATATTTTATTAATTTCTCTATAGTCCTTTAGTGTTTTGCCTTCTGGGTAACTCTAATACATACCCAACATTTTAATTATAAAAAATTAATATCTTTTCTAACACAAGCTTAAGCATAGACTTCCAATTGCATATATACAAAGAATATCTTTTTTATCTGATTCTTTTCAAGTCATTTACAAGCATTTACTATTAACTAAAATTTTGCTTTTATGATTTACTGAACAAATCTATATATTAAAATCTTTTCAAGACTCGGTTGATATATCCTTTCTAAGATAGTATTCATAATCATTGAGGTCTATCCTTGAATTACTCAATCTTAATAATATAAGATGTTTCATTCATATCAACCATCTTAAAACTCTTAGTGACAAATTTCTTGATTTAGTATAATAAACCAAGATCACTATTGGTAATATATCATTATCTTGAAGCTTGTTTAAGGTCATAAATGGATTCCTGAATTTGCATACCAAACTTTATATTTTTTTATTTTCTTTTTAAAATAACCCATATAAAGCTAGATCTTTTAAAATATTTTTATATTATTATGATATAACTTAAACTCATAATGAGTCACTAATGTCATAATGATTCTTAACGAGTTCATTAAAAATCTCGTTATGATCGATACATTCTTTATGAGTAAAACTTTTAACCACAAGTCTAACCATTATATCATTCGACATTGTTCTTTGAGTCACATTTATATAATAGACTCTTTTACAATTATTGGATAATTTGATAAATTTATCAGACACCATTCTAGTTATTGATTTTAACTCTTCTTTTATTGCATTATATTACTTTTCAAAATCATTACTTTTCATGACTTATGACAACAATAAGGGATCGATTCTAATTCCTGTATATTCTTATAGATTTGCAACATAATAACCATAAATGACATGATTCCTTCCCCTTTGAGATATTCTCAAAGTTATCAATTATGGTTGTTCTACAAGACCATTAATAATAATATCAATATAATGTGGGAGTTTAGTAATGTTATTTTGTTGTTCACTTTTATCAAATCATTTAATAATTTGAGTAATAACAATCTCTCAAATAATAAAGGAGTATTAACTTGTATCTCCTCTATATCAAAATTAAATTTTGAGATTTTCACTCCCACTATTTTATAGGAATTTTGTATTATCAGATTTAATTATCTTCGTACTATGATTAGAGCAATAAGATATGTACCCCTTTAAAATTTTTTGAATAGATAATAAAATATTTAGAAATAATTAATAAATCTAATTTTCTTTTATGTGAATTAAAGATCCTTATCTTCATAAGACAATCTCAAATATGTAAATATCTTAAGTTAAGTTTCCTATCATTTCATAACTTAAAAGAAGTCATGTAATTTACTTACTAGGAACATCATTCAAGATATATATAGTTGTCCTTGGAGTTTCTTCTCACATTTATTTGGGTACAAAAGAATAATTTATCATGCTCCTAACCATATCTATAAGGTATAATGATATCTTTCAGTAATCATATTTTGCTGTAACACATCTGATAAATCATATACCTTATTTTTTCAAGAATCTAGCAAAAGAATCAGAATTATAATTGAGTTCATCATAAATACCATAAAATTCATCACCCTTGTCAAATATGATGATTTTGACTTTTCTATCTAATTATCTATCGACTTCATTTATATACACTTCAAGAGTGTAAACACTCATAGACTTTACATGAATTAGATATATATAATCATATCTCAACAGATTATTTATATGGTGATAAATGTCTCTCTTTAATGAGACGAAAGCATAGAGTGATAAACATTACCTCAAGGAATTTATAAAACTATATTTCACTTCAATATTTAAATATAGGATCATTGTAAACTTATGATTCATATTAATTCTGTATAGACTATTATACAGAATTCAAAGGTTAATTTGATTGAATCATAATAAGTTTACAACCTCCAAAAAGGAAATAATATTCTAACAATTCTAAGTAAAGAACTCAAATTCCTATAATTATAAGAACATGGATTCTGAAGATTTATTGAATCATCTTTAGACATAAGCGATAAATACAAACTAATATCGCTTTCACTTTAAGATGATTCCTTATATTCATAAATATCTCATTCTCTTTTGGTTTTATCCCTCTTCATTTTTTTAATGAATATCTATTATTGGTAACATATGATGAAGCATCAAACTAATCCATTAATAATATTTGTAATATTTGATTTGAACCACATAAAGGTTATATTTATACCTTTTTCATTTCAAATCAAATCTTATAGTATATTTCTTCTTCACGTAATTTTATTTGCCACAAAAGTAACACTTTATTATAAAAATATTCTTTTATGAGTTTATATAGTAATTATAAACTCAAGTGGACTTACGCTTCATCCTTATTTTAGTATTACGTACTCCTTGAGTAGTACTCAAAATATTATGAGTCTTAAGCTTACAGCTTTATCATTTATTTTGAGGATATAATCGTGAATTCCTCAAATACTATCATAATAAGGTGTCAACTAATGACTTATCAGAAAATTTAAATTGATCCTTAGATATTCTTATGCGCTAGTTGTAAACTGTATTGAAGTCTGAGTATCATAAAATTGAGTCTTTCATACCTTTCTTGATTAGTCACCTCAATTATTTATCTCACAAAACTTTCAGTAATTTGTATTCTATTCAGTTAATCTGATCAAGGTCTTACTCACTCAATACAACTTACATATGCTCAAGTCATTTATTTCAGAAAGTATAGGGACATTTACAGAAACACAATAAAGGAAGTGCCATAGTAATAATATAACATTAATACTTTGAGTTTTCAAAATATGATGAACTATTGATATCATCTATATTTCACCTTTGGGTGAAATATTGACATATCTAGTATTCACTCATAATCACTTATGGAGGACCGATACCATTCTTGTGAAATAGTATTGTTACATTTGGGTATACAACCCTAAACTACAAGAATATCCAAAACAATATCATCCTATCCCATCACATAATTATTTGAAATAGATTCTCCTTTGAGATTATCTAAATCTCATAATTATATGTGTCATCGTGAATATTATTTTATTTAATGTTATTTAGGATGAATTCCATAATGTATTTTATAGATTATGGGTCCAAGTCACTTTGGTGGCTATAGGACTAATACAAAAAGATAAAATACAGTTTAAAATATCTCATAAATGATATGAACTTTATTGTAATTCATATCCCATAAGCCGATCATCCCAAGCTACTTTGGTAGCTACCAGTTAGATAAAACTTAGGAAAATAAATTACAAATAATATTCACTAAATTTCTTTATCCTAATTCATGCTATCATTGTGAATATTATTTTATTTAATATCATTTAGAACTAATTTCATAATATATTTTATAAATTATCGGTCGAGGTCACTTTGGTGGTTGTAGGACTAATACAAAAATATAAAATACAATCTAAAATGTCCTATAAATGATAAGACATTTATTGTAATTCACATCTCATAAGTCTATCATCTTAAGCTACTTTGGCAGCTATAAATCAAATAAAACTTAGGGAGATGAATTATAAATAATATTCATCAAATTTCTTTAATTTATGCTAAGTAGTTCAATAATAGAATAATAACCATAATAATTATTGAACATTAATACTAAGTAGTTCGATAATAAAATAATAACCATAATAATTATTAAACATTAATCAACAAAAAAAAACTCATATGATAATCATGATAACATATAAATCATGTATTCATGTGAAAGGTAAACATTATTTCATAATTTTAAATATATATACATGTGAATAACTAAATGAATATCCAAGAATAATAATTAGATTTTCTTTACCACATGTATAATCAATAATTTATATGAGAAAACTATAAAGTAAACCATAATTTATAGTTTTTTTAATCAAAATTAAATCCAATCAAATAATCAAAAATATAATCATGATTAAATTTAATCATAATTATAATAAATCATATTTATCAATTTTATAATTGAGAATATAAACCAAATTTCTTAATTTCATAATGATTAAACTGTAAATATTTGATATGATATAAATCGAAAATATGTGATTTATGAAGGGTAAAATTGTAATTTGATAAAATTAGACTCGATGGTAAAACTATAAATATGTTGACAGAACATAAACTGGAATTATGAAATTTACAAAGGACAGAATTGTAATTTTACAAAACCCTAGCCTCGAGGTCAAAACCATAATTATGCCAAAAACCCTAATCTGCCTTGCCGCTACCGTTGCTCGCGCGCGGCCGCTGTCGCCACGGGGGCTGCCTCTGCCCACGATCGACCGCTGTAGTGGTTCCTGCCCGCGCGTGGCTGCTGCTAGCACGCGGCCGCCGCCGGTGCGCGATTGCCATGCCGCGGCACTGCCTGTGCCGCTTGTGCCTGCACGCGACCACTGCCACTACTTGCACGTGGCTGCCGCGGTTCCTGCCCACGCTTGGCCGCCGCCTTGGCGCGGTCGGTGCCGCTGCCTTCTGTCCACGAGGGCAGCGACTGCCGCCATCTACGGCCACCACCGTTCCGTAGGCGCCTTCTGCGGGCAACACCATTACGCGTGAGGGCGGCCGCCGCCTTGACATGGGGTACAGCCGCCGCCTTCCATAGGCACCGTGTTCACAAGCGGTGCGGGATGCCCATGGTGTCGCCACCGCTCACAAGCGGACCGTTGCCCACGCACGACCGTGATGCGTGGTTGTTGGGTGGTACACGGTCCTTCGTCGACAATGATCAACAGAGATGATCGTCTCAATAACATCGATAATAGTAAATGGTAAATTCATCGATCAAAAATTATACATTGCTCATAATCGGTAATAGAGCAAATCCTATAGAAAAATAGATCAATAATATCCGACAAATCATTAAGCATCGTAAACAAAAATAATAGATCTAATATATTTGATCTCAAGAACTTGGCTCTGATACCAATTGTTAGCATAAAATCTAAAATCATGCTATCTGTAATGCGAAAAAACTTTTATGCCAAGATTGAAATCAAATAAAATTAGATCTAACAATATTACCAAAGAAAAACCTTAATCTCCTACTTATGCCTCATTCGTTTACCCACTAGAGATCCTGTCAAATTTATAGGCGAGAGCAGAGGGTCTAGGATAAGTTATTAGGAGAGTTCCTCCCATCAAAGTTATCTGCTAAAGAATCCTACTTTAACTGAACTTCTTGTCTATTGGCCAATAATCATAATCGTAATCCAATCATAACTATAATATATCTTACATAATTAAATAGGGTCACATAATCTAACAGACATCACATACGTAGTGGAAGAACAGAAAACAAAAATTTCATATTTTCCAAAAATATATTTGTCGTCATGTGATATTAGTGCGTAAAAACCTACGAAACTGAAAACCATGTGTGAGATAGTTATGTTACATAGGGAGATCATACATCCTTGAAATCCTATATATTTATGGGAGAGGATGAAGGAGGTCAAGTGTCATCATCTCTAATAGTGATCCATACCGCACGGGCTATGAAGACGTTCCTCGAACCGCTACTTAAATCTTTATACCTATTGATTAAGGAGGAGAATGGGAGAGGAGAATAGGAGGTGGTAGCCAAGAAGGCCCTGCTATGTAGGGATATTGGATCTCATCCATACAATCTAGTAATTCAAGGGCTTATTAGATATCCCTAAGATAGGGGCTCTAGCGGATATCTCATATTTGAACCTCTACTCATCGCAATACCTACCATATGTGTGTGACTCTCTAGGCCTAATATCGAGTTGGTCATGAGTCATACATGTAATCGGATTCTTCCAGAGAACTCTTTCTCTCTCAATCCGAATGAACCTGGCCAAGGATTTGTTTGAGTAAGAACAAATAAGATATTTCTCTCAAGACACCAAGAGTGAAAAATCCTCTATCGACACTCAATAATCATTGGACATGTCTATCCATAGTTACTGTATACCTCTAGTCCATCATCCATATAATATCTTAGAGACCGTATACCGGGCATGGTGTTGTCAAACCGATATGGTTTCTATTCGAGTCTCACTCTAATCGGATTCTTCCAGAGAACTCTTTCTCTCTCAATCCGAATGAACCTGGCCAAGGATTTGTTTGAGTAAGAACAAATAAGATATTTCTCTCAAGACACCAAGAGTGAAAAATCCTCTATCGACACTCAATAATCATTGGACATGTCTATCCATAGTTACTGTATACCTCTAGTCCATCATCCATATAATATCTTAGAGACCGTATACCGGGCATGGTGTTGTCAAACCGATATGGTTTCTAGAACATGTCTATCCATAGTTACTATATACCTCTAGTCCATCATCCATATAATATCTTAGAGACCGTATACCGGGGCATGGTGTTTCAAACCGATATGGTTCTATTCGAGTCTCACTCTAATCGGATTCTTTCAGAGAACTCTTTCTCTCTCAATCCGAATGAACCTGGCCAAGGATTTGTCTGAGTAAGAACAAATAAGATATTTCTCTCAAGACACCAAGAGTGAAAAATCCTCTATCGACACTCAATAATCATTGTAAGAACAATGACAACACTCAATAATCATTGGACATGTCTATCCATAGTTACTGTATACCTCTAGTCCATCATCCATATAATATCTTAGAGACCGTATACTGAGCATAGTATTGTCAAACCGATATGGTTTCTATTCGAGTCTCACTCTAATCGGATTCTTCCAGAGAACTCTTTCTCTCTCAATCCGAATGAACCTGGCCAAGGATTTGTTTGAGTAAGAACAAATAAGATATTTCTCTCAAGACACCAAGAGTGAAAAATCCTCTATCGACACTCAATAATCATTGTAAGGTTGGCTATTACTCCTAATAATTAGGTTATGCTAGATCTGGAACTTCTAAACCTATAAGGCCGGTATCAAAGTGTAGAGTACTTATACAAGACATCCTTAGTATCTCAAATCTAAGGACCAGATATACCATTAGAACTACGAAATTGCTATCTAACAATAAGGCATCATCAACCATCTAGCATTCCGTAAGCAGATCAATTAGTGAACTCATTCTCCAATGAGTACTTGTACTATATCCCTAGTGTCCCCACACGAGCAGCTATGAGACCAGCTACATCCATCATATGGGTAGGTATACAACACACTAGTCTATCCGGTTGTCTCGATGTCCCTCTCGAGTAACCTATGACCGAGATTATTTAGGATTTGTGTTTAAAGACAAACAAGTCTCATTATCATGATCTCATCACGATTTGATTCTCATTGCATAAATCCATGGACATCATAATATATTCAAGCAACAAGCAATATAAATTGATAAAATATTAAATAATAATAATAAGTAAAAAGACTGTGTGTCAAGTCACATGTGTCATCACTCACGTGATTGGCTTGTAGGGCACCTATGACTAGCAATATACATATATGCAACAAGCAATATAAAGTAATAAAATATTAAAAAATAATAAAAAAAGATTGTGTTAAGTCACACATGCCATCACTCACATGATTGGCTTGCATGACACCTATGATTAGTAATCTCCCACTTGACTTAAAACCAATCATCTATGTGTTTGATTCCCATCAGACTCCTGTGATGCTCAACGATAATCTAAGATAACAGCTTTGTTAGTGGATTTATGATGTTATCTTTGGATGGAACTTTTTCCACTACTACATCTTCTCGGGTCATGATTTCTCTAATTAGGTGGAACCTCCTTAGAACGTACTTAGACTTTTGATGAGACCTAGGTTCCCTCATTTGAGTAATTGTTCCGTCGTTGTCATAATATAAGGGAATCAACTCTTCGCTGCCTGGCATGACTCCTAGATCTGTTATAAATTTCTTCATCCAAACTCCCTTCTTTGCTTCCTTTGTTGCAGCAATGTACTCCACCTTTGTGGTCGAGTCAGTAGTAGTATCTTGCTTGGAACTCTTCTAGCATACTGCTCCTCCATTCATGATGTACATATACCCCGAATTTAACTTGCTATCACCGACATCAAACTGGAAATTCGAGTTTATGTAGCCTTCAACCCTAAGGCTACTATCTCCATATACTAGTAAAAGATCCTTAGTTCTTATTAAGTACTTAAGGATACATTTTACTACTTTCTAGTGCTTTAAGCTTGGATCCATTTGATACCTGCTTATGACACTCAGAGCATGTGCTATATCAGGCCTGTTACATAGCATGATATACATGATAGACCATATCGCTGAGGCATAGGGTATCCTATCCAACTTATCAAGGTTGTGTCTTTTAACGTGGGTAGGGCAACCTCAAATCTTAACAACCTTAAGATCAGACTTCTTCCCTTTTCATATCTCAAATAGTATAGACACTATCGACTTAGTTAGAACTATATTCAAAAGGTAAGCTGCGGTTGCTAGGGCATATATCTCCATAATGAGATGGGTAGGTTGACAAAACTCATCATGGACCGCACCATGTCTAACAGTATATGATTCCTCCTTTTAGATATATCATTGAGCTGAGGTGTATAAGGATGTGTCCATTGAGATAGAATCTCATAATCCTTAAGGAACTGGGTGAACTCTGTACTTAAGTACTCATCTCCTCGATCTAATCAAAGAGGCTTGATACTCTTTCTAGTTTGGTTCTCCACTTCATTCTTATACTCTTTTAATTTCTCAAAGGCCTCGGACTTCTACTTCATCAAGTACACATGTCAATACCTTGAGAAATCATTAATAAAAGTAATAAAGTATAAGTAATCACCTATGGCATGAGTTGACATAGGTCCACATACATCATTATGTATGAGTTCCAACAGCTCAGTGACTCTCTCTATAGTTCCACTAAAAAGAGAGTTGGTTAGTTTTCTATGAAGGCAAGGCTCGCAAGTTACATAGTCGAATGGATCTAGATATTCATCCTTTAGCAACTTTTGAATCCTTCCCTCATGAATGTGACCTAGCCTAAAATGCCAAAGGTATGCACTGTTTACCTCATCTCGTTTCCTCTTGGACACACTTACATTCATGATATGTGAAGCAGTGTCTAGCATAAACAAACTATTATGCAATGTTCCTCTCATGATGATCTCATCATCAAATAATATTGAACAACTATTGTTCTCAAAAATCAATTTATATCCACTAACTATCAAGTATAAAATAGAAATAATATTTTTGATAATGGAAAAAATAAAATAGCATGCATCCAATATAATAATAGCTCCATTAAGCAGATTTAGGATGACCTCGCCAATAGCTATTATAGCAACTTTTGCTCCATCACTCATCTTGAGGTCCTTCTCGCCTCTCGCCTCTTGCCAATCTCTTAGGTCTTGCTAAAACCTACAACAAATTACAAATATGATAAACACTTCTGGTATCCAATACAAATGAAGACTAATCATGAATGTACCTGAAGCTTCTCCAAGCTTTTGTTTTGCCCTCTCTACAAGGTACTCTTTACAGTTCCTCTTCCAGTGCTCATCTTTGCCATAGTGGAAGCACTGATCTTTATCATTTATCGGGTCTTTCTTAACAATATTTGCTTTACCTAATCTGCTCTTGCTCTTCTTTAGGGACTTTTCTACTTTTCTTTTCTTTTTGGTCTCACTAGTATAGAGAATTGGCTTCTCTTTCTTAATAGTGCTCTCTGCCTCCCTCAACATATTGAGGAGCTCCAGGAGAGTTACTCAAGCTTGTTCATAATAAAATTCATTATGAACTATAAAAAGAAATCTAGTAGGGACTGAAGCATAAGATCGACACACAGGTTATCCTCTAGGACTATTCCTAGACTTATGAGTTTCTCTATCCACTTGATCATCTTTATGACATGGTTCTAAACCGGTGTCTTCTCAGTCATCCTAGCACGAAAGAGGCTCTTGGATATCTCATATCGCTGAGTCCTTCCCTATTCCTCAAACAATTTGCGGACATGTAGGATAATGAATATATCATCCATCTTTTTATACTATCTCTGTAACTCAAGAGTCATAAAGCACAACATGTAACATTGAGCAAAAGTAAAGTCATTTATGTACTTCATATAGTGAGCAATCTCATCCTTGCTTACCCCTTCCTTGGGCGTAGGCATCACTATATCAAGGATGTATGTGATTTTCTCTATTATGAGAACAATTATTAAGTTGCGGAGCCAATCCATATAATTTAGATCAATGAGGCGATTGACAACAAGTATGCCACGTAAGGGATTTTAAAGCGATATTTTCTAAAAATAAATATGTAGCAGAAATAAATAACATACAGATTTTATAAAAAAATAAACAAATAAGATATGAACTTCTATCTTAATCCACTCCCACTATTTTTCTGGCGAGTCAGGCGATACCCTCAGCACGTAAAATGAAAGTCTCCAGTAGACTTCTAATAGGGATCGAGATCTAATCAGCATCTTACTATAACCTCGAGGGACTCGTTCAATCATAGTAAGCCCAAAAGGTATACAACTCTTGCCGATCACAACTCCTTGTGATTCTTGTCATGTTCGGCCTCCAAACCACCATGGTCTTGAAAGACTCGACTAATCATGATGTTTGGTTAAGTCAATATTATCATTAAAAGATGAGTCTGATTCGATGATATACCCTCAAGAGACTTGACCAAATATACCATGTCCTCAGGTCACCGATGACATCTCTACATTGTAGGTAAGATAGCAAATTACGATATATGTGAACCTCAAGAGACTCGACCAACTAAACTTACATTGAGAATCGATCACTACCTATAACGATGGAAGGTCACGTGGATCTGCGATATTATCTTCAGATGAAACTCTTTTTACTACTATATCTCCTCGGGTCACGATCTCTCTGATCAGGTGGAACCTCCTCAGAACGTGCTTAGACTTCTAATGAGACCTGAGTTCCCTCATTTGAGCAATCGTCCCATCGTTGTCGTAATATAAGGAAATAAGCTCTTCGCTATCTGGTATGACTCTCAGATCTGTGATTAACTTCTTCATCTAGACTCCCTCCTTTGTTGCCTCTGCGTCAGTAATATACTTCACCTCTATGGTCGAGTCAGCAGTAATATTTTGCTTAGACCTCTTCCAGTATACTACTCCTCCATTCATGATATACACATATCCCGAATTTGACTTGTTATCATCGACATCGGATTGGAAACTCGAGTCTGTGTAGCCTTCATACATGAGGCTACTACCTCCATATATATACTAGTAAAAGATCATTTATCCTTCTCAAGTACTTAAGGATATAATTTACTACTTTTTAGTACTCCAAACTTAGAGGAGCAGTATAAGGTATCCTATCGTTGAGGCATAAGGTATTTATCCTATCTATGTTCGCCCTTTCTTTAAGAGTCTTTGGGGATATACTCCTAAAAAGCGATATCCCATGTCTCATCGGTGTAAGATATCTCTCAAAAATTTTCATGCCAAACCTTTTGACAATTGTGACTATGTACCTGAACTGGAAAAAGCTAAGTATTCTCTTGGATCTATCTCTATAGATCCGAATCCCCAAGATATAGGATGATTCCCCTAAGTCCTTCATAGAGAAGCATCTAGATAACTAAGTCTTTATTATGCATAGCATTCCTACATCATTCCCAATTATCAGGATGTCATCCACATATAGCACCAAGAATATGATAGCACTCCCACTTATCTTCCTGTACATACAAAGCTTATCTTCGTTCTTAATGAGTAGATATACTCGTATATATGATGGAGGCGGTTGATGTCATAGTTGCTCGTGTAGGGACACTAAGGCTTATAGTGCAGGTGCTCATTAGAGAATGAGTTCACTGATTGATCCGCTCATGGAATGTTGGATAGTTGATGATATCTCATTGTTAGACAACAATTCCATTGTCCCAATAGTATATCTGGTCCCTAGACTTGAGACACTAAGGATGTCATGTATGAGTACTCAACTCTTTAATACTCGACTTATAGGTTTGAAAGTTCCACATATAGCATAACCAGTCATCGGGAGGGGTTACCAACCTTACGAGGGCTATTGAGTGTCGATAGAGGATCATCTGCTCTCGATGTCATGAGAAAAATATCCCATATGTTCTTGTTCAGATAAATACTTGGCCAGGGTCGTTTAAGTTGAAAGAGAAAAAAGTTCTCCGAGAGAATCCGATTAGAGTAGGACTCGAGAAGAAACCGTATGAGTCTAATAATATCATGCCCGATATATGGTCTCTGGGGTATTAGATAGATTATAGACTATAGTTACATGGTAATCGAGGATAGATAGGTCCAATGGATTGGATTCTCTTGTATCATTTGGGGATTGCGGTGTAGTGACCTAGTACATCCATAATCGATAAGTCAAGTGAATTATTATAGAGATAATAATTTACTGAGCTAAAAGAAGTTCTAACAAGTATGACTCACAGCTAGCTTGATATTAGGCCTAGAAATTATACACATATAGTAGGCGTTACGATGAATAGATGTTCGGATATGAGATATCTGCTGGAACTCCTATCTTATTAGATATATAATTGTTGAATCAAGAGTGGCACTGGGGGGGTAGCAGAAAAATCATTGATTTCAAAAAATATTCGTTTCAATTAAATACATTTTGGAAAGATATTAAACTCAAAAGCATTCATAAGAGTGTAAAGAGAAAGTTAAGGAAGTTTGTAGTAATATAAATTACTCAAATAGAAATGCAAACTATAATTTAGAGTGGTTCGGTCATTGTGACCTACATCCACTTCCGATTCCTCCTCTGTTGAGGTCATCGACGTCCATAAATGGTCTTCCTTCGATAGGCAAAGACCAACCACCTTTTGCAGCTCTTTCTCCTTTTATCGAGTTTAGGAGATAACCCTTACAAGCCTCACTCCTATTTCTTGGATGGTTACAAAGTTAAGAGAGGGAGGGGAGGACTCTTCTCACTTTTACAATACTTTAACACCCCAAGAATTCAAGAATATGTTAACACTCATGCCCTTTCTTACAGAAAAGGGTGGTACCACTGCTTGATAGAGCTCGGAGATCGAGCTATGGCGGTACCACCGCTTGACAGCATTAACCGTCGACAGTACCACCTCCCAGAACACCTGGGAGACCTATTGAATCTCGGATTTTAATGATAAAACTAGTTGACAGTGTTTATGATTTGATATACATTTTGAGTGACACAGGATACTTCGATCAGGGAGAGATAATTAAAGTAGGAAGAATCATGCTGGGCCAGTGGAACATGTCAGAAGATTGGACATCGAGCTGGAGGATCGGTCGACATATCGACAGAAGGCTTCAGGTCATGGTTTCGGGCATCGAGCCAAGAAGAGCAGATATTACGCCAAGGATATCAGAGTTGTGGAGTCAACTAGCCGATTGAGTAATAGGCTACAAGAGAGGACGATGCGCCGAAGAATTGGACGAAGCGTCGATAGACCAATGACATGCCGAACAACATGATTCATGCTTAGTAATAATTATCTAGATCGAAGTGTGCTTTACATGTGCTGGATTGACTACAATAGCAAGGCATAAAGCAAAATGAAGTCCCGGAATTAAGAACGTGATTTTGTTGGGAGTTTGAGAGTTCGTCGAAAGTTCTGCCGGAACCAACTGAGAAGTCCTAGACTTGCCAAAGAAGCTTGTCGGAACTCACCAAGAAGATTATCGTAAAGTCTAGGAGTTTGTCGGAAGTCTGGTGGAATATTGTTGAGAGATCATCGAAAGTTCGCCAAAAGATTGTCGGAAGAAAACTAGACTTATGGACTTGTCTAGCTTAGTAAATGTCTTAGAAATCATAGTTAACACATAATTGTGATTGGATTTGGGCCAACCCAATTAGGGGCTAGTTGGGCCCATGTAAAGACTGTGTTGGGCCCAATAAAATGCCCAAATAGTAACCTAACAGGTGGCATCGTTGTGGTACAATCTTTGAAACTATGTCAGACGGTGGTACCGCCCAGTGTAGTGTAAGTGTCAAACTGACATTGGCGGTGGTACTACCCAGCACAGGTGGTGGTACCACCCATACCTAGGAAAACTGGGATGGGAAATTTTTAGGTTCCAAGTTTGAATCAATTTGAGGCATATAAATACCCCTCTCATCCCTGGTTAACATACATAAGCACAGAGAGTTTAAAAGTGAGAAAACGCTGTAGAAATATCTTGAGAAATCCCCTCCTCTAGCATAAACTTAGAATTCTGTTTGGAGAGGAGCGTGTGCTTGTAAAGATTGTCTCCTAAACCTGTGAAAGGGAGAATAGGGGTATAAAAGGGTAGTTGATCTTCGCCCGTTGAAAGAAGATCGATAGTGGATGCCGGTGGCCTCGACGGAGGAGGAATCAGGAGTGGATGTAGGTCATGACAATCGAACCACTATAAAACTTGGTTTGCATTTATATTTGAACAATTTAATTTTATAGCAAACTGTGTTTCCTCCTTACTATGCTTTTACTACTCCTATACTCGCATACGCTTTCAAGTTAAGATCTTTACGAAACGATTTTTGTCGGAATCAGTTTTAATCGAAACGAAAGGATTTGAACCGATGTTTTTACCACTGTACTAATTCCCCCCCCCCCCTTAGTGAGAAAGCTGTAGAAATATCTTGAGAAATCCCCTCCTCTAGCATAAACTTAGAATTCTGTTTGGAGAGGAGCGTGTGCTTGTAAAGATTGTCTCCTAAACCTGTGAAAGGGAGAATAGGGGTATAAAAGGGTAGTTGATCTTCGCCCGTTGAAAGAAGATCGATAGTGGATGCCGGTGGCCTCGACGGAGGAGGAATCAGGAGTGGATGTAGGTCATACAATCGAACCACTATAAACTTGGTTTGCATTTATATTTGAACAATTAATTTTATAGCAAACTTGTGTTTCCTCCTTACTATGCTTTTACTACTCCTATACTCGCATACGCTTTCAAGTTAAGATCTTTACGAAACGATTTTTGTCGAATCAGTTTTAATCGAAACGAAAGGATTTGAACCGATGTTTTTTACCACTGTACTAATTCCCCCCCCCCCCCCCCCCCCCCCCCAACTCTTAGTGCCAACTACTTTCCTAACAAGACCGAGTCCCAAGCGGTGCCACCATTGGCCATGATTTTAGGTGCTGAATGGGCTATTCAATCCAGCCCAATTTAGCCTTGTTTAGGACTCACTTGGCCCCTAACTGAGTTAGTGGGATGACCTCCCAATCCTAACTCAA
This sequence comes from Musa balbisiana, assembly GCA_004837865.1. NCBI lineage: Eukaryota > Viridiplantae > Streptophyta > Magnoliopsida > Zingiberales > Musaceae > Musa > Musa balbisiana. Next base: position 13,024,821 of record CM017195.1, on the reverse strand, counting down.
TTTATGATCTAACTATGATAATTAAGACATTTAACAAAGCATTCTAGTTCCAGTACGTCAATTATTCTTCCGGCGAGCTTCCGACGATTTTTCGTGAACTTCCAACGATCTCTCGACAATGTTCCGGTGAACTTCTGGCAAGCTCCTGGACTTCATGTCGATCTTTTTGGCAAGTTCCGATGAGCTTCTTTGGTAAGCTCCTGGACTTCTCGGTTGGTTCCGGTAGAACTTCCGACGAACGTCTAGACTTCCGATAAACTCTCGAACTCCCAACGAAATCTCAATCTTGACTCCGACACAACATTTGCTTTATGTATTACCGCTATCATAGTTAATCCTATACACTTCTCAATATATAGAGTAGATCAAACAATTTACTAATTGATTTCATTATCAAAATTTGAGATTCAACAACAATAAGCCCTTGAATTATTGGATCCTATAGATGAGATCCAATAAGAGACAATGAGAGATTATTGGATAGAGATCCACTAATCTAAGAGGCTTGGGTAGTTGGATGGAAATCTAATACCCAATAGGGCAGGATCCATTAGGGTTAAGTTGATAGGGAGCTTCTATAAATTGGAGGGAATCAAAGGTTCATAGGCTAGAGCTTCTCTTGGTTGTCATCTCTTATTCTCCTCTCCTCTTCTCCTCCTCAAATAGCAGGCTTGGAGATTTGAGGAGCATCGTCACAGCCCTGTTATGTGGATCACCACTAGAGTGGGGGGTGCTTGACTTCCTTCATCCTCTCTTACAGATCTGTAGGGATTCAGGCATATATGATCTCCTTAGGTAAAACACAATCTTTCATATACGCGGTTTTCGATTTTACATATTTTGTACACCAATCTTCGCTCGATGAGGAACATAATTTATAAAAAATTTAGGGATTTTTATTTTTGTTCTTCCGCTGCGTATGTGATGTTGCCCCTAGATTTCCCTACAAGACCAACCTATGGCCCTCTAGTTCACTCATATTTACAAAGGCCTCATGTCAACTTAACCCTAATAGATTATGTCCTATTAGGTACTAGATCTCCATCCAACTACCCAAGTCTTTTAGATTAGTGGATCTCTATTCAATAATCTCTTATTGACTCTTATTGGATCTTATCCATATGATTCAATAATTCATGAGCTTATTGGATATTCGATAAGATAAGAGCTCCGACGGATATCTCATATCCGAACCTCTACTCATCGCAATACCTACCGTATGTTTGTGACCTTCTAAACTCAATATCGAGCTAGCCGTGAGTCATACCTGTCATCCTTCTGGCTCAGTGAATTATTATCTCCATAATAATTCACTCGACTCATCGACTATAGACATACTAGGCCACTATGCCACAATCCTCATATGATAAAAGGGAATCCAATCTATTTGACCCATTTATCTTTAGTTATCATGTATCTATAGTCACTCATCCATCTAATATCTCATAGACTATATATCAAGTATGGTAACATCAGACCCTTACTGAATCCTGTCTAAGTCTCACTTTAATCTAATTCTTCGGAGAACTCATTCTCTCTCAATCTAAATTGCTAGTCATATGTGCCCTACAAGCCAATCACGTGAGTGATGGCACGTGTGACTTGATACGCAATCTTGTATGTATGTATGTATGTATGTATGTATGTATGTATGTATGTATGTATGTATGTATGTATGTATGTATGTATGTATGTATGTATGTATGTATGTATGTATGTATGTATGTATGTATGTATGTATGTATGTATGTATGTATGTATGTATGTATGTATGTATGTATGTATGTATGTATGTATGTATGTATGTATGTATGTATGTATGTATGTATGTATGTATGTATGTATGTATGTATGTATGTATGTATGTATGTATGTATGTATGTATGTATGTATGTATGTATGTATGTATGTATGTATGTATGTATGTATGTATGTATGTATGTATGTATGTATGTATGTATGTATGTATGTATGTATGTATGTATGTATGTATGTATGTATGTATGTATGTATGTATGTATGTATGTATGTATGTATGTATGTATGTATGTATGTATGTATGTATGTATGTATGTATGTATGTATGTATGTATGTATGTATGTATGTATGTATGTATGTATGTATGTATGTATGTATGTATGTATGTATGTATGTATGTATGTATGTATGTATGTATGTATGTATGTATGTATGTATGTATGTATGTATGTATGTATGTATGTATGTATGTATGTATGTATGTATGTATGTATGTATGTATGTATGTATGTATGTATGTATGTATGTATGTATGTATGTATGTATGTATGTATGTATGTATGTATGTATGTATGTATGTATGTATGTATGTATGTATGTATGTATGTATGTATGTATGTATGTATGTATGTATGTATGTATGTATGTATGTATGTATGTATGTATGTATGTATGTATGTATGTATGTATGTATGTATGTATGTATGTATGTATGTATGTATGTATGTATGTATGTATGTATGTATGTATGTATGTATGTATGTATGTATGTATGTATGTATGTATGTATGTATGTATGTATGTATGTATGTATGTATGTATGTATGTATGTATGTATGTATGTATGTATGTATGTATGTATGTATGTATGTATGTATGTATGTATGTATGTATGTATGTATGTATGTATGTATGTATGTATGTATGTATGTATGTATGTATGTATGTATGTATGTATGTATGTATGTATGTATGTATGTATGTATGTATGTATGTATGTATGTATGTATGTATGTATGTATGTATGTATGTATGTATGTATGTATGTATGTATGTATGTATGTATGTATGTATGTATGTATGTATGTATGTATGTATGTATGTATGTATGTATGTATGTATGTATGTATGTATGTATGTATGTATGTATGTATGTATGTATGTATGTATGTATGTATGTATGTATGTATGTATGTATGTATGTATGTATGTATGTATGTATGTATGTATGTATGTATGTATGTATGTATGTATGTATGTATGTATGTATGTATGTATGTATGTATGTATGTATGTATGTATGTATGTATGTATGTATGTATGTATGTATGTATGTATGTATGTATGTATGTATGTATGTACGTACGTATGTATGTATGTATGTATGTATTGTGATGTCATTGGATCTATGCAATGGGAATTGGATCGTGATGAGATCACAATAATGAAACCGATTCACCTTTAAACATAGATCCTAAATAATCTCAATTATAGGTTACTCAAGAGGGACATCGAGATAATCCGACAAATTGGTGTGTTGTATACTCGTCCATATGATGGATGTAGCTGATCTCATAGCTGCTCGTGTGGGGCACTAGGGATACAATACAAGTGCTCATTGGGAAATGAGTTCACTGATTGATCCGCTTACGAAATATTGAATGGTTGATGATGCCTTATTGTTAGACAGCGATTCCTAGACCCAATGGTGTATATGGTCCATAAACTTGAGACATCAAGGATGTCCTATATGAGTACTCCACTCTTTGATACCGGACTTATAGGTTTGGATGTCTCAAATCTAGCACAGTCGGTTATTGGGAGTGGTAGTCAACCTTACGAGGGCTATTGAGTGTCGATAGAGGATCATCAACTCTCAGTGTCATGAGAGAAATGTCTCATGTGTTCTTGCTCAGATAAATCTCTGGCCAGAGTCATTCAGATTGAGAGTAAAAGAGTTCTCCAGGAGAATCTGATTAGAGCGAGACTCGAGTAGAAACCGTATGGGTCTGACAACACCATGCCCAATATACGGTCTTTGGGATATTAGATGGATAAGGGGCTATAGGTACACGATAACTGAGGACAGACATATCCAATAGATTGGATTCCCCAGTATCGTCTGGTGACTGCGGCGTAGTAGCCTAGTATGTCCGTAGTCGATGAGTCGAGTAAATTACTATAAAGATAATAATTCATTGAGCTAGAAGGAATTCTGACAGGTATGACTCACGGCCAGCTCGATATTGGGCCTAGAGGGTCACACATATATGGTAGGCATTGCGATAAGTAGAGGTTTGGATATAAGATATCCATCAGAAACCCTATCTTATAATATATCTAATAAGCCCATGAATTATTGAATCCTATGGATGAGATCCAATAATAGCCCATGAGAGATTATTAGATAGAGATCCATTAATCTAAGAGGCTTGGGTAGTTAGATGGAGATCCAATACTCAATAGGGTAGTATCCATTAGGGTTAAGTTGACAGGGGACCTCTATAAATAGGAGGGAACTAGTGGTTCATAAGCCAGAGCCTTTTGGTTGTCTCTCCTATTCTCCTCTCTCTCTACACCTCAGAGTAGGCTTGGAGTTTTGAGGAGCGTCATCGTAGCCCTGCTGTGTGGATCACCGCTAGAGAGGAGGGCGCTTGACTTCCTTCACCCTCCCCTATAGATCTGAAGGATTCAGGGATATACGATCATCCTAGGTAACACAATTTATCTTATACGTAATTTTAAGTTTCATGAATTTTGCACACCAATCTTCGCACGATGACGAACATACCTTTGGGAATTGGGGATTTTGTTTTCTATTCTTCCGCTACGCATGTGATGTCGCTTCCAAGATTTCCCAACAATGGTATCAGAGCCAAGTTGTTCATGCGATAGATTGGTTTTGAACTACGTGTGTTATGTTTTAGGAAGAATTTTGATGTCAAATTATTGACGGCGAGGAAGTGCAGCAACTATTGCTACCCTTGCTGCGCTCACTTGTTGCCTTCTTCGTTCAGGCAAGCTACTTGCAGCGGCGGCTGCAAGGGCGACGCCAGCAAGTAGACCACCCACACGCAACAATTGTTGCTATGCACTACTACAACCACAGGCAGTCGGCCGCCCATAGGAAGAGTCTCCTGTGACGCACAAGCGGTGACACCCATGGGCGAGTGGGCCATAAAGGCGGCCACCACCTGCAGCGTCGACCGTTCCATAAGGGCAGCCCACGGGGGGCAGTGCTACCCGCAAGGGCGCATGCCGCGGGGGCACCCACCTACAAGGGCGATGCCGCCAACGGGCGTGCCACCCGCAAGCAGGGGTAACGCCCCCGCCCTCTGCCGCACAAGCCGCTATCAGTAGAGTGGCGGCGGCGATGGCAGTAGTAGGGGAAAGGGAGAAAGAGAGTTAAGGTTTTTAAGCAAAAAGATAGTTTTGCCCTTGTGAATTTGAGAAATTATCGTTTTATTCTTTTTATCTAAATTATGAAAATACCCTTCGGAATTCAAAAAATTTTCTACATTTCCCTGATTTTAAAATATTTAATTAATTAAAAGATTTAACTGATTATTTTTTATTATTATATAGTAGTCCTACATAATGATGATTTATACATGTGATGTATGATGTGTGGACGGATGATCATGGACCGTGTGATGTGTGCACTTGTGATTATTATTATTGGAGCCTGCGAGCCTCCATTATATTTCTCGTTTATTGTCGGGCCTCCGTGCCTATAATTACGTTGTAATCATATGACGAGGTGTAGCGGGAGCGTGGATACGATAGCGAGACCCACAAGATGGATAATCGTGATGTATAGAGATACGTCGAGATGCCGACGAAACCGACGAGGACAAAATGGATGATCACAAGACATGGAGATGCACCGTTGCACACATAAATCTTGATGTGAGTGATTATGCCCACTGGCTCGGGCCTAATCATATTAGGCTGTGGTCCATGATCATCTAATGTAATTGCTCATGTGATGTGTAATTGTTTATACACCTACTAGATATGTGTATATATATATATATATATATATATATATATATATATATATATATATATATATATATATATATATATATATATATATATATACACACATACGATATAGATATATATTAAATATGTATGTGTGTGACATGTCATATTAGGAGACCAAATCAAAGAAACCCCTCTCTCGACAATATTAAGTCGGTAAACGTGAGGCAATTAGATTGACCCACATGGTTTTCCATTGTTATAGGTAGGGACCAATTCCCGGTGTAGATTGAATTAGTCGAGTCCCTCAAGACTCACCTATATCGCGATTCGCTATCTTACCTATGACATAGAGATGTCACCGGTGACCTAAGGACATGGTATGCTTAGTCGAGTCCCTCGAGGGTATATCATTGATTCAGACTCATCTTGTAACGATAGTGTTGACTTAACCGAACATCATAGTTGGTCAAGTCCCTCGAGACCATGGTGATTCGGAGGCCGAACAGGATGGGAATCACAAGAAGTTATGATTGGTAAGAGTTGCCTACTTTTCAAGCATAGTGTGATAGGTCAAGTCCCTCGAGGTTACACTAAGATGTTGATTGGATCTTGATCCCCACTAGAAGTCTGTCGGAGACTTTCGTTTCACTTGCTGAGGGTGTCGCATGACTCGCTAGTAAAATAATGGGAGCATGTTAAGATAGAAGTCCATATCTTGATTATTTATTTTACAAAATCTGCATGTTATTTATTTCTGCTGCATCTTTATTTTCAGAAAATATCGCTTTTAAATCCCTTACGTGATATACTTGATGTCAATCGCCTCACTAGCCCAAATTATACGGATTGGCTCTGTAACTTGAGAATTATTCTTACGGTAGAGAAAATCATGTACGTCCTTGATACAGCAATGCCTACGCTCAAGGAAGGGGCAAGCGAGGATGAGATCGCTCACTACATGAAGTACATTGATAACTCCACTTTTGCTTAGTGTTATATGTTGGGCTCCATGACTCTTAAGTTACAAAGACTGCATGAAAATATGGATGCCAGATCCATTTTCTTACATGTTTGTAAATTGTTTGAGGAACAGGGAAGGACTCAACGATATGAGATATCCAAGAGCTTATTCCATGCAAGGATGACTAAGGGGACACCAGTTCAAAACTATATCCTAAAGATGATTGAGTGGATAGAGAAACTCACAGGTCTAGAATTGGTCCTAGAGGATAACTTGTGTGTGGACATTGTGCTTCAGTCCCTACCAGATTCCTTTTCACAATTCATAATAAATTTTAATATGAACAAGCTTGAGACTCTCCCGGAGCTCCTCAATGTGTTGAGGGAGACAGAAAACACTATCAAGAAAGAGAAGCTAGTTCTTTACACTAGTGAGACTAAAAAGAAAAGGAAAATAGAAATGTTCCTTAAGAAGGGTAAGGGCAAGGGCAGACTAGGTAAAGCAAAGGTTGCTAAGAAAGACCCGATAAAAAAT